>OY776292.1:34017223-34601043 GCA_963675345.1 Trididemnum clinides | reverse complement strand
GGCCATACCACGTCATAGCCCAGCATCTACTGTTCATTTATTACAATTAGTTAGGTTATGGTTTAAGTCGATAGCCTATCCATCAGCATTTTTTGCTAAACAAGATGATGTTTTCTGTATCCTGCAAGATTTCACATTGAAAGTTGGCATTTTGTTCCACTTTGCTACAAGTGATAAAAATATCTTAAAGATTAAGAATACTCAGGCTCGCGACATGATTGTAGTACAACGGTATTTCAACGTGGAGTCCACCTACAATACAGTTGATATACTTTTCATACTTGCCATTGCATTAGTAAAAACACATTTAAACCGGTATGTTAGTGCTTGATACATGAATCCAATATAACAGGCTGCATGTCAGTAGTTTCTAGATTTGGCATTTATATTTTACACCATAAAGCACAATTCTGTCTGGTTGTAGGTTTTACCCCTCCAAAACTACTGGGCGTACAAACATGAAACTTGGAGCGATTATTCACCATTTCTAGATGACTGTCATAAGGGGGCTGATGAAGTCACAATTGAAGACGAAAATTTCAAAATTTGCCTTTATTTATTAAGAAACACGGGTTTTTGCTCAAGTCAGCACCCGACTTACTAACTTCAAGAAATTTCACTTTTGGAAGTAAGATGACGCCATAGCTAACGATTGATTTTAAAATATGTTTTCTTCATTGTCTCTAAAAGTACTTACGGTGGAAACGCTATTGAAAGCTTTTTCGGGAGTTACTAACAAGGTGCTTCCGATAAAAGTAATGCTACAACAATTTTAGCTTTATCGACGATGCAACAAGCGATTAAGTATTTAGGCGTTTTTTGCTTTCTTTCTTGAAAGCTTCAAAAAAGCTTTGTTTCGTCATAATGTTAGGTGATGTCAGAATACTGTTTGGTACCACTTCAGTAAAAGCAGCAGTAGCAAGCTGCAGCTGTAATCAATATTTACTGTCATTTGGAAAGCAAATGCAAATAGTAAAACCTAAAACTGATATGCAGCCTGTTATATTGGATTCATGTATCAAGCACTAACATACCGGTTTAAATGTGTTTTTAATAATGTAATAGCAAGTACGAAAAGTATATCAACTGTATTGTAGGTGGACTCCACGTTAAAATACCGTTGTACTACAGTCATGTCGCGCGCCTGAGTATTCTTAATCTTTAAGATATTTTTATCACTTGTAGCAAAGTGGAACAAAATGCCAACTTTCAATGTGAAATCTTGCAGGATACAGAAAACATCATCTTGTTTAGCAAAAAATGCTGATGGATAGGCTATCGACTTAAACCATAACCTAACTAATTGTAATAAATGAACAGTAGATGCTGGGCTATGACGTGGTATGGCCACGTGAAAAGGAGAGAAGAAGGCTACGTGGGAAAAAGAATGATGAAGATTGCGGTGCTAGGTAGAAGGAAAAGAGGAAGGCCAAGGAGAAGGTGGATGGATTTGGCAAGAGAAGACATGGAAAGGGTTGGAGCTAAGGAAGGAGACGAAGTCGATCGGGAAAAATGAAAAATGCTTTCGCGCTGTGGCGACTCCGAATAGGGAGAAGCCGAAAGAAGAAGAAGAAGAAGAACAGTAGATGCTGGGCTACGGGCTTCGAGTCACTTCGGCTTCCCCTGGCTGCGTTTCTGCCAACAGCAAGTTACATACGTGCAGCCAGAGGCTTTAAGTTTTGCAAACAGGCCTACAATTACGAAAGAGTAGTTAGTAGTAGGCCTATTACTTCATAACTTAATTCTTGTAAATACATCAATCACATCTGTACTGTTTCATAACTTAAAATTTGTGTCCCTATACAGGTAGTCAAATGAACAGATGCACGTTTGTGAAATTATTTGCTGATCGTAAATAAACAGAATCTCAATTTATTAGTAGGGAGGTCGGTATTATGGGCATAGTTTATGAATTCCAAAGTTTTATGGGCATAATTTATAAAATCCTAAGCCAAGTGAAACGTACGCAGTTTTGTATTGCTGTGAGTCATACAGAATTGAGAAGTAATATACGTCATAGTATGTAAAACACATAGCAATCAAAATTGTTTTGAAATCAATTTGTTTTTTTGGCAAAGTTTGAAATGTTAAAAAATGTCGTAACTACAAAAATACCTTGCGCTTAATTTTCAATCAAGTTATTTTGATAGCGTGGGAATTTCCAAAATATATCATTTAGGAAGAGTGGTGTTGGCTAAAGAGTAAGAACGTGAACATAATGTCTGGCAAAATTTACTAAATCATGTTCAAAATTAATTTCCATTGCAAATGGCAAGTAGGATGTTGTGATCACCTCCGGATTCATTTGGACGCATCCGGATGCCTTCTTCTTCATGTTTGAGGCTTGTTGTCTAGACAAGATCCGGTTTCCTGCATGGTTACAACCCAGATAACTTGTGTGATTGCTTTTGTACCGAATTTCATAACATGAGTTTTTTGATTTTACAATATTTTACCTTATTTCAACCAGGTGACGTCACTGTCAAGTCATTTTTATAAAAAAGGAGTCATTCCAATGTTTAATTTTTATGTCGACAACAACTATGTTTTGCTTATTATAAATTGATTGCGTGTATTATTAAATAAATTTTTATGCAACGTAAGGAGAAAGAACCCGTCTCAATTCGCTTGCTGAAAGTGCGCCTTTGCATGATAATTCTCGCGGTTCATCTGCATATAATTCCGTTATATCAACCTCACCAGCGGTATAATAAAGTGAAATTCTTAGATCCGAGGTCTACTCACCTCCAAATTAAAAAAATTTATCACCATTCATTACTTTTGTGGGAAGAGACAGTTTTTTATATACAATGCACAAATACAGCTATAAGTAGTCCACTTCTGAGATCATCTTTTGTTCGCTTTTATATATACTGCTTACAATAAAAACACACATTTTTGACAACTAGTTATGCTTGTTAGATTTTCTTTGCAAAACAAGTTAACAATTTCTTTTATTTCAATTTTAAGTAGCTTAACTAATACATTCAAAATTTTGTCAGCATGGTAAGTTTAATAGATAAAATCAAGGTACACTAGATCAGCTGAGCTACTTTATTATAAGAAAAATCGATTTCGCCCTATACAGGTATTTTCAATTTTTATGTAAAACGAAAATACAAAATGCATAAACCAACTTACCGTAATTATAAAATAAGAAAACAGAACTGACTATCTCACACTGGTTGGAAATTAAAATACAAAGCTGGCTAATAATATTTCGTGAACTTATTTATATGAACGGGAAATAAACTAAACTAAGGGGGTTGACTAACTACTCACTTGAACAAAACACTACATAATGCTATTCCTCGACTAAAACTAAAGAGACAATATAGTACCAAACTAAAGACATAAAAGAGAAAAAAACTAGTAATAAGATAAAAGGCTCAAAAATTTTTTTGAAATAAGTGTTACGTCATAAACAAGAAAAAATGATAAGAGACATACGACATAAATCATTTAATAGCTGGCAAAATCATAGTTTGTAAGTTTATAGACGCTCCAACTTTATGAAACCATTTATCTTCACATATATCTAACACATCAAATGGAGTTTTAATTTATTTTTAATTAATTTAATTTTAATCAAATGTATTTTAATTTCCAACCACCTGTGAGATAGTCAGTTCTGTTTTCTTATTTTATAATTACGGTAAGTTGGTTTATGCATTTTGTATTTTCGTTTTACATAAAAATTGAAAATGCCTGTATAGGGCGAAATCGATTTTTCTTATAATAAAGTAGCTCAGCTGATCTAGTGTACCTTGATTTTATCTATTATATGATTATCAACCTGGATCGCTTTGAGCAAGTTACTTCACGGGTAGATTCCTGGTAGTATATTTACTTTTGCTGTCACATGATAAGTTTAATAAGAGATTCATGATTTTCATTGGCGGCATAAGTGCCTGTAGGTGCTTTAATGAAAACGTTTTCGTAAAACTGATGTTGAATTTAATATAGTACGACATTTAAAATTTTAACAAAAGGACATGTTGGTGAAGCTATTTTGTGTTGTTAGTTTATTGTTAGAATTATTAAATTATAAAAAAAATCGATGCGGGGGTTGCAGCTATTGACCGCTTTTAAAAAAATATCTTAGTACCAATGATAGCAGTAATCAGCAAACAATTCATAGTAAAAGTTTTTAATGAAGATCGAATGTTTTGGCTCATTTCATGACTCACAGCATGCAGAAAATCAAAGTTACGCACTTTAAGTTTTTGTTTGTAATGTTATTACAAGCATTTTTCTAATCAAAATTCTTTAGAAACAATCATAACTAAAAGTTAAAAAACATGTAAATAAATACTTATTTGGTATCTCCTTATTGGTTCGACAACTTGTTGGAGCTATACGGTGGAGGCCGCTGCAGGGCAAATAGGAAAATCCCCGTGGTTTCGAGACTTTTGCTTAGTCATTCGGCTACTAATTGCTATTCGCACGCATGACAAACAATTCTCACGCCGCAAACGGTCATCTGCTAGCGAATGTGCATCAACAGTCGGTCAGCTCTGAAAGCATGAACAGTAAGCACCGAATGTTCAGCATCTCAGCTATGCTCTTTTGCGTCAACCTTCACTCCTGGCTACCTTAGTACTTCACATCCTTGCATTACAATCAGAGCCTTCACAACTTTTGGCAAACGTAAGTATTACAGTTGCGCATATGGAGTTCAAGTTTCAGAATGCTACAAGAAAAACTTATTTGTTAAATTTTTTTTGCCACAACTATTGAAAAACTACCGCTTGAACCGACAAGATAGAGATAGGGAAGTCACATGCAACTTGGATTGGTCAAGGCTGAGAACTAAACTAGTTGAGTTGGTAGTGTAGAATAAGAGGTTTATAGGAAACTCCCAAATCTACTTCCACGAATTTTCCAGTGGAAAAACAGATTTAAAAAAGTATGCTTGCAAGTTCAAGATGTTTCCATTCTCGTGATGGATGAGTATATTCCGAAGCATGCTTCGTTTTTATCTTTATTTCGTAACAACTCAACGCTTCAGCAAGCGATAGAGTATTTCGAAATGATATTGTTAAATATTTTCTTCACGCTGGATCTAAATTACATTGACCGCGTGCCAATTAATCAGCGCTGTGTTTTTCTTGCAGAGCTGTTGACTCGCGGCAATCCTTTTAGCTATGACCGTTTAATTTAACGAGCTTGCAGATGCAGTAATGATTTTGTTCTAGCGCTTTGATCAAATCTGTGGAGGCTTTGTTCTTGAAATTCGCTTACGAGTTAATAATAGCATGTTTTTGATTCCATTTGAATAAGGTGATAAGTTATCTTTTGCTTTTGTCACCAGGTGATAAGTTATATTTTGCTTTTGTAATTGAAACTTAAAATGATCTTTATTTAGGTTTAAAATCTACATATTAGATTTAAAATAAAATCAACTAAAATCCGCGTTGAATACTATTTACGAAAAACGAAGAAATGTATTGTTCAGTTATGAAAACGCTCCAAAGCATCCCCAGCCGCCATTAAAAGAAGCGTTAACAATATAAACAACGAATCATTCTTCCAAATACAAGGCAGTCAGTTGCAAAAACTACTGCCTTGTATTTTCAGGCAGTAGATTTTCAGGCAGTACTACTGCCTTGTATTAGGTTATATATACAAAGGCAACTTAAGTTGCCTTTGTATATATAAACCGCTTTAAATTAAATGTCAAACATTGCTCCTGGCAAAACACAACATACAAATTTTAGAAAAATCGAAAAAATACTTACCTCAAAACCGTGCTTGATGCATGCTGGCATTTCGCGGTTTTAATTGCAATGAAATGCCACCACCAAAAACTATAGAGCACAAATTTATTTTTACGACAAGCAAGTATCACATTTTTTGATGTTGCATAACATGTGTTTTTCCTGTAAGTACAGCACCTAATATAGCTACAATAAAATGAAGTCAAGTAAACATGACATTTGCTAGCATGCAAGCTGGAAAAAGCACATGCTACATAGATAACATAATAAAACGTTTACTTCGTTGCTTCCCTTATTCTTAACAATTCAACTGCGGGTGATTGACAGTATTTAACGTTTCCCGGTTAGGTAGCATGAAACCTAATTGCTCTTGTTCGTGGGACATTTGGGCTTTGAGAAACAACCAAAATTGTTGAGACACCGAATTTGAAGCCCTTCCATCAAATCTGTGGTGTATACACGTTGCCGCAGAAAATCAAAGAAGGATCAAGAAATAAGCAAAAACCAAGTTGAATCTTACGTCGCAGGTATATTCGATAACAAACAAGTGTAAGAGCAACAAATACTGCGTTTATCATACAGACAGTATGCAGGGTGTTTCAAAAAATTTGACTTCATTCTGCAATTTAATAACTTAGTCAGTTCCCGTTAAAATGACTTTAAAATTGCATAGCATGCGCAACAACAGGCCAAAAATTTTGTGTTTAACATTTGATGAGTTTATCTTTTCAGGTGTAGAAATATTTGAGTGATAAGTTATTCATTTTATGTTTAAACCTATGTGTTTTAAATGGCATTCACCAAAAGAAGAAAGGCGTTTGGTGTGTTGGAGTGTGCTTAAACAATGTCGAACAAGACTGCGCAGCGTTGCGTTTGTGAAAAAGTTCTCTAAAAAGTCACCAACAACAATGCGAATTTGAAACTGGCCCTGGAGACTGTTACCCAAGATATGCTGCAACATGTTCAGGAAGAGCTAGAATTCCTATCTGACTTGAGCCGAGTTACAGGCGATGCGCATATTGAACATTTTGTGAAATTTTTCATGAAATTCAGGTACATTTTGAATTTCTTATTCAAATTTAGAGGAATAAATCTTTTATGTTTAAAGTAATACAAGAAAACTAGCAATGCACATTGAGGAAATTGCAAGCAATGACAGTGTTTTGATCTATTAGGTCTCATTAGTGCAGTTGGTGACCGACAAGTGACTTGAGGCTTTAAATAAAGTGTAACAATAATAATCTCGAGAATATTCATTTCATTGTCCCGTGTCGACGTAGCTTTTCTGTTTTGATCATTATTTCCGGTATTTCCTCCGTATACAAACCGTCGCTTGTTTATTTTATTCTCAAAGCAATTTTATTGCTAGCTATTTCCTGTACTTCCCCGTAGACAAACTTTTCTAATTTATTTTATATGCGTTTTTATTGGGTTGTTTCTTTGGGTAGCAGTTTCCGGTATTCCCCCGTTTTCAAACCTTTTCTTGTTAATAGACTGAAACTTTATAGAATAAAGTTGTAGCTGGAATCAGTCAATATTACATCTCACACTTTATTAACAAATTGATTTCGCTACAATAGCATCTTCAGTGTTCTGTAAAACAACCGCAATGATAAATAATATATACTTACGTCAAGTTGAAACGGACAGGCTCACAAAAACTAACTCTATAATTGACACGAAACTGACTGCAACAAGAAAAACACTGCACACTTTAAGCTGATACAACGATATGAAGTTTTTCCTAACCGGAGCTGCTAAGTAACTGGAAAATTTAACAGGTTGCCAGAGTAATACATATGATAGCGATTATGACAAGGCATTAGTAATAATCAGATTTCGTAAAACATGTAATAATGAAAAAAAATATACTGCAGGCGCAACAAACAGTTTATGTAGACGAAGAAATCATTACTATAAATTTATAACACAAAATGAAAAAAGTAATAACTAAACAGTGGCATTAAAAAAAGCGTTAAAAAACTAGCGAAATACTAACTAATTATCAATATATTGCGCACAACACCACCAAAGACGATGATCATAATGGCATTTCCCAACCATGCAATAAATGCTCCTTATGCGGCAAAACACGGTAATAACTTTAATATGGTAATATCTACAAGTTTCATTACTACTGAAAACAACAAAAAATTATTTCTCACACAACGCCTTATTTGTGACAACTACGGAATATACGCAGCGCAATGCAAATTATGTCATCAAATTTACGTTGGACAAACTAAAAACAAATTTTCAATTAGATGGACAAAATCACCGTACGTTTTGGGAAAAATAATAACACACAAAATCATACTGATAAAGCTGCTCTTCTAGTTCATTTCCATAATCATCACAAAAACTTCATTAGTTCTCAGCCAGACATTTCTGAATGCTACCATGTCATATTTTTACAGGAACCTAGATATTACCAGAACCTTGATATTAGCGAAAGCAAATGGATCAAAAATTAAAAGCTACGATAAATATAAATAGAACTTTATTACCAAAATTTTTTTGACGTTTTTTTTAATGCCACTGTTTTAGTTATTACTTTTTCATTTTGCATTATAAATTTATTGTAATGGTTTTTTTCATCTACATAAACTGTTTGTTGCGCCTGCAGTATTTCATTATTACATGTTTTACGAAATCTGATTATTACTAATGCCTTGTCATAATCGTTATCATATGTATTACTCTGGCAACCTGTTAAATTTTCCAGTTACTTAGCAGCTCCGGTTAGGAAAACTTCATATCGTTGTATCAGCTTAAAGTGTGCAGTGTTTTCTTGTTGCAGTCAGTTCGTGTCAATTATAGAGTTAGTTTTGTGAGCCTGTCCGTTTTCAACTTGACGTAAGTATATATTATTTATCATTGCGGTTGTTTTACAGAACACTGAAGATGCTATTGTAGCGAAATCGATTTGTTAATAAAGTGTGAGATGTAATACTGACTGATTCCAGCTACAACTTTATTCTATAAAGTTTCAGTCTGTTGATATTTTTAATGGAATCGTCATTTATTAATTTCACTTGTGTGGAGATTCTCCTAAAATCATTATGATTTATTTTGTGCTTTTCTTGTTAATTTTTTGTTTCTAGTAATTTTGATTGGCTAAAATATCAGGGAACTTTATTTCGGTTAGATAAGAAAGGGAGGTATATATACAGGTGGATCATTTTGAAAACTCAGAGGCGAAAGCAAACAGACGACAGAACAGAGAAGAAAGAAAAGAAGGGAAGGAAGAGACAAGCGAGAATTGTGAAGAATTAAAAGGCAAGGGCCAAGTACTACTAGAAGGAAGGAGGACTATCGGCTGCTACAAGTGTGGGTGTCCGGTGATTGCCTACGTGCGAAAGCTTATATAATGAATAGAGTTGTGTTGTAAAAGAGTGGGCTGGCAACCTAGCTTCTCAAGCGTAAGTTCTTAGGCCGAAGGATAGGGCATAGAAGGTAGCCGTTGAACTCTAGCGAGCTAATTTTCTACTCCTCGAATCGCCATCTGCCAGTCACTAAGGTACAGGGCGATGACTTAACCGTATTCGGCGACATAAAGTATAGCCAAGAATACGACACTTGTGGGACCTAAATTAGGCCCACTGTGTTGGAAGTTCTGTCAGTGTTGCTTAACATTAAGCCTGTTTCGTTTCATTTAATTTGACTTCGCAGCTTCTGTGATATTTACGTATCAGATTTTCTGAAATGTCTTGTATATTGATCAATTAAACATTACAAGTACGTGTTTTTATTCCCGAATCGTTTTAAGAAATCTTGGAAACAATCAAAATTCAAATGATGCAATGGACACTATATTGCCTTGAATTTGTTCAGATTATCTTGCATATTGCTTTTTCTGCAGTGAACTAGTCTGCTTTCACGAACAAGGGTATAAATGCTCTTGATCGACACGTTTTTTACCTAGCTTGAATATTTGGTTAAGTAATCTAATCGCAATTTTATACACTCCAGCTCTCAGTACAGTGCGTGTTTAATTACCGCAATCACTGCAGTCATTAATGTAAAATAATGCGCTCTTGGCTTTTCTTGAAAGAGAGGTAACTATTGTTTCTGGGTTTGATTTATAAAAGAATCTTTGATGCCATTGGTGTCGTTGTACTTGTGACCGACGCGATGGTGTAGTGATTAGAGCATCCGATTCGCAGTCGGTAGACTTAGGGTTCATTCCCCTTGTCGAGTCATACCAAAAGACTTTAAAAAATGGTATTCATAGCTTCCCTGCTTGGCGCTCAGCATTTAGCGGAGGTTGTGGAGAACAAGCCGAAAAGTTCGCTTGTTGTGTCCTTGGGCAAGACACTTAACGGGACGCCCCCACCTTTATATGGAAGAGAGGTGGCCCAGTTTTCCCTCTGAAGACAAGGTTGGTGGTAGGAAGGGCATCCGACCGTAAAACAAATGCCATGTCATAAAAATGCAGGTATCTGCTGTGGCGACCCCTAATCGGAAATAAGCCGAAAGAAAAAGAAGAAGAGGTGTCGTTGTACTTGTGCTTTGTTTCAACTAGAAGCTATTTTCCTTTGTTTGTGTTACCATTGTCGTATCTGCGATGGGGCAAAAGTGGCCATGCCCCACCTAATTTCATACAACTTGCATGTTGGAAAAGTGCGCCCTGTTTTCAAAAGCTGGCTGACCCTCGAAGATTTTGTAAAGATTGTATAAAAAATTAGCTAGAAATTATTTCTGAAAAAAGTATAAAAAATTTGCTTTTCCTTCCAACTCCAACTTATGCCCAGTTTTGCTTCTGACTATAATCCGGCGCGCTAGTTAATTCACTGAGAGGGTGACCCTCTGCCTGTATTTAGATCAAGGTGTTGCTACTTGCTAAGAGTAGGCTATCTCTACAGTTAGTGATGTAACTGGAAAGCAAAGATGTCCATAACCAATACATAATTGGGGTCCCATCAAGAAAGTAGCCAAAACCCTCTTTGTGGGAAAGGGCCACATTTTACATAAACTGTAAAAAGATTTCATTGTTTTTAATTTTTTAGATAAATTTCTCGTCTTCAGTTGTAGAAGATTGCTCTGATTACAACTTTTAAAAACACAATTATTCTTGGGCTTTGAGAACTGCATTTGGTGGTAGCATCTGGCTGCGGCCCTGAATGTGGGGGCACAAAAAATTAATTCCTCCCTCGCTTTGGGCATTTTATGGTGTTCTACGCTAATACTGGCAGTGCCATCTGGATGTTGAAATATCTAATTCTGCAATTCTGCAAGAAAAAAATCATTCATTTCAGCATAGTTTAATTTTAAGGCAAAAAATTTCAAAATTAAATTAATACAAAAGTGCTAAAAAATTCTTGGAACAAAATGATTAAACTTGTAAAAATATTTTGATTGTTTCTCCTTGGTCAAGGGTTGCGATTGAGCCAATTGAGTTTGTGGATGCAGATGAAGGCCGTGACATTTTCAGTGCCTCCCAAGCTGGAGATGCTTCATTTTAACCCCCCAAAAGGAGAAAGTGGATTCAGAAGATTGAATACATACGAAATTTTATCAAACGGTTCAGTTTAAATTAATCTAGGCATAAGATATTAAAGCTGTACATAAACAACAAATTAATAATAAATATATAAACAATAAATAGCCACAGCGTATCAGTTTGCGAAAAATGCAGAAAAAGCTTAGTCTTGCTTAATTTCTTCTTTTTTATCTCTTCCTTTATTTTCTGTGGGGGGCAGAATAAAAGAAGGAGGTGGGCAAAGCTTGCACACCTCACAAGAGAAGGGGCAGACTTTTTGAGTGTCAGGAAACCCTTTTCCGGGATTGCAGTAACCTTCCTTCTTCCAAAAATTACATGATGAATGGCTATCGTTGCATTCTGGAAAAACATTGAATTGAAATATGCAAAATAATTTCGCCTTTTGAAAAAATAAATAAAAATACTTCCAGCAAATTATCTCAGTGCAATGAAGCACTGATTTGTGATCGCGAGGTTCTGAGTTTAATTTTTGTGGTGGTTTTTGAGTTAACGTGATCTAAGAAAAAAATGTTTTGTTGGCCAGATTGGTTTCACTGCTTGTCATAGAAATACGAAGCGTCGGCACACCTGGCAACTTCAAAGTAGATACAAACACATGCTGTTCAAGAGCAACCGTAAGTGTTTTGCATGATTCAAAAGTAAAAATAATGAGCTTGAAGATTATTCATATGAAAATTTGGCTTTGGTCACAAATCCGTGTTTTTCCCAAAACAAAAGCACTCTTGCTGCACTTAATCCATCATGCTAATTGCCAACTATAGCGGCTGCAATTCCTACTCGTTAAAATAATGCTTGTCCTACTACAATGTTTCTACTGCAACCAACAAATGGTGATGAAGAAGTGGCCACAAATTAAAAGTTGGCTCAGAATATATTTAACTTAACGAAGGAAAATTCGAAATAACTTACCTTTTAAGCAAGTTCCTTTAGTCGGCGGTAGCTCACACTCCTCACACAGTCCGCATGTCTTTCGGCATCGGTTTCCAGCCACAGTGCATCCGATAGAAAAGCTTTTGTACAGGTTACAAACCAACGGAGTGTAACTGTCCTTGCATGTATCTGAAATATTGTAGAACTATTTTATACTGCCGCAAGATGACGGTGTGGTGTTGTTTGTTCAGTGTGATAATATTGAGTTAACCGATAGCCAATAGCGTGATTGCGTGTTTATTATCAAATATATAGAAGCCATTAATCAACGATTTTTATACGTAGCTCGACTTGGCGCCTAAAAATGTGCAACTACATTACTTTTTCAACTCCCAGCATTATTTTTGAGGCATAAACATCTTTACTTGGATATTTTTTTTGTTTGATTAATGGCTACTTCTTAACCGTTTACCAAATGCAATGTGTGGCTGTAGAATGCCAGGGACACCACAATTATCTTGGTTGGGAGAAGATGAAGCATGCAGTAACATCGGTCCTCAGACAGATTTGGTTTTTTGTTACGAAAAACTAACTCGCATTCTGAGACTTTTGTCGCACTGCTAAGAACATGAAGCTTTTTTGATCACTTGATTTTTCAGAACATGGAGCTCCAATTTACGAAGAAGCTAAATTTTTTCGAGGGTACTTAAGCACTTTAGTTATTCATTTTGTTACGCCCTGATCAAAAGATTGTCGAAAAAGCATCCACACTATAAACTTTTTCTTTGTAACCTGTTAAACCATTTCTTATCCCATCTGGTAGTAAAGAGCAAAAGCATTACTGATGATATTTTATTTCCTGACGTTTTAAGATCTTTCTTAAACGTTAAGTATAACATTATCAACTCGGCTTTATTTCAAGATTATGTCTTGTCTAATCCTCACCAATCTCGCATTTCACCGCCTTAACGGTCTCAACACAAGAAATGCATTCCCCGCACGTCTTCCTACACACAGCCTTCACCGAATCTCTTTCGCAGAACTGCTTCACCAACGGGCATTCTTTCGAATCATCGACGCAGCTTTTACCTAAATCAAGTCAAATCTTATTGTGACGTTACAAAACGTTGGTGAAAAGTTTTCTTCAGGGTTTTTAAATTGCAATGTTTAGGTAAAATGGAACAACAATAAACAAATCAATAAAACATTTTTGAAAATATCTATTAGCAAGCTAATGCTAGCAACCAAAAACAACTAATCAGTTTCAAAATAATCAGAATAAAAATAATAGGAATATTCAAACGTTTTCGGCTTAACATCAAGCTCAAATCAAAAATCCATTCAAAATTGCAAAAATTAGGAAAATATAGATAATATGTTCTCTACTTACTGCAATTTTCTGCTGCATAGCAGCTTGTTGCTACAAACAACACAGCAATAGCGATTGTCAGTTTCATTGTTAAGTCTTTTCTTAATTTTTGTTATTCAATTGTATTTACTTCGGTTCGTTTTTCTGTTTTGAATTCAATAGAAATTTCTCGCTTTATATAACCAGGCAGTGACGAAGAGAAAAGATTATGACGTCAAATTGTTTTTATTCTGTCGTAATTTTCTTTCTGCATTTTTGTTGTTTTTAAACAATGTCGAAACATGTAACTCGAATCACAGGAACTTCCGCTTAATTTTAAAGTCAATCGGAAAAGACGTCATCGTAGTTGCTTTTAGAGATGATATGACGCCATAGTTTAAACTTCTAACGAGCACTTGGTTTGTCTTTTCTTTTGGAGTGTAAGCAGTTGAAACCAATTAATTTTTTTAGGAAGTAAAAATAAATCAATAAAAATCTAAAAGTTCAAGCTATGATTGTTATTTTTATATGAAAATCTCTTCTATGTTATGATGTCATCCACAATAAGTTCTTTGGTAATATATTTTTAATTTTAAACGCACAACCTTGATTATGGCTGAATAATTTGAAAAAGGGTTGAAAGAAAATTCCAGCTATTATATTTTGAATATTACATAATAATTGCCATTGTAATATGTCATGGTCATACGTATAAAAATGCAGTGATGACCTAAATTGTTTTAGCTTCTTTAAACGGCAATAACGGAAAGTGAACAAACGAAACCTTTTTTTAAAGTAAGTGTTGGATGTATGATTTCATGGTGAAATACCACTGACACTGTTAATACGAATAGAAAACTTGTAAATACTGCTAATATTTAGACTGCCCTGACTGCAGTTTAATCTGATATGCTTTTCAACTGTGATTTTTACTTTTTTAGTTCCATTCCATTTGCACAATTAACCAGCAACAATGAAGAATCGTCAAATTAAGATACCCTTTTAAAAATGCAAAAAATTTGTTTTGCTTACAAAAATAACCACCGCTAAATTAAAAAATGACAAACATCAAAACACACAAGAAGCAGCAGTATTCTTTGTTAAAACAAAAAGAATTAAGTAGCATTCCATTCTCATTCATACCGATGCCTGATCTAGCTATCCTATACGCATCAATGGATACTGTTTCACAAATAAAAAAGCATTAGGTACGTCGGACTGTTCTAATCACTACCATAACGAGGATTTTTGAGATTAAGGAGAATCATGAACTACTAATCCAAGAAAAACCAGATGCTCGGAATTTGACGAAATGCTTTCTGGGGATAAAATTTAGATTAAGTAACTCACAAACCTAAATTGACTTGAATTTATTACTTTGTTGCCATGAACAAAAAGCACGCTAAACAGGATACGCGCCCCCCTGAATGCATTAGTGGTTTAATATACGTCAAGGATTGATAGGCATAAATCTACCTCTAAATGCTGAAAATAAGACAGGGCGTGGGATTTGAATCCACAAGTTGAACACCTCTTTGGCTTTTTGAGACTGTTGTTTGGAACAAATTCTTGGGAAAGAAAAATCGTAACAAAATTGTCTTTTTTTCTTTAAAGGATTTATAAGCGTTTTATTTTAACAGAAGTTGTGAAAAGCTATAATCTTTTGTTAAAAGTATTCACCTCCTTTGCGTGTTGCCCTGAATCATTTTTTGTTATGAAGGCTTCATTATGTCATTAACCATCAATAATAGTAAATCTTTACGGTCTGTCGTTTTCATGTGGCTTAGTATTATTTATGTACGAATTACGGCAGTTTTTTGCTATTATGAGCTACGACTGCATTAATACCATCAATGACGTAAAATCCGGTAACTAACCGGTTTAAGTAACTATATCACCTTATTGAAGGTATCTTCTTTCATTTATTAATCAATTACCTATTACCATTTCCGGTGTTTAGATGGCATTGATGACGGTTACGACGTCATCATAAAAGCGAGTTTAAAACGAAATGTTTCGATTCAGTAATTTGCGATTTGGTACTTTTTTTATTTGTTTTGTCATACATAAACAAGGTAGTCTTCTCGGTTGGGCTTCTCAAAGAATTTAAAAATCATTGTTACCTTTTGCGCTGTAGCTACACCAATAAGGGAGAGAATAATTTATTATAAGAGATTTTAGTCAGCTATTTCACAGCTTCACGTGGCAATTGTCACGTGAGATTTGCATTGTCACTCAACAATTGCAAATTATGAATGAAGTACTTGTTGTTTTGTATTACACGCTTGTTTTTTGTAGTTATTTGTAATTGTTTCACGTTTATTGATTAATAGTCTTTATTGTAAGCACTTGTTTCACCATCAGTAAATAGTTTATGTGTAACTGAAAGAAATCCGCCCCGTGAAAACAAGCGGTTTTATTGTATCAGAGTTTCCTACAAATTTTGCTGATATTACTTTTCTTTATTTTCTCATTTCTCCATCAGCAACGTTTTCTAAAAAAAGGTTTTTGAAAATCAGAATTAAGAATTCTGTGAAAAGTACCTCATCACAAGCGCAAAAATGGAGCTTTCTGAAAAACGCACATCGGAAGGAAAGACGAAACCAATTAAAAATTTTGCTCTGTGGCATAAAGAAAAGCATTTATTGTAATTCCTATCTTCCTTTAACAAATGTCACTCCATTTCTTACCAGAAAGCAAATGCCACACATAGAGAATTTCTGGCATAGAAGATATTATATGTGTATTTTAACATAAAATTTCTTAAAAAAATAGAATACATGGGATAGCGAAAGAGTTCGGAAATTTTTTATTACATTATTTAATTACTAGTTTGCGTGTTTATCAAAACGATACTTACTGCTTACTCTCACTACGACTGAAATTGTCTAATTAGCAACATTATCGTTGAATATGCTTCCATATTTATTGAAGTTATCCTTTGAAGATTAGTATTACTTATTACGCCGCAAAAGCTTTTGTGAAATAGTAATGCAAGTATGACGTCTGTGAGCTTGGATGAGACAACTTTAGGAGCAAAACCAGCGAAGCCCCGGAAAATGCTTTTTGGTCGGAAAAATACTTACTCTAAACAAAATCATATTTTTCGAAATATGATTTTGTTTAGAGTAATTACGAGTAGGTAAAATCTTTATGAAACAACTAAAATTGTAATCATTCCAAGTCTTTACGTGGGTTTTAATGAAAATAGGCCAAGCTTTAACTGCATAACGCATTTTAGGATTGTGCCTGTTACTTAACATTGGTCGATAAAGAATATGCGAATTGGGACTTTTGACATCGTAACAATTCCCATTGTTGTTTCTATTGGAATCTTCTAGAACATGTATAATATTCTTTGCTTAGAACATCTTTGACGGAAAATCTTTTACACAGGGAGAAAATAGATTGGTTGTGTTCATATGTATCTGCGTTTATTTATTCGATGAATACTAGTTGTTTGAAGCCGAAAAGTCTGAGTGGAACTGACAACAATTGCAGTAATTAGTAGTGTAGTTGAGGTTAAGTTTAATTATTAATATACTAGCCGGGGTCGCCCGGCAGGGGCCCTCCATCAGTAATGTCCGGGTTTAGTATTTTGGTTCAACCGGATGCGCCGGCTTCACCAATCCGGCTCTTGTGTGAGCAGTAGCGAAAAGTTAGTGAATTCTATGCACTTTCACAATTCTTCTACATGAAATAGTGATCATCATATTCTCTTAATCATGACTGGCAATGTTCACAAAGAATCTTGCCACAAATTATTTCTAATACTTGTGAGGGAGCAGGGATTGTACATAGTCAAAACTGATTGCTGTGGCAAAATGGTAGTTGCTTTTACAATTAAAGAAAAAAACTATTTTAATGTAAGCCTATTTTGCCAATTGGTGCTGCCCCTTTCCTATTTATATTTGTGGTATTAAGCTCCTAATTTGGCTGCGCTATTGGTGTTGTTTCTGGCATGGCGACGAAAGTGGCTATTGTTCTCTCTATATTCAGTTTTAGAGATTGTTATGGTTATGGTTTTATGTCGATTTTTTCTGAAACTTGGAATTTTACTACAATGATGTAGAGTATAGACATAAATAACATACATACCATAACAGATGGGGGGCCCTGCGGGCGACGCCGCCGTGCCGGCTAGTATCAACATAAGAAAAAATCCTTGCTGTATAGTATATACAAAAGCATCACCCGAAGAGCCTCCATCAATAACGTCGGGATTGAGAGTGTCGGTTCAGCCTGCCAAGCCGGCTTTACCTATCAGGCTCTTGTATGAAGAGTTACCATACGTTTATGTGTTTTCTGCACATAAGATGTTTACGACGTTTTGTGCTCCTTTTCCTAATAGAATATCTCATTTCAAGATCCTGGCTATGCCTTATATCTACGTGCTCTGTTCATTACTCACACAAATCCAAGGGAGTCTTGCGTTTCTCATAATTTGGAAGTAGGGATTACATTTGTGATATTAAGCTATTCTAAAGCAAAATAGCAAAATTGTCTTTCGTGTGGTGCGAGTTCACACAATGACGCTGTTTACTTTTGATTTCCCTTTAAACTTTCTCAAGCCGTCGGTGGCTTCGCATTATGTACCTGTAGCATGTTCTTTTCTCCCTGCTTGACGTGCCCTGGCGAGTTTAAAGAGTCCTTGCTTTTCCTCAAATGTGTGGTTTGAGTCCGGTAGCTCTATAAAGCTATTATAAAGCAAAATACCAATAATATCTTCCATGTGGTGCAATTTAACACAGTGACGTTGTTAATTTTGATTTCGCCTCAAACTTTCTCAAGTCCCTGCTGGCTACGCATTACGATTCATATTTATTTTTCCTTGTTTAGGTATGCTCATAGAAGTTAAATAAGTTCTTGCTTTTCCCAAATTTTCAGGTTTGATTCCGGTAGCTTTATAAAGCTATTACCAAGCAAAAATGGAAAAATTTTTCTCCTAACGATGGTGCGATTTAACCCCGGCAGGCCATACTATCACTCGCGCCGATTTAAAAACGTATCAATTAATGCAGCTGCGTCAGCTTCACCGTGTGAACATTTGTTAGAGCCACAACAAAATGTTTTACTAAATATAAGCCATAGCTCCTGTACATAAATGGTGATCATGTTGGTCTATTAGTCAAGACTGGAAGTATTCAAAAAGAAAAAACGATGACACAACTACCATTCGTAATTTTTAAAAGAGTAAGGAGGGGAGGTGAAACATAGTCAAAATTGATGGCGTCGCCTAAATGGTGGTAGCTTTTGACGCTTAACAAAATGAGCTGTTTGGTGGTAGGCATGTTCGACGATTTGGTGGGCCCGCTTTTGTATTAACACTGGTGACAAGAAGATCTTTGCCTGCACTGTTTGTTTTAATTCGGCCTTAGCGTGAAAAGGGGTCCTGTCTTTTCTTTAAGTCAAATAACCTATTGCAATAAGTGCCTGTTGAGCTCTTTTCAAACAAAAACATTCTTTCTTTATTCAGTGTTACAGATTGATGCTATTATTGTTTTATTTTGATCTTTTCCCCAACTTGGGATTTTATTACATTTAACTTTGCCCCTAATCCAGACCTCCCTACTTCAAAATAAAGATTAGTGTTTTATACCAATATCCTTGCAGTTACAAATATCAGTAATGGCTTGACCATTTATGATAGCGAATAATTTTGCGGTCTGCTGCTGTTTTCACTAAATAGTGGCAAGCAATGTGATGTCATTTAACATTACGACCTCACAATGCGTTTTGAACCATTGTTATTGGGATTATTTATTATTTATCCACTTTTTCGTTACTGTAGGCGAATTGATGTGAACTAACGTCTCTGACTGCGTGCATGTTTCTTGGCCCTGGCGTAAACGCAGCCATGCAAAGAGCAAACTAACTTGAAATGAACCACTCACAATTCAGTTATAGCAGTAGCGAGAGCCCCCATTAATAATGTCAAGGTTAACAACATCAATTTAGCCGGCTGTTGTTACACCCTTGCCCAAATGCAAAGGAAATTGCTTTAACATTTAGATCATATGTAGCTTGACACTTTCATTTTGTTGTTAACGATAAGAAGGGACCATCTTTACCCCATCGTTGTTTCTTGGGTATCACCAAATGTTTTGCTTGGAGTAGGCTACATATTAAAATTTGTAGATTTAATTTTTCGATGAGTCTTTTGAATAATTTGATTGATAATGCCAAACATCCATGCTATCGAGAAAGAATAAACAAAATGTACCAAAGAACTAAGTTTTTCTAGAAATTGCAATTTTGTGAACTGCGGACACTAAAATTTTGTGTATCTTTAAGCGGTGGACTACATTTCATAAACATTTGGAGACTTCAGTGTTTGATGGATCTATTTGAAAACGTCGACAGATAATGCAAAAGAACCATGCTTGTGATGAAAAGTAGTCAAAATGTACCAAAAATTAACTTTGTTTAACAATTGAAGGTTTGTTAGCTGTATTTGGATGATTGTACAACTAAAAATGAAACATGATGTTTGGCAACCAAGTTTTGATCAGCCTTTATACACTAATCCTTAGTCTCAAGTAGTTGGAGTCACATATTGCTGCAAAGCTAATTTCCTAAGCTTTCAAACAATAGTAATTGTTAGTACTTTAGTGTAACGTTTTTGTATTAAAGTCGCCTGTTATTACTAAATTCACCACTTTTGGGAAACCACCACTTTTTTTTTCAGTATAAAAACTAATATTAATTGCACATACACTATCGGACTCGCCTTGAAATAACCGTTAATTTGTTGAAAAAAGTTTGAAAATCAGTTGAGAAATGAGATTGCAAATCAGTTTTTTAATAAACTAATTTTGCAAAAAGTTTGCAATTTTTGAAAGCATCTTGATATTATGATCTGCAGTAGCGAACATTTGTGTTATTCGTACGATACATATTATGACGTCATGGACCCAGTTTAAATGTTCAAGGGAAAAAGCGAAGAAAAAATGCATGGAGGGCTGGAAGTGCTTAAATAAAGAAGTGCTCGTAGCATAGTCAAATAAGTTTTAATTGTTGTAAAGTTGTTTTTATCAAAAGCAGCCAATTAATATCTCCTAAAAGAACGTTTAATCGCGTTTCTGCGATGAGTACCTTTTGAGATAGAACAAAAAACAAATTGTTCAATGAATTGTTGATTGGGATGTCATTTTGGACCCCAAACAAATAAAAGTTTTTGAAATGTGGTAAGTCGAAAGCTGGTTTTCGTTTGAGCAAAAAGCTGTTGTTCTTTGTCAAATAATGAAAACTTTAAAAAAATTATTTTTGATTATGACGTCATCGTGACGTCACGAACACTCTTATGACACTCACCACGGGTTAGTAATTAATCGTGCCAAGTTTGATGTTTGCACCTGTAGCAGTTTTAGACGAGTTGAAACAGACAGACATACAGACAGACAAAATTGCGCTTTATACTGTATATTAGATTTATTGTTGTTTCAAACAAAAAGAATCTAGATCTACTGCTAGTAGATTAGATATTTGGTATTACATTATTAAGGTCTCAGCATAGTTGCAATCAGACAAATTGTTTGAACAATACATAACGACGCCTCAATTATAAAATACTAGTTTTGGGATAGAACCAAAGTTCTATTGCGCAATACCAACCAGTAAACGACAAAATGAAAAACTGTTGATCTTTCTATAGCGGCCATAAAAAGTTTAACACTTTCTAAAGTCTATATAACATAGATCAAAACCGCAGTTATGGAAGCTATTCGCCCTGGTAATTGCTGGAGAAAGGGCGGAAATAATCATTATATTGCCAACGGGAAAATCATTCATGGGGAAAATCATCTTTGTTTACAGACCCCCATATTTAGGAACATACAGCACATTTAAGCATTGAAAAAAAGTGAGCTGCCTACAAAAAAATTTCAATTGGTTTAAAATAGGAAGATACTTTTCAATCATCCTAAGCTAAAGTTTTGAATGATAAGCATGCAATGTCAAGATTACTAAAATATGAGTTTTGCTCACCATTTTACTTTCAATTGGACCGAGGAACTCTTCTATTCGTTTTGACCAGACGAAGATTTGAGGAGTCTATTTAAGGTAGTTTATAATGTTTTCCCGTTGCTTTTACGCAGGGAAACCAACATTGCTTATGAAACTGCCACAAAGAAAAACATAGTTACTTGCGTCCAATTAATTCAAGAGAAGGAAACGTTATCTATACTTTCTATCAATCAAGTAAAAAATTTGATTTTTCTTTTTAAAAAAATGCTTGTTGTTATGTTAGTTACGGTACTTTGTCAGGCTCATGATTCTTGCTGTCAAGTCTTTTCTAGGTGGCCTTGGTCAAGTGCCTTTATAACACACTCTCGTCTAACGTTGTTTCTTATTTTTCATAAGCTTATCACAATGATTAAGTCGACCATCGTTGGAGGTTGGCTCCATTTGTTGTTGTTGTTGTTGTTTTCAATTAGCTAATAATGTCGGCAACGTAGTTTGTATTCCCGTTTACAGTAACAATGATCATGCGTTCCAAACTTGCCATGGCTAGGTTGTCGTACTTTTGGAAATATCATTTTCACCTGCTTGTTATAGAATATTTTGCACCAGTGGTACCGGTAACTCGAAGCTTGTCTGAGCACGACAATGTTTAACGCTGCCGACCAAAGGCTCTTTTGTGACCAGAGAATATAGATATATGAAAAGCGCATGAATAGTACTTCGGCCAAAAGTGGGTAGACCACGATCGGAAGCGGTATGCTGGTCTTTCCTCCTGCTCTGGCTCCTGCGCTTTCGGGTACAAGTAGGGTTTACTGAGAAAAGAAACAGTAATAAAAACTATCGACTGTATAAGCCTAATAACAGTTAAAACAGTGGTTTCCCCATTTTTTAATTAATTTGTATTGTATTGTCCATATTTACCCTCCATTCACGAGAAAGCGAATTGTATCGCTATATTTTGGACTGGACGTCGGCACTTGCTTGGGAGCTGCCATATCCGAGGTGTCTGGGCCACCTGTCTTCCACATAAAGACCGGGGCGTCCCGCTAAGAGCCTTGCCCAAGGTCACAACAAGCGAACTTGCCGGCTTCTTCTCCACAAACTACCCTAAATGCCGAGCGCCAAGCAGGGAAGCTGTGGATACCATTTTTTAAAGTCATTTGGTATGACTCGACCAGGGAAATGAATCCCAGGTCTACCGACTGCGAATCGGACGCTCTAACCACTTCACTATCACGTCGGTTAAGTAGTGTTCAATTTTGCCGCAATGCTTAGCTTAACCAAATGAAGAACCAATGATGTTATGACCATGAGTTTTAACTTTTTTCGACAAAATTTATTGCAGCATTAAGGATGTTTTCTGCAAAACTTGAGACAAAAAGCATAAAACACAAAATCCTTCTCACTGCAATCTGAAACGCCAGTAAAGAAAGTTAAAATGTTTGATTCAATTCGTTGATCTGATACGACGTGAGATAAAATACAAATCTACTGTAAAGTGGTTTCTAATGCGGCAAACACTACTTAAAAGCGAGATATTGGTTTTCCTTTTTGTAACTTGATTTCTACACCATAATATGTAAAAACTATGAGAAGGGTCATCAAGCGTTTTGATTTTAGTCATCATGAGTTTTAAATAGCTGATTTGTTGATGTTTTGTTGACTAAAAACACGTCAAAGCAGGGGCCAGCAACCGCTTTTGCACGCTGGCCAATATCTAACTTCTTGATTATTTAGCGGGCCTGTCAAAATTTGTTTTCATCCAAAGTGATAATAAAGAGCTTTTCTTCCTTTTTTTGAAGATCAATCTTTTCAAAGCAACACAACAATACCTTCAAACCGATCTTCAAAATAAAATTGGTCTGCACATGCCAAATTAGAAAAATTAGTTATAAGTGTTGCCTTAAAAGTATTAAGCTCCAAAAACGGTCCTCACCACCACCTTTGCGATTCCTTCCGTGGGCCACAAAATTTCACGCCGTCCGCCGCAGGTTCCACACCCCTGCAGTGAAGAATTCTTACTCAAAAAGAAGAATTGATTGGCACGACGAGGAAAACTAAAATTTTCTGAAAGGCAGGGAGAATTCATAGGCAAAACTGAGATATGCTCAATATATGTAACCAGCTTAACTCTTATAAATTGAAATGACATTTTAACAGACAATTTTTTCTGCATGGCTCATGTCAAAATAGCAACACAACTTTTCGACAAGTAAGGAATTCAGCCATTACACAGAGAATTTCCTCGATTTAACCAAGTAGCTGTACTATACGAAAAGCAACTACGAGGGTCAGTCAATAAGTAATGAGACTTTCTCAATAACTCAAGTTTGCAATGACTGGCAATCAAAAAATTCTTTTTTATTTTTCAACATAGTCTCCCTCCTTTGCAACACACTTGTTCCATCTTGATATTAGATTGTCTATTCCTTTGGCATAGAATTCCGTGGACTGGATCCTTGGCCAGTTGCTCACAGCAGCCTTCACTTCTTCGTCAGTCTGGAAGTGAATTCCGGACGGATGATCACAAAATGCAACGCCTGATGGCTTCCAGAGCATCACTACGCAGATACAGAAAGGAGGGAGATGCATTTCTGTCGAGAATAGTGACAACTGATGAGACCTGGGTTTTTCATTATGAACCTGAATCGAAACGACGATCAATGGAGTGGAAGCATGTTTCTTCCCCAGTGAAGAAAAAATTCAAATCTCAGAAAAGTTTAAGGAAAGTCATGCTCACTGTGTTCTGGGACAGAAATGGGCCGATCACTATCAGTTTCTTGGAAAGGGGCAATACTGTGAACTCAGAGAACTACTGTGAGCTGCTAACTCAAGTGAAAAAAGACATTAAGAACGAACGGAGGGGACTTCAATCAAGAGGTGTGATTCTTCTTCAGGATAATGCAAGGCCCCACACAGCAGCAAGAACCCTAGCCAAAATTGAAGATTTAGGCTGGAAACTTCTAACACATCCACCCTACAGCCCAGACCTTGCACCATCTGATTTTCACCTCTTCGGCCCACTCAAAGAGAGTATGAAAGGAATTCACTTCCAGACTGACGAAGAAATGAAGGCTGCTGTGAGCAACTGGCCAAGGATCCAGTCCACGGAATTCTATGCCAAAGGAATAGACAATCTAATATCAAGATGGAACAAGTGTGTTGCAAAGGAGGGAGACTATGTTGAAAAATAAAAAAGCATTTTTTGATTGCCAGTCATTGCAAACTTGAGTTATTGAGAAAGTCTCATTACTTATTGACTGACCCTCGTATTACAACAGTCGGCTGTGAAGAAACTACTTTGTGCCCAACCAAAATACTGCTGGATTGGATGTAAAACGTTAGTGAAATTTTTGCTTGCTGAGAAAAACTCTGTTATGAAATGCAGCAAATTATTAAAGGTCATAAAACCTTTACTTGTCCTGCATCGTTCGCCGCGCACTATGAAAAGGTTTGCGTTTGAGTTTTGGGCATAGTAGTTCGCTCGAAATCCAAGCCACATTCATTCTCATAAGCTATTTTCGGAATTGTCCATTCGCAGTACTCAACCCATACTCTCTTTGCATGTTTAGGGAAGGGACAAATGTAGGTTCGCAAAGTCGAAATACTCTGGTAGTGCGCATGGAATGAATAAATAATATTAAGTTTCTTTTCACGATATGGGAAGTAGTTCGAGTTCTTTGTATGGCTCGCATCGTAAAACAAAAAGCACATCATGTAACTCATTTAGTCTTGAATGCGATTTTTTCTTTCGAAAACCACATGATTTGCAGTTCCCTTAGATGTTTAAATAAATAGAATATTGTTGAAATGCCGTGCTTATGAATTATTACTAGGGCCCGCTAAAGTCAATAAAGTCAAAATTTTTTCAGGACCTTGTTACATGATCAAACGTGTACTAATGTTCGTTTCAGGTGTTTAGGAGTCTGTTTTGGTAGATTTTAGAAGTCAAAATTTTGCATAAAGTCAAAACTTGTCAAAATTCTCTTCATCAAAAATTTCCTTACAAAAACGAACAAATTTAGATTTTATTTAGATTTTTTTGAATTTTTGAGCTGCTATTAAAATTTTATGCGCAGTTTTATTTGATTTTGAACTTCTCAAATAGTTGCAATGGTAAAAATGCGTGCGGTAATTGAGAAGGAAATAGCACTTATTATGCATCAAATCGTCATTGTTGATGCATAACCACATAATTGTTAGATAATTATTCTATTCCTATAAAGCCTTTGCGCTCTTTACACGTGGTATTTTTAAGTCGTAGCTTGCAAAGCAAAGAATGCCTAAACAAGCCAAATCTTCTACAGCGAAAGTTATGCAAATTTGCTAGGAATATCCGGATGAGTTTTCGGCAACTCCTGCCCGCGACTTGCGATGCAACCTTTGCGACGTGTTAGTCAAATGCGACAAAAAGTTTTTTGTGGAAAGCCACCGAAAAAGTAAGCAATACCAAAGAAAATTGGAGACGAAAAGCAAACCCAAGGTAAGCAAACCTTTTTACAACACGATCAAGTAAACTTCAAGGAACAGGTTGTCTCTTCATTCTTAGCTGCAGATATCCCACTTCATAAACTGAACCATCCTTCTTTAAAGTCTCTGTTTGCTACAATGGGAAAATTATTGCCTTCGGAGACTGCAGCCCAGGCATGTGTTGCTAAATTAGCATCTCAAAAAGAAGAACAAATTCAAGAATTACTTCGTGACAAAAAACTTTTTTTAATTGTGGATGAAGCAGAAATTGCTAAACAAAAGTATATTAGTGTGTTTGTGGGCAGCTTAGATGCCCCAAATCAGACATTTCTCATTGATTGCCATCCACTTGACAGCGGTAGCAATGTTAATAGCAGTATTATTCTGCACACTGTGGATGACATATTGCGACAACTTAAAATAAAACGCCAAAATTTTTCATTGTTCTTGACTGATGCTGCTCGGTACATGTCTTTGGCTGGAAAGACATTAAAAGAAATTATACCCTTCTTTGATGCATGTCGCCTGCGTTGCGCACTTACTACATAACTGCGCTATGGTTGTGCGTGCTCATTTTAAAAATATTGATGAAGTAATAGCAACGATCAAGGCAGCAACAATCAAAAATAACGATCGCAAGAAAGATTTTCATGATGCTGGTCTGCCATCTCCTCTTGACCCTGTAATTACAAGATGGGCAACTTGGCTTAGAGCTGCCTTATATTACAGTGAGAACCTTCCAGCTGTTCGTACCGTTGTCAACAATTGGACAAGTGCAGGCCTCTTAGTCAGCAGAGCAAAAGATGCTATCAATGTGGAAGATTTGGTGCCGTACTTGGTTGAAATAAATCAATTCCGGACTTTCGCAGCCAACGTAGAGTTCTTAGAAGGAAGTGCCTGCACGATAACCGAAGCATACGGACTGCTGAAGAATATGCAATTCGATGATGATCCGTGCGCAATTAAAAATTACATTAAAAAACGACTATCCAACTCTGATTTAGAAACAATAACAAACTGTACCAACTTGACAATTGACCCAACAAGCTACGCACTATTGCAAAAAGCCCAGTCAACCTCTGCTGCTGTTGAGAGGTCGTTTTCTATGCTCAGTAAATTACTGAGAAAAGACAGAAATTTTGATGTTAAGAACGTAAAAAAGTATATGATGCTGTATTACAACAAAAGTCCTGGTAATTATACTGTGTGGCTTTCGTTAAAAACATCCTAGACAGACTGTTAATGTACAGTACAGTTGCGATATCAACGCATTTTTTGTATTACACACTAATTGATACCGGTACACACAATGGCTCGTTATCCTAGGATTTGACGTCATGCGTCGCTTTGTTGCATTAGCTTCAAGACTGGGTGATTGAGAAAATGTTTAAAGTAGGCTACCTTCTTCTTTAAAAACTTATGTAAATTGCGGATTATAAAGCATTTTTAATCAAAAAAGTGCAACAACACATAAATAATAGGCGAAAGCGGTTAGGTAAAAATAAAGTCAAAATTTTGCTAAAATAAAGTCAAAAATATATGTTTTTAGGTCAAAAAAAATGGCCCTAGTGATACCCAATGTAAATTGATTTCGAAATGAGTGAGTTATTGAACAATTTTCAACAGACATAGCAAGTCGCATTGAGGTGGTTGTGAAGTAATTATCACCGTTGGTCTATTTTTGCATTGCTATATTATGAACATATTGTTACATAATAAAAGAACAACAAGCACTCTAGAAGGACAATAAACTTTAATGCCAACTATTTGCTGGTCACTTGTTTGTGCTCTTCTATGATTTATATATCTGGACCGAGATCTATCCTGTACCTTGGGAGCATACCAGGACCACAAGATTAAATTTTAGGGTACATGGAAAGCAGTGATTTAATCATACAGGTCTTTAATTAACTTTTGAAATTATTTTGCTGCTCTGCGTGAGAGTAGAACCAAGTAAAGTAACCCAGCGAAGCATAAATTTTGCTTCCTTCGCTTATCAAATGCTGGGAAGCACAACCTGAGACCTTGAGAGGTTGTGAGGGCAAGCGGGCGCGTTCAAATATCTAGGATTTGATTTTATGTGAATTTAGCAAAAAAGAAAGGCCACTAATTTTACATAGACAGAAAAATGCTCAATTTGTTCACTGGCAGCCTTAAGTAAAACAAAGTCTGTAATGCGACTTTCTGTAGTTAAATGGTTACTCACTCCTGACCAATGGGCATTCGGCATTACGCTTAAATGTCTGGCAAACACTTTATGTAACTTGGAATTTTTGCGAATAATTTAACTATTAAGTAACAATGCTGCGCATCCTTCAACCCCAATACAGTAGGCGCCGCTTATTATGACCACGGATAATATGACCAGCCGCTTATTATGACCAATTTGCTGCGATCAGGAATTTCTCCATTTAAAATTCTCCGTTAAATATGACCAAATTTCGGATAATATGACCAACATTTTCTCCATCTTTCTTGTTACAGTACAGTATTTTTTCCCGCCACGCACTTATAACTTCGCCTTTTCAACATATTGTTAAACACTGTACTAAATTTTACCGTCACTTGTAGTGTTACAGTACTGTACTTTGTTTTACTGCCAACGTCACACTGTTACTTCGGGTAAACGATGAATTTGACGGTATTTGGACTTCTTGTGGCTTACGGCGTCGATTCAGGAGCTGTTATGGCGGCTTCGGTTTTTATAACCATTCGGATATTATGACCAAAATGGTCTTGTCCCAAGGTGGTCATATTAAGCGGCGTCTACTGTATTCTTGTTCTGTTGATCGAGTGTAGAATTTTGATTGGTTGAAACCACTTCCGGCTTTCACCATTATTACGTAACAATGGAGCATGATCATTGTGCAATAATTTAAGTGAATTAAAACTAAAATATTAGGAACAAAATCAAATAATTAAATATTTGTTTGGAGGTAGAAAACTTTTATGCTACTGAGTCATAAAAAAATACGTTTTTGAATCTCAAGAATGTTTATTAAATTGTGTTGCCGGTGGCTCTTGAAAGTTCTTCGTCATATTGTGACGTAATAGTTAAGTTGTTGTGATGTAATAATCAACTTTCTTTTGTAACAATTCCATGGTTGTTGGGACAATATTTAAAATTTGACTGTTAGGCCTCATTTATTGAATTGGCGATGCCAAGATACGCAGTGCGATCAATCGTGAAGGCTTTCGAAAGTAAGAAAATTCTGGGCAAAACGTTCTTATAGATTTCCGGTAATTAAAGAGGAACGTGACGAAGCAACCGCGTAAAGAACAAATCTAACTTTAGCCAATCCAACACCAGTATATAAAGCGCAACAACGTACATAACTGCTAGACCGATATCAAGATAGCAAAAGTGATATATCATACCGTAGAAAGATACGCGAATACCAATGAAAAATTTATGTCTGATTCTTTTCATGTCGCTTTGCTTACAAGGAACGTTCTCGATAACTTTCTGCAGTAAGTATTGGTAAATTATTTACCAAATAAAACACAGATTCAATTACTATATTTGGGTCACCAAAAGTTGTTATGGACCAGTAGTTTTATTGCAAGCCTATAAGCTTTTAGCACTAATTTTGAATCCATATCTTGTATTTCCTATGCTTCGACTGACCTAGATTGTATCTCCAGTATTTAATTAGAGTAGGACATTTCTTTTCTCAAAACTAAGGTATCATGATTATTTTTAACGTTGAATGCAGTGATATTAGATGAAGGACTCCATAGATCTCTCAATCATGTGGCTGACATTTTTTTCAGGTGACAGTTGCTTAGATAAAAATGGATTCTGCCGACTGATGAAAAACCAATGTCACAAAAAAGTGGTAAAGGTGATGTGCCTAAGGACATGCGACCTCTGTCAGCCGTGCAGCTCAGCGTTAGTAAAAGTAGAAGAGAAGAAACTTCCGTGTGAATTCGGTATGACAGTTGGCCATAAATTTTTGTAATTATTTAAAGTCAACTCTTCTTCAAACAAAGTAGCTACTTTTTCTAAACCTCTGTCATTTTGGCGCAATGTTGAGGTGATAAAATCATTCGTTCAGCAAGCTGGCTAACCTGATTCTAAATCTTTATCATGTCATTTTGAAGATGTTCACGTATATCCTGATTGGCAATATCGGATGCTGTGGTCATGTGAAACAAGAATCGCACTACGTTTACTTAGTTACAACTACACGTATTTTTTATCAGCAAAACAGTTGCAGTTTAAAAAGACGCCAAGCAATTTCATTGAGCAATTTCATTCTGTGGAGCCGATGACTGTTTCCAAAAAAATTTTCTTTAACTGGATCACGGGATCGGGACCAAGGGATCGTGCTAGCAAGGAGCCACGTTTTTGAAATAAAACGATATGTTTTATCGCAGAAAACTTTTTGAAATTGTGTTCAAAGCAAGGCAATCAATTTGAACACGTTCATGAGCTTGATAGCCCCAACTATAGGGCAGTTGTATGATGAGCCTGTCCTCCAAACCGCAGTTTCATTGTATTTTTCTTTTTAAGCTTCAAATTTCTCTTTGGAGAGCAAAGAGGCTGACAGTGTTTTACATCTTCCTAGCTATATAGCATAGTCATTCGATGACGTAACATTGTTTTTTAGGTACTTGCAAAGATCGCTTTGCTCCTTCCATTTGTTTTCTCTGGAAGGCACGAGTAACTTTCGGTTGCAAGATTGTCGGCCAATATTGCCGACAGACGTGCGGACTCTGCCGCGAGTGCAAATTGCCACCGACAGAAATCGCATGTACTGCAGGTAACAGGAAAATTAAACTAAAGAAACGAAATTTAAACTTTTATTACAAAATTAAAAGCCAAATTAAATCATACTACTGGAGAAATTTCAGTTTTAATTCAAGTACTTATCAAATCAGTACAAGCAAAGTCTTTTAGTTTTGTAAGAAAAATATACCTCAGCTAAATTTTAGATTCTCAAAACTCCATTACTTTTATAACAGCCGAACATTTCCAAATCAGTTTTTCCAAGTATATACCAGTCACCTTTCTTATTATTGCAACAGTTTGCGATTATTTTGTTCGTAGCATCAACTTCTCCCTACAAACTACAAATAAGAAGGGAGTAAAGAAGCAAACTCCTGTTTATAAATAATCGCTCAGCAATTACAGTAATTTCTTACAGCATTTGGCGCCGTTAATTGCTACTCACGAATGCATTCATTTTGCTTTATCGCTTGTAAATTCAATCTGTTCACGTTGCTTCAGCTTAAACTGTGACTCATGAATCATCAAGTCATCCGCGATTCACTAGCGTCGCGTCATCACCTAGTGATTGGAAGTGCTGTTGAATATGTAACATTTTTTATTATTTTATAAAATGTCTTTCAATGTTGAAGAATAATTGCACTTATGATCAAACACAATTGTGCAACAGGCCTCCAACGGGGCACAATACCGACCCGGAATTAGTGATTAGGATTTTTATGGAGCTTTGAGAAACTGCTTTGCAAATTTATTATGGTACTTGCAAAAACTCGCAATTTTATGTTGTGTACTGTTTAATAAACTATTAGAAAACTAATTTTTTAAGCTACTGAAAGTTTTGTTGCTTTAATGCATTATTTTATTACAAAACATATTTTTCTAGATTGTTCTGATAACAACGAATCTTGTTATTTCTGGAAGAAACAGGGATACTGCAGTGCGAAGAAAGGCTTTCCGGATACGTTAGCAGCATGTCCCTTGTCTTGTGGGCTGTGCAAGCCTTGCCCCAAAAAGAAAGAGCTTGTTCTTCCTCCCACAGAAGAAGAATCAAAGAAATCAGAATAATTTTTTAACAAATCTTGAAAAACCTGATTGTATCTTTTATAAAACTTTAGCTCTTCGTTAAATCTATGAGTTTTTAAGAAGATGAATTGCGAATTTACTTCCAACTTTGTGACTAAATGCTGCAGTCCACCATGTAAACAGCAAAATAGCAAACAAACTATTTATTCCTATTGTACTTCATAAAAAATTTACCTAACTTTTGCTAATATTTTATGCTACAAGAATTACCGATCTTTATCTTTTATTTTTGCACCATTGATCTATTTAACGATTCTAAGCTTTATCACTTAGAATAACTCGTTTTGTTTTAGTTTTAATGATTATTTTGCTTAATTTTAAAGTTTTCCTATTTATTTTTGTGATTTATATTAAGATGCTTTTGATGCAACGTAGCTTGTGATTATTTAACTTATGACTACCTAGACTTTTTCTCTCTACATACTAAAATTGTTGCTGGTAGTATGTTGAAAGCAGTGGCGAGATCTTGGCAAAGTCAAGCTGAAACCGCTCATGTAATACCGCAATGCTGAAAAATTGTTAGCGTTGCGTGTGAGTCCTGACAAAATGCAGCTTTCCTGTCAAGCTAAGAACATTTGAGGTCAGCAAAACTAATTACTACAAACAAAAAATAAATCAGATATTGTTCATAAACGTCCTCAAACAACGTTTTGAGTTGACGACGATGATTTCCAATTTATTATCTTGCGGGGTATCGGTTCCTAACTTTCTCCAATCTTCTCTTATCACCAATGTGCTGAAGAATTATTGGAAATTATATTGAAAAAATACAGAAAAACAATTCAAAAGCAATCCGGAAACAAGATTTTGGGTTTGCGGCAGCCAAATTCAATTATTGAATATAGATCTTAAATTTATCAATCGATCTTAAATTCAGTGAGCTCGAGATCTATAAAAGCAAGAGCAGAGAAGATCGCAAAAATAAGATTTGCCCACGTCAAATGTGTGGCCGCACCCCTCAAAAACCACCTTTACTTTACCACAGCAAACTTCCACTGACTCAATGATCTTGGCCACCAGCAGTTTTGACATATCATTTCTCGTAGCTTATGTAAAAAAAAGAGTAGAGTTTCACAATGCAACAACAACATTTAATTTGATAAAGTGAAAGCAAACCAACGCATTAAAGAGACCGTTTGTACATCAAAAAATGAGTGCTGTACATCATGTCAGTTCAAAATCCCCAAAAATTTTCAACTTACCTCTATTGAATTACAATTTTTAGAAAAACTACATCCTTTAAAAAGATAAAATAAATTGCAAATATTTCACAACTAAAGTCGTCGGTTTGTATCAAGTTTCCAAGGAGATAGAAGTAAAAATACAAGTTTAAAAGCTAGCGGAAGTTTGGCTTCTCTAAATCAAAATTTGCTGTATTCCCCTTGCTTCTCAACAAATGGGAGGGGTGTAAAAAAGCTTCTGTTTCATTGTTAGTGACAACATATTTTATTTAAAGTTGATATTTTCTGAATCTTGAAGAAATTTCCTTTTCAAAAATACATAATGCTACAGTGTTTAGGCTAACCTCCAGCAGATAATGACTGATAATATTTTAGGTACTAAATTTAACTAACAAAATTTAGTACCGGTCGGTACCGGTCTAAAAAAAGGTCATGGGTCTCAGAAAGTTGAAAATTGTAGAAAACCTAGGCTTTTAGGTAAGTTTTGATTGATATACCTTAAAAGCTTATTTCCTTAGCATTATCTAGCGACCATTTCCAAAAAATTGGTAGAAAATAAAATCTGTAGTGATCTTTGAGGTAAGGATACTACTTTAATTTTGAAGACAACTCAGCACCTTTTTGGGGGGGGTAATTTGCACAAAATTTGTATATTCAAAAAAAATTTTTTATATTTAAAATCCTCAAAAAATGGAAATTTTAATGACATATAATACTTGACGTAAAAGTAAACAGATGAGTAATGATTTACAAACAAACTTCGGGCATATAATTATGATTTTTTTTTTTTTTTAATTTTTTATTTTATTGTAGGCACAAAAACAAGAACACAAGAATAAAAACAGCGACAACGCATAATACAATGTCTAAATGTAGCTAGACCATTTCTTGTAATGAAATTCCAAATTGTTATGTTTCTTAGCAATATAGTGTTCTGATTTTTTTGTGGATGTAATTGCGTTAAAGTACTGGGGCATATTGGGTGTTGTTTTAGAATGTTTACACCGGTAAATCAAGAATCTTGCCAATAAGAGCATGTGGTTGACTAATGGTTTATTAGCATATTGTGTGTGGAACCCAAACAGTTTATGAAAGTTATTCGAAGGAACATTAATACGAAATCTTGCTTGAATCCAATCAAATACATCATTCCAAAAAGCGTCAACAATTTTGCAATCACAAAATAAATGTATCAACGTTTCCGGTTCTTCACGACAAAACGTGCATAAATTATCAGAGGCAATATCAAGAGCACACAATTGTATTTTAGTAACAATTGATCTTAAGTTCAGCCTAATTTGAAATGACCGTAGTTTAGTTTCGTTTGTAGCGTAGTGGTTATTTTTATATATATTTGACCAATCAATTGTATCGGATGGAGGTTGCAGTATATTACACCATTTTAGTTGTTGTTTAACAGGTAGTATTTTAACTTTGTCTCTCAAAAATTGATAAGCGGTTTTACTTGAGCTGCCCAGAGTAGTAATTTGTTCTTTGACAGTTTGTTTAAAGTCAGAAAAAGCGCATGGAGGGTCATGAGAGTTACTGTTCGTAGTCGTAATCCAAGCCATTGGAATAGCTGAAATGAGTTTAATGTATTCGATGAAGCTTGTATTATTTGGGGTCATATGAAAAGCTGATGCCACTTCATCATATGAGTATAATTCAAAGTCCGATTTAAGCAGCTGAAAAACATCAAAAATCCCGGCTTTGCAAAATTCTGCAACAAACATTGGCTGATTTCGGTATTTTACCGCTTTATTAAACCATAAATATTTGGAATCATTGTCGATATTGCAGAAATGTTTTAAAGTTTTTAAGGTGGTAAGAGTAAAGCGTAAAAAGGCCACTCTACCAATTAACATGCTATTCAACTTTATATTAGAACGCAAAATGCAGAAAAGAACATTTTCGTCAATACATCGATGTTCAAGCGACTTCCAACTGGATTGATAATTATTATCAAATAGTTTAAAAATGAAGTTATGCCTGAGAGAAAGTACATACTGTTTGATGTCAATCATTTTACCACCTCCTTCTTTCACATCACAGCATAGTTGAGAACGACCAATTTTTTCCCACTTGGAGCCCCAAATAAATTTATACATAATTTGATTAAGTTCCTTTATGAAAGTTTCTGGCAATGTTACCGGTAAATAAGTGGCTTTATACACAGTTTTGGGAATGACCAGACTTTTTAGTATAGTTATTTTTCCTAACAACGTGAGACCACGAGATGACCAAATGTTTAAAAGTGTTTGCACTTCTCGCGTTATACCTGGAAAATTTTCACTGAAGAGGAAATTGTTGTCAAAGTTGGTAATTGGTATATTAACCCCCAGGTATTTGACAAGAGTTTGAGGCCAAGATAAGCCTTTATCAGAAAAAGGTTGAGACACGTGGGCATATAATTATGATTAGTTATGACAAATTATGACAGTTTTTCGCACTGCCACCTTACGGACATTTTTTTCGCTTTTTAAAGGACTTTCTTAACCACTTTGGAACGCACGCGATCGATCTCGCAATATTGCCACATCAACACCAAATAACATGCTGATTGCTTTTGATTTCCACTCAAATTTTGGATTTCTTTAACTTTCTGATAATTTTTTGTTATGAATGTGAAGAGTTAATGAATGTGTTGCATAAAACTAATTAAAAGTTTTCCCTAAAGCAATTTCATACAACTTGAAATGAGAAATTCACGAGAAAAAGTGAAAAAACATGATCAAAATATGTTATTTTGGGCAATATACAGTATGTTATTATTATTTAGCTTTTAAAATACAAAATATTTCAGAAAAAATTTGTTTTCCCCTGATGATTTTTTGAAGATTTTTTTGGAAACATCTCACGACTGTAAAAATATTCATTATACTCCTAGTTATGGTTATATTCTTTATCATACTCTTAGTTGCTTCGCTAATTTCAGCAATGTCGGCATTACGTCATATTGCTATGTTAAGAGAGAACGTCTCAAGAACTGAATGAGCAATTATTTAAGATATGCAAAAATATAGTTAAAAAGTGACTTTTAATAACAATAATAAGTCTTAATTTGCAGACAGTGACACTGTTTCGACCTATCAGGTCTCTTCAGTGCAGTTGGTAACCGACAAGAAGCTAGAGGCTTTTAATAAAGCATAGCTTAGACCGCCACACTTGTGAGATCTATACTAGATCCACTTGGTGGATGGTCTGTCAGTACTCTGCGAAGCCGTATCACTCGTGAATGAGTGGCGGTTGTCGCAGGTGCACTAAGTCTAACAACTGCTAGAACAATAGTGCTGTCACAGCCTAGTGGTCACAAGGTCTTACATGTATAGTTATAGCTGCTGCTCAGGCTATATGGTTTGGGATATGGGAAATTCACGACAAATAGCCGCAAACTCAGTCGCTAAATCAAGTGTCCACAAAGTGATGATGTTGAGATACGAAATTTTGTTACAGCTCCGATATCCAAAATGACCACATGGTATATTTGATAGGGCGACAGGTTTTCTAAAACACAATGCAAGTGTAAACAAACAGCTACGATAGACACTTAACTAACTTCATAATGTAAACATATTAAAAATAGGGATTTCGATGCAAATTCGAAGATCAAAAACGGCGTTGCGACGGTGTAACATATGTTGTGATGGAAAATTTACAAATACTACGTCGCAAGCCAACAATTCACATTCAAACTTACTAAGTACATGCAAGATACATACAAACTTACTGAACTATTTGAGGTCCCACGCAAATTATTAATTTTCAAGATTGTCGTCAGCAGCAAAACACTGTTATTTCCTCTGGTTCAAACTTTTTACAGAACCGAAGAACTACGCTCTTAGGCCTTATATACGGTAGCAACAGCCAATCAAAATTCACGATACAGGCCACGTGTAGTAAATTTTCTAGAATAATCAAGCCGGAATTTCTCAGATCTTGTTCTATAGATTCCAATTGTCACATTTCGCAAGTTAAACAGTAGGATCACAGTTTCGAAATTAAGTGGTGCGTAGAGCGAAAAGTAAAGACACGATTAGATTGTCTGGTGGCAGAACAAAGCATTCAATTGTTACGTATGTCCAAATTTGATGAAGGCAGTTACGGGGGTTCGTCTTTGTGCAAATAAATACTCCTAAAACAAAGCGAACAGACAAACGGCGAAATAGTTAATTAGCACATTCGGTTTTTCTTTATAGTTAAAAACAAATATCCAACAGCTGGCAGACAGTTTTGGACCACATAAACCAAAGGTCTCCAGCAGAGTGAAAATCAAGCATTGAATTCGAGCAAACAGCACATTTGCCAAAATAAAAATTTAGGAAATGTTCGATCCGTGACACACCGCCCCCCTTAAGCCGATGAGGGGTCACAAGGCTTAACACAAAGGCGCAAAAATGTACACCAAAAATACAATTTAATTTACATAAGAATCATACACTATCACATTCAAGCAATGCGCACATCTTAGAAATTGGACGAACACACACAGAAAACTGGGTTTGTATCTTGGCGCTTCTAATCAGACCCTGTTTGTCTGGAAAGGTTTCGATTACTCGGCCCATGACCCAAGAGCTACGAGGTGAGTTATCCATTATAAGAACTATGTCCCCATTTGTGACATTGCGTGAAGTGTTGACCCACTTAGAGCGCTTTTGCAACAATGGCAAATATTCTCTAGTCCAACGTTTCCAAAATATATCTGCAAGATACTGCACTTGTCTCCAACGTCTCCTAGCAAAATTGTCCTTTTCTGAAAAGTTACCAGGAGGTAGGGAAACTTGTTCCTTTAAGAGGAGCAAATGATTAGCTGTTAATACATTTAAGTCTCGAGGGTCATCCGTTAAAGTGGTGAGAGGTCGACTGTTTATTATGCCTTCGACCTCGCACAAAAGGGTGAGTAAACTCTCGTCAGTTAAAATTTGTTCGTTGCATATCCCAGTCAAAATTTTTCGAGTAGAGCGAATGAATCGCTCCCAAACACCACCATGGTGAGATGCTCTGGGCACATTAAACTTCCATTTGATGTTGCGTTGCAAAAGGAAATCATTTATCTGGGCTTGATTCCAATCATCAATGGCTTGGGTAAGTTCCCGTTGGGCCCCCACGAAATTAGTCCCGTTGTCAGACCAAAGTTCCGCGACCTGGCCTCTGCGTGCAATGAAACGTCTCAGGCTTTGAATGAACGAGCTGGTTTCCAGGCTATATGCCACTTCAATGTGTACTGCCCTGGTGGTGAAGCAGGTAAACAGTACTCCATACCTCTTTAGTTTAGATCGGCCCTGCCTCACCAAAAATGTTCCAAAAAAATCCACTCCAACACAGGAGAAGGGAGGTTTATCAGGAATAAGTCTTTCCTCGGGTAAATTAGCCATTTTTTGTGTAAGTGCCTGTCCTCGAATCTTGCGACACTTTACGCACTTGGACAGCACAGAGCGCGCCACAGAGTTAACACTTACTATCCAAAACCTTTCCCTTAGCTTAGCAATGACGTGTAGGCGTCCCGTGTGGCCTAGTCTTTCGTGTTGCTCTCTGATCATAAGCTCACTCTCATAACACTTAGGCAGAATGATCTGATGCTTGTTGTCATGTGGAAGACTTGACTTTTGTAGTCGCCCACCAACTCTTAGCATTCCATGTTCCAAGTACGGATCCAAGTTGCGCAATGAGCTTGAAGATGAAATTTGTTCACCTCTTTGCAACTTCTCGATCTCTTTTCCATAGTATCGCCGCTGCAAGTGTCGAAAAATTAGGTACTCCGCCTCCTGAATCTCTTCAAGACTCAGAAGATCCTTCGCATTTAAATGCGATCGACCAAGCCAAATGTTTTTGCAACGAATCACCTGAGCGCAAACTCGCTTTATTTTATGCCAGCTTGAGTAGTTCCTGCATAGTCCATCCAAAAGGCTGATGTCTGGTTGCACCTTTACGGCATAAATAAGGGTTTGGTCTCTTCTTACTTCCGGATCGCTTGTAAACTCTGGTGTGGTAGGATTTTGAGGAATTGTAGGCCAGTAATTAGGTGGCTGCCACAAAAAAGCTGGTCCAATTTTCCACCGATTACATTTTAAAAATTCGTCGATGGTCAGTCCGCGTGTAAGTAGATCGGCTGGGTTATCTTTGGAGGGAACATAATGCCACTGTGAGGGGTCACACACGTTCTTGATTCTCTGAATTCGATTGGCCACGAAGGTGTGGAAGCACTTGCTTTCATTGTTTAGGTAGCATAGAACAGTCACGCTATCTGTCCAGAAAACGGATTGGACTTCCAACTCTGGCATTTGTAGTTCTCTGCGAATCATCAAGTCATTCTGGGAGGCCACCACTGCAGCGCATAGTTCCAATCTTGGAATGGTTAGTGGTTTCAGAGGGGCTAGTCGACCTTTTCCAAAAATGAGGGAGCAGTGGATTTCACCGTTTTTGTTGATCATCCTCAAGTAAGTGGCCGATCCATATGCTCCCTCTGATGCGTCTGCGAAGTGATGTAGTTGTGCGTGAACGATATTGCCAAATTTGGGAGGCTTGAAACATCTTGGCAATGTGAAGAGCTTCAATTTAGGAAGTTGCTCGAGCCAGTTTAACCACTTCCCCTTTTCATTTGGGGGAATCGGGTCATCCCAGCCCAACTTGTCACGGCAAAGTTTTTGTAGCAATACTTTTATGGGTAAAACTGCCACTGTTCCAAAACCCAGTGGGTCAAACACAGAGTTTATCATTGACAGAATCCCTCTTCTAGTACATGGCTTGTCTCTTCTTTGAACCTTAAATGTCAATGAATCTTTTTCCACGTTCCATTGCAGGCCTAAAGCTCTTTCTGTGGGTAGCTCATCACTAGCTAAATCCAAATCTAAAGCTTCCTTAGACCACTCTGACTTAGGGATCGAACCCATGACCTCTCGACTACTGCTTATCCATTTGTTCAAGCAAAAACCTCCTTTATCCAACAGATCGCGAAGCTCATGTACCAGTTTAATGGCTGTTTCGACCGTGGGAGCTGAAGTTAAGCAGTCATCAACGTAGAAGTCGCGCTTCACTGTTTCCACAGTTCTCTTGTCAAATTCTTGCTTGTGATCGGAAGCTGCACGCTTCAAAGCAAAATTGGCACAGCTAGGTGAACTCACGGTTCCGAAGGGGTACACGGTCATTCTGTACTCTTCAATTTCTTCATCTATATTTCCATCTTTCCACCAGATAAAACGAAGCAGGTCTCTATCTTCAACCGGGATTCTTACCTGATGGAACATGGCCTTGATGTCAGCCTGAACTGCCACTAGCTCCCTTCTAAATCTCATCAAAACGCCCAGTAAGCTATTTGTGAGGTCCGGTCCCTGCAATAAGTTACCATTTAAGCTAACCCCATTAAACTGAGCTGAGCAGTCGAAAACCACTCTGATCTTACCTGGCTTTTCAGGGTGGTAAACTCCGTGATGCGGTAAGAACCATGTTCTACCTTCGGGCCCTGGCTTCTCAACCCTCTCACAGTAACCTTGGTCTATCATGTCGCTAACGAACCTTTTGTAGTCATTGTAGAATCCATCATTCCTGCTGAATTTCTTCCTCAGATGACTCGCTCTCTGCAGTGCTTGAACTCGGTTGTTTTGTAGCTTGAGATTTGGATACTTGATCGGGAGTCCGATTTCGTAATGGTGATCCTCCAGTTGTTTGGTAGATTCATTGACGGCTTTCATGAATCGCTGTTGATCGACTGACATCTCTTCCTTTCCGTTTACCAAGGAATCCATGATATCGGTGCAGAGAGAGCACATAGGGTGGTTCTGACTGTCGAATGAGGACCTGACAAAAAGGCTAGTCACGTGATCCGAACGACCGCCTGCGCAATTCAATGTCCATCCCACAGGTGTACGAATCGCATAGCTGCCAAACGGTTCTCTTATGACCTCTTGCGGTTGCATCACCATTCGATTGTTATTGCCAATTAATAGACCAACTTTGCATTTCACTTCCGGGATGTAGACATCTTCAAATTCAGCGTACTGGTCTGCATGAGCTTGAGTTGGGATGTCCTTATGGTTAACTGGCAGTTTCTTGCAGGAGTAAAGTGAGCTCAGTGGAATGCAGCAGATTTCGTCCATGTCAGTCACTTCCAGATTAGACACAATCTTTGTTTTTTGATGTCCTTGATCTTTATTGAGCGTGATGGTGCGAATTCCGACCTCCTCACAGTCTTCTATCTTTAGCTTTTTTCTAAGATCTTCAGTGACAAAGGAGTGTGTGCTGCCAGTGTCCAACAAAGCCTTGGTGACAACTAACTCAGCAGACCCTTTTCTTCGTATCTTCACCGGTACTACGGGTAGCAGGCTTTGTTCCATCTGCGGCAGATTGATGAGTCCATTTTTAACCACTTGCTTAGGTGTCTTGGAACTCTCGTTCTCACCATCCTTTACGGGCTTGCTAGCAGGATTTGATTCATCTTCGTCTGGTGGATGCAGCAGTGTTGTGTGAAACTGCTTACAATCACGCTTTTTACAAGCCTCATTTTTGCGGCGGCAGAACTTAGCAAAGTGGCCTTCCTTTAGGCAGGCTCTGCAGAGTTTGCGTTGACTGACAAACTCTATCCTCTCGTGGTAGTTAAGGTCTCGGAACCTTTTGCATTGGTTTAGGAAGTGCTCCTTTTCACACATGAGACACTTGGCTGCGTGTGTGTCCTTGCTGTTCTTTACTTGTGTGGAAAAGTTCTTCGTTTTTCGGCTGGTACTGTTTTCCTGACTACTGTACGACTTGGAGGAGGTGGGTATTTGAGAAAGATTGGTGCTCTCTCGAGTCTTCTGTCGCACAAAATCACCGAGATCATTGATACTAATATCTCGGTGTTGTTTGTGCAATATTTGGTCCACCTCGTGGTTCCAGGCAGGTATCCAGGGCTGCGGCAGGCGATTCATAATTTTTGTCACCATATCCATGTTGTCCATCCGATTCAAGCAATCCATTCCTTGCAGAGTTATCAGACAAGAGGTAAAATCCGCTGAAAACTTAATCAGGCTTCTATGGTCATTCTCGCTAAGCGCTGGTCCTTTAACAATAGGTCTAATGCACGCTTCAATGACCTTATGCCTCTGACCAAAATACGACTGCAACAACCCTCTTGCTTCCTGATAACCTCGTTCTGCTGTTTGCATATGTTGACACCCCTTAATCAGAGAGTGCGCTATATCCTTAGTGTAGTGCAACAAAAAGAACAGCTTTCTATTCGAGTCGGTCAGTTGCTGATCAATCAAGACGTCGAAGGCCTTAATGAAGCTAAAATAGTCAGCTGGGTTACCATTGAAAAACGGAGGTTCTACCTTAAGGGTAGGTAATTTAGTAAAATATGAGTTATGTTGGGAATCGTCGGAATGTGCCAAAACATTAGCTGGATTAATAGGATTAGCATTGTCGGACAAGGTAGGTGTCTGCATAGCGCTTTGTGTGGGCACGTAAACCCCTGGGTGTATTGACGCATCACAATTAAATTGAGACATTACTCTAGTATTCCCAGTACCATTAGAACCAAGCACGTTAGTATTAGAAGCCTTAGGGACATAAAATGTCTTAGTTTCAAACGGCTTACTATATGGGTTAAGGTTTGAGACCATTTTAGCACAATTTACGTTAGCATCGCCATTAACTTTAGGCGAAGTACAAGGCACTGCCACTGGTACGGAAACGGAACTCGACACGTCAACCACAGGTCTTAAAATTAAAGATTCGTTATCAGGCACGGTTTTCACGAGCGGCACTTCAAATTTAGGTTTCAAATCCATGGGCTTATTAATATCAGTGAGCATGCCACTACGAGCATTCCTAGTGAGGCCTGATTTAATTACGTCACTTTTCACACGATTATCATGCAAATTGGTGAATGCCTTATTTGAGGCATTAGCAGTGCTAGGTATATTTATTGCAGCGTCCGCATTGTTTCCGACCATATCAACCACTGTAGATTTGCTTTGTTCGGGGTGGTCATGGGGGACGTTATCGTTAGCAACAAATGTAAGCACATTAGTATCACATTTACGTTTATCCGCACAACCAATATTAGAAAGTTCACTACTTAGCTCCGCATCGACCTGATCCAATTCGGCTTGTAAATGAGCATGTTCCAATTGTTGTTGGAAGATCATGTCTTGATGCTCTCTTTCTTTCATCAGTTGAAACTCTCTTTCCTCTTCATGACGTCTTTGGTCCTCTGCCCGGCGTCTTTGGGTAAGCTGTTTTTCTTCCAGGCGAAGGCGCTGCTGCATTTGTTGCTGCTTCAATTCGTCAATGTGTTTCTGCGACTTGATTCTGGCTTCCAATGCTGCCTTGCGAGCCCTTGCGCTGCTTGTAGATGATCTCGACCAATTGCTCCGGCTTGACGTTGAACGCCAGGAGGTACTTGAGTGGTGGGATGATGGTGCGACCGAAGGAAATGTCGAAGAGCCAGCCATCTTCTTTGATTTGGATCGAGTCAGGATTTCGCTTTTGGGCGCCTTTGACTTGTAAGCTGATTTGTTGGAACGCTCACTTCGTTCATCATTTTTGTCGACTCGATCCTTGGTTGTTGAAGGCGTTGGTGCTGCAGGCGACATACTTTTCTTCGGTTCATCCTCTGGGGTTGATTGGGTTAGTGCAGTTTGGGCAAGATCTTCCTTTTGCATTGCAGAAGCCATTATATGACGTCGCAGATTCAAGAACAAGAGAACTGGGGGGGGGGGGGGAACAGCAACCAATTTTGTTCACGAAGAAGTATTCAATGTTCAAGATTAGCTTTCCAAAAGTTCAAAAACTTACATATAGCTGCTGCTCAGGCTATATGGTTTGGGATATGGGAAATTCACGACAAATAGCCGCAAACTCAGTCGCTAAATCAAGTGTCCACAAAGTGATGATGTTGAGATACGAAATTTTATTACAGCTCCGATATCCAAAATGACCACATGGTATATTTGATAGGGCGACAGGTTTTCTAAAACACAATGCAAGTGTAAACAAACAGCTACGATAGACACTTAACTAACTTCATAATGTAAACATATTAAAAATAGGGATTTCGATGCAAATTCGAAGATCAAAAACGGCGTTGCGACGGTGTAACATATGTTGTGATGGAAAATTTACAAATACTACGTCGCAAGCCAACAATTCACATTCAAACTTACTAAGTACATGCAAGATACATACAAACTTACTGAACTATTTGAGGTCCCACGCAAATTGTTAATTTTCAAGATTGTCGTCAGCAGCAAAACACTGTTATTTCCTCTGGTTCAAACTTTTTACAGAACCGAAGAACTACGCTCTTAGGCCTTATATACGGTAGCAACAGCCAATCAAAATTCACGATACAGGCCACGTGTAGTAAATTTTCTAGAATAATCAAGCCGGAATTTCTCAGATCTTGTTCTATAGATTCCAATTGTCACATTTCGCAAGTTAAACAGTAGGATCACAGTTTCGAAATTAAGTGGTGCGTAGAGCGAAAAGTAAAGACACGATTAGATTGTCTGGTGGCAGAACAAAGCATTCAATTGTTACGTATGTCCAAATTTGATGAAGGCAGTTACGGGGGTTCGTCTTTGTGCAAATAAATACTCCTAAAACAAAGCGAACAGACAAACGGCGAAATAGTTAATTAGCACATTCGGTTTTTCTTTATAGTTAAAAACAAATATCCAACAGCTGGCAGACAGTTTTGGACCACATAAACCAAAGGTCTCCAGCAGAGTGAAAATCAAGCATTGAATTCGAGCAAACAGCACATTTGCCAAAATAAAAATTTAGGAAATGTTCGATCCGTGACAATAGTAATGCAAGAGGCTAGCGATGCACATAGCAAAACTGCAGACAGTGACACTTAGCATTAATAACCAAGTTTTTCTTGCTATGGAGAGACATTCATTTGCTGACGGGATCAGATGCTGGCTGTGGTGGTATTAAACAAGCATGGAGTATCGTCATCCCAAACCGTCAGACCAGCCATCCCTCGAGGTGTCCGATGTATGAGGCACGCTGAGATAATGTGGTTTGCGGTTTGTTCGGTGGCGCCACAATCGCAATTCACCGAGGGAGCGAGACCCCCTTTGTACACGGACAAATCAAAACGCCCAACGCCAGTCCGCAGACGATTTAGCTTAACCCAAAATGTTCTGGCCAAGCCTATTTCAAGGAGCCTAGTACTGGCCCTATAAATGTATACACAGAGTACGGATGTGCTTTTGGAGTACTCCGTGCGCCATATATAATTCGTCCACTGAGCCACGCGAATGCCTATTTCAGATAGTTCACTTGATAGTTTCCTGGCAGCACGCATAAATGGGCGTCTAGACTTCAGTGTTTCCTGGAGCATATGTGGCGACCCAGCTAGTTAACCAGGTAAAATATGATCTGGATCCAGGATGCCGCTCTTGGCCAAGGAGAATGTCACCCCCAAAAGGTGAAGCTCTGCTGGCTCGATGCCTGAAAGGATTGTGAGATGGTTCGTTGAGTGGGAGGCAGGCATCCAGTAGCAATACGTTAGACGTCATTCAGAGCCCCATCGACGAGATGGTTGCGACACCAAACTGGTGTGCAGTACTCAGCTGTAGGGTATACTGAAGATCGTGCAGCTGTACGCAGTGTTTTAGCGCCAGCACCCCATCCCAGGCCCACAAGTCGCCTCAAAAGCGTGACCCGAGTAGATAGTTTTTTGCGCAATGTCTCATGATGGCCGTGGAACGTGAGTGATCTATCAAGTTTTATTCCGAGATCAATTGAAACTGGGAAAAATGGAAAAAGTTTGCGGTTAGCGTAGAAATTAAGCTGGCGTTTGGCCTGTTGATTGTGTAAATAAAAGGCTGCGGTCACCATCTTAGCATGGCTGAGTTTCAGCCTCCAAATCTGGAAATTACAGCGTAGCCACGTCTTGGCTTAAAGTTTCCTCCGAACCCTACCGGTCCCCAGAGGAATGCAACAGAGCCACATCATCGGCACAAGCATACATTCCAAAGGTCGTGGAGGGAAGATCGTATGTATAGATGTTAAAGAGGAGGGGGCCAAAACCGATCGATAGGTGACGCCGTTTTTTGGACGTCGAAGCCTGCTTCGCTTGCTGTCACCAGTGGTGAGAGTGAAACTTCTAAATAATCAAGTTAATTTACAAAAATAAAACAAAACTCAAACCTTTTTGCCGTTCATTCGTGCCCTTAACAGGATCGACATAGTTGTCGACATAAACTGATGCCATCTACCAGCGATTTCACTTTTCTGTCTCTAAGCAAAATACTTGACGTAGCAGCGCCAGAGAATACTTGTCTAAGCTCCGTCGAGCCTCGTGTTGGAAAAAGTCTTATTCCTCTTTCTGCTCTCCGCTCACCTCCGCTAAATTTCTTGCAGCTGAGGCCAACCTCTCCTCTTCCACCGCTACTGGCCCAGACTGAGTTGCCTACCTCATGCTGAAGTACTTTCCTCGCTCTGACCTGAAACTTCTCTTTCATATCTTGAATTTTTCCTGGTCTTAATATTTCTCTTCTTCCACTCGAAAGCTTTCATTTATTAAATCCATTTACAAAATAGGAAGGCCTCTCGACTCACCTGTTTGCTTCCGGCCCATCTCTCTTACCCAGTCCAGTTCGGATGAGTGTCACAAATCCAAGCGTGGCTCTCGGACGATTCTAGATATTATCGATTTCTCAAAAGATGTTAATTCTGTCTGGCAAACCGCTATTTTCCACAGCTTACTTTGGCTAATCTCTCTTCTGGCTTTTTTTGATGGACTCACAATCTTTCCTTTCTAACAAGCACGCTCACATAGTTTTTAAAAATTACAAAAGTTGGTCCTTTCAAGTCCGTGGAGGTGTTCCACAAACATCCGTTTTTTGCCCTGTTCTTTTTTCTCTTTTCATCAATGGTTCCCCTACATCTCTGCTATCTTCCGTTTGCTGTTCTCTTTACACTGAAGACCTGGTCATCTGGTTCTCCTTCCCCTCGGTCTCTGCTGCCGATGCTACACAAGAGGTTCTTATTCGACTGGAGCGCTGGCCTGAGAGCTGGTGTCTTCCTTTCAATCCAAACAAATATGAGGCCTCTTTCTTTTCGTTGGATCTTCATCAAGATAACTCTAGCTCCATGTTTTCTGATTTAACTCTCCCCTCCAGTTTGATCACGTGCCTGCTTTTCTTGGGGTCACTTTCGATCGCACTTTTCCTGTTTTAGACACGTATTTTTGCTTAAGGTCAATTTCTTCCCTCGTCTCAAGCCTTTACGTTTTATCTTTGTTTCCTCATGGGGCCCCTACAAGGAGTCGCTTACGTCTAATTACAAAGATTTTCTCCGGCACGTTCTCATTTATGCTTCACCCGGATGGTTTTCTTTTTTCAGGGTTACCAACATTTCTAAGTTGGAACACCTTTACCGAGCGATAGTCACGCCATTAACGGCTGCCTATCGTCCTCTCCTATCCCTCTTCTCTTCTTAGAGGCGTTCCTTCCTCCCCTACGAGTCAATCTGACTCATTTTGCTCAGTCATCTTATGAGTGGGCCCTTTGTCTTCCAACCTCCTTTCCCAGATTTGGTCAGACTTAGGGTGAAATCTAGTCTTTCCAGATTATCTTGAAGAGTTATCGCGTCCACTCACCAGATCATGCATTCTCCTTCTTTCCTATTCCTAAAACTCTCCTTCCTTCAGCGAGGAGCTCTCTCTCTCTCTCTCTCTCTCTCTCTCTCTCTCTCTCTCTCTTTTTGCTCGATGCTTCCACTCTGACCCTCCTTTTTCTCATTAAGGTGTAGCTCTTGCTCAACTAAACTGTTTCCCTTCTCCAATTTTTTTATTTGGGTGGATGGCACTGTTGCTTTTCCTTTTGGCAAAGGTAACTCTGGCGTCCTTGCCAACTGCTCACTTTGTGGCGCTCAAGCCAATGATTTCTATTCAGCAGATCCTGTGTGTTTAATTTTTCTGCCGAAGTCTGCGCCATTCGGCAAGCTCTTTGCTGATCTCGGCAACATCATCAAGACTTTCATTTCTTCTCCTCTCAGACTCTCGATCTGTCCTTGCTGCGCTTTCCTCCCCCCAATTGTTTCTTCTGTCTCACATTCTCTGGCATATCTAGCAAGAACCGTCTTCTCTCTCCTCCTACTTTGCTATCAAGCTGCAATGGGTCCGCGGTCACTCATTTCTTCCGGGGAATGACAGAGCCCATGAGTTAGCCAGGCGGGGTGGGCTGCTCCAGCCATCTACTGTCCCATGTAGTTTCTCTCCTTTTACCTCTCGTATCCGTACCTAATCTTTTCTCGGACTGGAGGCGTACTGTCTCATTTAAATTCCCAAAGTTCCCTCGGTTTCCACTGCATGAGGAACTTGCGCTTCCTCATCACGCTTGCTGCGTCCTCTCACGTCTTCGCTGCAACGAACACAGCCTATTGTTAAACTCTTATCTCTAAAAATGGCAGAATCGAGAATCCTTCCTGCAGCGCCTGCGACTACCCGTCCCAGGACACTCTCATTTCATTCTGAACCGTCCAGCTACGACCTTTTTGCGCCACGCGCTTTTGGAATATTTCTTTTTTTTAAGACTTCTGGTCCACACTTTGGGGAATTGCCGGGCTTCTTGGGGCTCCATTGCCTTCAACCATGCCTCCATCTCACGAAAGAGATTGGGCAATAACAGCAACGACAAAACTGCTTAAATTTTGAGTTCAAATAAGAGATACCAGTATAACATCCATGTAATCTTTCACCGATGTATCAGTAAGGCTAATAGCTCTTGCTTCACAGTGATAGTCAGAGACGGGAGTGCAGCCAGGGGGGATCCACTGTGCCATCGCCCCCCTTTGGTCCTAGGTACAATTATGCCCAATGCAAAAAACTGCCTGAAAATTTTGTGCTATCGTTGCACTTCATGTCTGAAATTAACACATGAACTTCAAACCTTCTAAAGTTTTCTTGATATAAATCAGAAATTGCACGAGCAAGTTCTGTTGCGCAAAAATCTTGCAGCAATAACCTATCGGTGTCTGACGAGGTGCGCAAGAATATTGTGTAACATTAATAGCAATATTGCACAAAAACAACTAGCTTGCCACGATTGAAAGCGAGTTTTGTGCTTTCTGGAAAAGTTTCAGAAATATTGCCAAGAATAGAGCATGTCTCCATTTTTCCGGAAAGTTATTTACCAAATCATCTTGACGAGCCTGGATTCATAATTGACGATTTAAATTTTCTAATTTTAGTCAAAATGCTTTGAGCTGTAGACTGTGGAGGAAACGAAACCATCAATTTGCTAAGTAAAAACTCAAAATTCTCTTCGGAAAGTTTTTAGAAGACTATATAAACCGCAAAAAAAGTTTAATGAGTGGACAAAAGTAGCAGAGACGCCACAATCAAAGATAACACGAGTTACGTCGGTAACATGCGCGAAATTCAAGCATGCGTATTCACCATGAAAGACATATGAGTATTATTTCTAATTCTGAAAAACGTCTTTCACTGCTGCATGATCAAGTTAATGACAAATGTCCTGATTCTTCGCATTTGCGTTTGAAGCGTCATTGTTCCACAAAGTGGATTGAGAACTACGATGCTGTCTTTGTTTTCCAGGAGTTTTATCCGGCGGTTGCTGGTTCTCTTGATCAACTGCCAGAATCAAGAGATATAAAAGTTCTTGGAAAGGCTATGCCTTATTTGAAAGCGATAAAAACAGCTGGGTTTTTGGTTAGTTTAGAAGTTATCATTGCTACCCTGAAACTTGCGAAAACAATTGCAAAAAAAACAGAGTCAGTATACTGCTGTACATATTTTAATTAGGACGTTTCGCTAAACGCTGACCATAGTTCATTAAATTTTAAAATAATCTGTTGCACTATTTTGGTTGACAATGCTAACAGCGTTTAGCAAAACGTTCTAATTAAAATATGTACCTCAGTATACTGGCTCAGGTTTTTTTGCTGAGAATCGTAAAAAGGTCCCAATCGTTTGCTCCTAAGTTGCAAAAAAGCTACAGATCATCAAGAAATTATTTTGACTGCATTAGATGCTACGAGTATTACCGGTTGCAAAGATGTGATAAAAGCTTTTAGGGACAATGAAGAAATATTTGTTGGACCCTTTAGACATGCCGAAGGTGTCTACCGGGAATCCATACCCATGCCTCGAATTGTGAACTGGCAAGCCAATAGGGTGAATCCACTAGCTGTTTCACCATTGCAGTTTATCAAGCGTTCTATCTTATTGCCTTTTATTGACACAGTTCTTGAGTAACTCAGCGAAATATTTTGCTCTGATCTTGTTGATTGCATAAAACTCCAATTTTTGATACCATCTGTCAGCGTAAAGTATGACATTTGCTTCGATCAGAAATGCTGTGAACTTCTAACTTCATTTTGTGAATGACAGCATTGACGCTGTGGAGGTTGAATTTATGCGATGGCGTTCATATTGGCTGCGCCACGAAGGTGATTCTTTACCGTACAACAATTTAGGCGTGTTGCTGTCTGCTAAAGAAATACATACGTATCATCTTTGGAAGTTCTTCAAATACAGTTTCACCTCGTTAACTCGGACAGCTCGGGGGGGAAGGGTGTCCGTGTTAGCCGATTGTCCGACTTAATCGACGGCCTATAAACGGCCTATAGGCCATAGCCTATAAACAGGGTAACGAAGTTTAGTTTAAAATGCCGTTATTATATAGGCTATTTTGTTTTACTACATTTACATTCATAACATGTAAAAGAGCAGATTTATTTATTTATATATTAATTTATTTTTGTTTATTCAAGTAAATCACCTGACGAAGGCGACGTTGGGCTAGCCTAGCCTAGCCTAGCAAACAAACTTGTACCGATATCGACTGTTATTATCGGCTATTACCAAGATTATTTTCTCTTACCTTCATAGCATGTAAATATTTAATGTACAGTACACCGGTACACTGTAAATGAGATTTGTTTGTTTTGTTTTTATTTTTATGAAAATAAAATCATGGTCCGAGTTATCCGATCTCCGGCTTAACAGGGTCCGTGTTAACGAGGTGAAACTATATTGACAACTGGTCCGGTTACTACAGCAACAAATGAGCGTTTGTTTAGTGCTCTGAGATATTTGAAAACCTATTTGCGTTTCACAACGAAAGAAGATCTTTTAAATGGATTGGTATTGCTGTATGTTCCTGTGACCTTATCATTAATTTTGAACATGTGATTGATGAATTTTTACGTAAAAAACATTGGCTAAATTTCAATTGAGCTAAATTTTTACATACATCACGAGTAAACTTTTTTGGTTCGCCTATCACCATTACCAATCAGTTTGTATCAGTAAATGCTTTGGGTGCAATTGTGTAAGGGCCAAATTTTTTTGTGTGTGCAATTGCAATAAACTTCTTTACCTTTTGTTGAAAAACCGCACATGCCTCTCATCTGCTGGGGAGAAAAACCTCGACATCCTTATTGTGACTAGTTTTCTGATGGGTTTGTCACTGCACCTGGACTGTGTTGTTCAAAAAATTTTGCCCCATCCTCCCTTGAAGAAATCCTGGCTGCGCCACTGGTCAAAGAAAGCAGAATAAATTGATTTCTAGCAAACAAACAATTACCATCTATTACAATTAAATCCAAAAAATTAGTATTCGTGTTGTTTCTAACAGTCTGACAACAACCCAGAGTGAAAGCAGAATTGTTTGGGATATATGTTGTTTTTGTAAATAAATTTGTTGAATGACACTGAATGGAATAGTAGTACCTGTTTCTGCAGTATTATAGTTGATAAAATAATTATTTAAAACTTTGCAAAAAAAGATTTTTTATTTACTTTCATATTGTTTTAGCAAAAAAACAAAAACTTTCTTTATTTTTGAATCATCGCATGTTAATTTTTCCTCGTAATAACTTTATAACAGCCGAAGCAAGAAGTTGTTTGTGTCAAGTAAAAGTCTAATACGCATTCAAATTTAAAAGAATGCTCAGGTCAAAGGTTACGAAGTATTGTTGCTTCATCAAATAGATGTAATCTTACGCAACGATGGCGCGTTGCAAGAAATATTCACATTTAACGTTGTACGTGATGAGCAGTGAAGTTGACAATTCACGTCACGTCACCTTCAAGCGTCATCACGCAGAGCGCTAAAACGTGATTAGAGGTGGAAGAGAGCACTTATTTCAAACTTTCATTGTTTCCTAGTAAACTTTTCTTCTTTGAAATTATTCGTAACAATTTTACATTCATGTCACAATGCAATTGACGATTCGAGCGATAATTACCTAGTGATCAGATCAAGCCACCTCTGTTGAAAGTCACCTGATAATTTCCCAATTTTGGCAGCAGCTACTGCTCACCTCAAGCATTTGCTTGGTTTTTATTGAATCGCGCCAGCATTTTTATGATTTCAATTCCTCATCACCACATGGGGCTGATGGCAAATCAATTCTTTCCTGAAGTTAATTTTCGAATTTTATAAAAAAGGCAATTGATTTATGTCTTGCCTAAATATTTAAATTGAAAATTCGAAACTTTTTGCTATTTTACAAATATTTGTATATACTCGTATATTAGCTTGCGGTCTTAGATTTTGTGACAGAAATTTGGTTTACAGCTTCAACCAAACAAATTCCGAGTTCTCTTTCCATAAATCAAGAAGGAGGAAAATATCTTTATGTACTTGGGATGTAATATTTCACATTTATTGTGAACTTGTTCTAGAACTTTTTTTAATTTTTTAAATCAAAATTTTGTTAATCTAAAGTAATGCTTGTGATTGAGAATTAATAAAACAAGGCAATATTTTCTATTCCCACAAAATTCAAATTCCTGTAAAAATATTAAATCAAACAAAAACAAATCATACATTCTGTGCAACACCGCATAACCTTTGATCACATGCTTGGAACGAGTTTGGTTGACTCGTTTCACGGCTTAATTATTGCTTTGATGAAAATTTTTGCAATTGGTGACATTGCACTTGGCAACGTTTATGAAACCCGGCTTCATATTGCTTGCCTAACTACACTGCTACCTTAACTATGAATTTACAAAACAAAATTGATGAAGCATATATATTTCTGTAACGTCATGTTTCAACATACGGCACTATCTTCATCACCCCAAAGACACTTTGACGTTTTTTTGCCATCAAAGAACTTCTGTCTTATTTTTGTGAATAAGAAAACTATATAAACCAGAACGGACGCTCAGAAATTACTCAAAAAACAAATTTGTTGAGATATAAACTTCAAAACAAACAAACAATGAAATTGATTGAATTTATCTTTTTGCTAGCTTTCTTTCAGAGTGCTCGATTAACATGCGGTAAGTCATATTTATTGCTATATAATTGTATTTAATGAATTTATAAATATATCGTTATTATATTTCTTTATGTAATAGAATGAAGTCAAATGTGAAAGTTTCCGGCTCAAACTGCGGTAGGGTTGACTGCTGCTCTAACTTACATAAGTGGATGCAGAGCAAAAAGATTGCAAAGTCACTTTGTTCGTCAATTAATTTTTAATTTTTTTAGTAAATGGATTTGCAGATTAATCTGCAATGTGTCCATTTTTAAAAAACCATTGTGGAAACACTATTATCAAAGCTATGTGTCTCAAAACGTGCAGGGTCTGTACTCCTTGTAACGGAGTTATTAGAACTTGAAATAAGAAGAACAGAAAAGTCTTGCCAATTCGGTAAGTACCGGTAATGATTAGGAAATAGCGCTTCACACAGCCGCACTCGGGGGTTGGTGGGGAATATCTCTAAGATCTTTCGAACATTGTTCAGTCCTTGATACTTTCAAATATCTCTGTCAACACAACAGCAATAAAATAACTGGTACAAGTACGGTGGAAATGCAGCGAACTAGCACCATCTATAGGCGGCTGGAATTCTACTTTTAGTGTTTCCTGATCTTTTGAACAGTGTTGTGCCTCTGCATTGGTTTTGGATCCCTGATGTTTTATTAGAAGTAAATTATGATACTTGTTTTTAGATATTTGCGTTGATTCATATTTACAAATTGTTTACTCATAGCGGCAGAGCAACGTTGAAAATGGCTGCATGATTGTGGAAAAGTACTGAAGAACAACATGTGGTCTGTGTTGGGCTTTTGCATTGCTCCCAACAAAACAGCCTTACTCGAAAGGTAAGCCTGTCAGCCAATCTAATTTACTGTCTATCCAACAAATCAACAGCAAAACTGTCGATCGCCATAGCAAGTAGCTGATACAGCAATGGAATGTTTTATCTCTTGTTACTTTAAAAAGCTGGATCTATTTGAAGTAATATTCATTGCACAAAGTTATTTTGCAATATTACCAAGATCCTATTCATTTAGATTGCAAAGACAACAACACATTGCGTGGTTTCTTGAAGAAAGAAGGATATTGTAATCTTAAAAAAGGTTTTCCAAACAAAATGGAGGCTCTTTGTCATGCAAACCACGCAAAGAGCTGGCTCTACCTCTCAGGGAAGAAAAATATTTAAGGATCTTAGAAAGAATCAGACTAGATTAAGATGTTTATTCGTAATTATGGTGTTGATGCAGTTGTAATCAAGGCCGGTGCTAGCAATTGCAGGGCTTAATTAGAAAACTGATGGCGGGCTCCTCTACAAAAGTGAAAATTTATTTATGTCAACATTTCGTGTAGTTTGCTACAGAGCGGGAAGTTGGTGTGCTAAAAATGTTTATATTTCTACACAAGTAAAAATTATGTTGTTACAACACAATATATTCTTAAATACGCAACAAAACACAAAACATTCTAAGAGCAATGATTTCCTCGACTCACTTAAAGAAAACAGAGTCTTTACGCAATACATAAAGAATTGAAAAAACGACACTTATAAAAAAAGTGAAAGAAAACGTGTTTTTATCGTAGACTAATCTAACCACAGTCAAGCACATACTTTTGATACTTTTTGTTTGTTGATAGTGATAGAAGTGGCATAAAGTCAATTTTTTGTTAACATAGTAAGTTTTTTTGTTAACATAGTAGTAAGAATCGGTTGGGTAAGATTCAGGGAATGTGGAGAATTGTTGCTTGGAAATAGGTTTCCTCTGAAGATGAAAGGTAAAGTCTATCGTTGTTGTGTAAGATCAGCAATACTGTATGGAAGTGAGACATGGTGTCTAAAAGAAAATGAAAAAGCAATCTTGAGGAGAACGGAGAGAGCTATGGTGAGAGCCATGTGTGGTCAGAAAGTGGTAGACAGGAAGACGACTAAAGAACAGATGGATATGTTGGGGTTAAAGGAAACTATAGATCGGTTAGCAACAGCGAATGGAGTTAGATGGTATGGACATGTGCTGAGGAGGGATGACGATAGTGTTTTGAGGTTTGCTCTGAATCTCGAAGTGAGTGGCAAGAGAAAGCGAGGACGACCGAGGAAGACCTGGAAGAAGCAGGTGGAAGAGGAGACAGAGAAGGTTGGTTTGAAGAAAGAGGATACCCTGAGACGAGACAAGTGGAGGGACGGAGTGCGAGCAATTGCAGAAGGAATGGGGTAAATCCGGCCATCTCTGCTAAAGGGACAACACCGGATAAAAACTGAATCACTACTACTACATAGTGCGGGTTGGATAATAAATTAACTATAAGAAGAGCAGGAATCTCAAATTCTTCATTTTACGTTTTCAATAGTGGTTTAGATTACAGAAAAGTCTTCGAACCGTAACTTTATCGCCGTTGGCACGGAGTTTCCTTGAGGTGCAGGACCCAATTTGATTAAGCTGGTCAAATAGGTTTAAAATCGGCTCTGATCATAATAACACAAGATCCAGTGTATCAATGCTAAAAGCGCTTCTTTCGATTTATTTCAGCTCATATTTTTGCTGTTTACATAAGAGTGTTCTTAAACGATTTTAATTTTTTGTTTGTATCAATAATATATGAAGTAAATATGTCATTCAAAATTATTTTTCCAAAGATTTTTGTCAGTGTAATCGTGAATAGACCGCAATATGGTAGTCAAGATTAAAAATGCTCCGTCTTTCGTTCCACAAGTTGCTCAGTTTTTCTGTTGGCAACACGGTGCTACTGTAGCAATTGCCGCAGAAATGGAAGCTTTTGACAGCAACATTAGGAACGTTTTTATGTTAAAGTTTAAGTACAGCGTTTATAAAACCATATTCTGTCTCAGCTACAGTATGTTCAGATTAAAGGTGAAGAAGTACCGCATTATTACATAATAAAACTGGTCTAATCTGACGCAACTGAGGCAAGATGCCCAGACTATCCACGTTTTAGCATCACGCGTGATAATGTTTGGCGAGGTATACGGAGTCGGTCACTCAAGTTAAAAAGCAAAGTTTACTTTTATGAGTTCGATTCTTTCCTGGATATACAAAATTATCCCAACGTTTAATTGAAGGTAGAAAAGGAGCTATTGTTAAGCGTTTCTTGGCGAATTTTTCATTTCAACATGATCACCCAGCATTCTTTTGTTGATGTCACAATGCAATTGGCAATTTTCGAGACAATTATCCCGCGATCAGGTCAAGCCACGTCCGTTGAAGGTCATCTGATAATCTCCTTGATTTTGGGGAGAAGTTATCACACTCTATGAATAGTTGCCTCAATTTGTCATCAAATTATACCTCATGATGTGAAATTGGGGTCTTAATCAGTGATTAATGGCGAATTGATTCTTGTCTCATTATTTTATTTTTGAATTACATAATCAACATTCTTAACTGATACATTGACAATATATTTGACACTAAAACATGTATGTATATTTTTTTCAGATATTTGCTTGTACAATTGCTTATTGCCCTATAATTCATGTTAGTTAAATCAATTATTTTTAGAACTTAACTAGCAATATTAAGAGTTTCTTTAGCAAGAACCAACTAGGTGGAAATTATCTTTACAAACATATTGTGGTCTAACATTTCACATTGATTGTGGTTTTGTTTTAAACCAGTTATTTAATTTTGAAAACAGATATTATATTGAGCTTAGGTGATGTTTATGAGAGGCGATTTCTAAAACATTGCAATATTTTCTATCCCCACAACGCTGAGTACAATTCAATCACGTGGTTGTAGCGGGAGCGGTTACCACGTTTCGAGGTTTAATCATTATTTTGGTGAAAACTTTTGCAACAAAAACACTTTCAAGCCTTTCATTGCACTGCAACGCATCTCATCACAAACCACGACGGAAGTCTTGAAATCCTTCTTCAAATCGCTTGCGTAACCTATCTTTGCTATCTTCGTTATATCTTTGCAATACAGAATCACATTTCGAATTTGATAAAGTTTTGCAACCTGTTTTCTCACACCCCCCTATTTTCATCACCCCGCAAACCGTTTACTTTTCTTTTTGAAGACCAATAAACTTCTTTCCCATTTTTGTGAGTGAGAAAACTAGATTGGCATCAACAGACAACCAAAAATCAGAAACAAAATCGTCAAGAAATAAACGATAAAAACAAAAAACAAACAATGAAATTAACTGCGTTTATCTTGTTGCTGACACTCTTTCACAGTGCTCAATCAGCATGCACTAACGCATATTGGTTTTAACTAAATTTAACTTCACAAATTTGAAAATACATCGTCATTATATTGATTAATATTTTAACATACAGTTTGAGATAAAAGTTTTATGGAGAGTGAGAACTTGTGGAAAAAGTTTGTATATGATTTGGCCAGGCCGTGTTACCTGATTCTTTATGTAAAACAAAAAAAAAGAAAATAGAAAGTATATGTGACACCGGATTATCATAAGTTAAAAGCGTAAAGTAACAATAGTCAGAAAAATTACACAGGTTGCTTTCGTACATAGCGATTTTCGTAACCAGGAGCAAAGCTTCTTACCAATATTTTAGATGAGGCTTTACTGCTGGATACTGAGAGCAAACAGAGCGACGTTCCCTTCGCACTCAATACCTAGCAGCGAACCTCGTCTCAAAACCTCCTCAATATTGATAAGAAGTTTTGGTCCTGGTTGCCAAAACCTCTATGAGCAAACGCAGGCTAAGTTACCGGGGCTATTGGATTTGCTGACCAGCAATATGGTTATCTGCAAAAGGACGGTCCTCAAAAGTGAATTCCTCCTTCCAGGCGTTGATGTAATGGTAAAATAGTTTAAGAGGGAAACGGCAGAAAAAGGATGCTAATTAAACAAATTGGCTGAACCTAGTACCCACTAGCGTATCGAGCGGGAAGGTCACTGTGCCATGGTCCCACCTCAGACTCTAAAAATGTAAAGTAAAATCAAGCAGTTTTAGCAAAACCAAAGCTGGTTTTTCGCGAGTATTCGGGGTTCGCCTTAGATTTCGATTTTCCTGTGAAAAACCACTCGTCGCTCAGACCACTTGCTGGTAGAAATCTGGACTGGACTATCTGGTTAAAGTAAAACAGTTATCAAAATCTGTTATGCTTTTAAAAGTGAATATGAGTCGTAGAGGGCAGACAAAACCTTGTAGAGGGAAGACATATAGCCGCACAAACCACTATTTTAAAAGCGATATTTGTTTAATTAACTCTGCTACTTACGCGAAATATCAGCTTTCTGCAGAGTGGTTAGTGCAGCCACCTTTTTAAAGAGAATCGTACAACTTGTACCAGAATGGAGAGCAGCCAGTATCACTAGGCACTATACATGAGCATTTCTAAAACAAACAAAAGAAACGCTCTGATTTAAAAATATGTTTTGGTTGTATTTTTAGCTGAAATAGAATAACTCTTAAAACTGCGAGACAACTTAGGACGTATTCGATCACTGAAACATTGCTGCAAATTTTTACCACGTAGCCACTTACCAAGGCAACGGGCGAACGGTCATTTAGCGCCCTAAAGCTGATCAAAACGTACTTACTTACGAGCATGCAAGAAAATCGGCTAAATGCATTGGATCTTTTGTATCAATATATAAGCCACGACATTAAACTTGATTATAATCAAGTGATTGACCAATTTGCGAAAGGGAACCGTGGCCTCAATTTAAAATAAATTGTTTTATGCTTGATTTTCATTTTACGATTTCATTCTTCTAATAAGTCGCGTAAAAGTACTGTACTAAAACTTGCTTCTAGAATGCATGAAAATGAGTATTTTTAGGGGTAATTTTGCAAAATTTTTCCGGGGCATGCCCATGGACCACCCTAGAATGGTCGTGCCTTCGGCACTCCCCATAAGGTTGATTTGTGACGTTACAGGATCGTAATGAAACTTTGGCCCCCTTGGAAACTTTCTGCGTACGCCACTGTTAGTACCACAAAGTCACGGGTTTGGAAAAGAAACCCAAATATCATTTCGAGATTATTTAAGATAACCAGTTAGGCTCGACTTGCAATTTTTTACCAAGATAAACGCAAGCTGTGGCTTGTGGTGATGTGAGCTCCCAAGGTGCATGCTGTAAATACGGTCATGCATGTAATAAGTCCCTGGAGCTGGATCTCCTAGATGAATTTAAAATTCAGTCGAGCTGATACATGCCCCCAGGACTGGTCTTTACTGAGGGAAAGGTGCATCTAAAGTAAATCCGGTACTTAAAGGGGGAGGAACAATTTGTCAAGCTTTATCTTAATTTTTGGCTTAACTAATGCACTTCAGATAATAATGGCTGAAATTGTCATCAATAAACAGTTCTAAGCTTAACTATACAGCATAAGAACAAAATTTTTGAAATACTGTACTTGGTTTTTCATTACCGATATCTCAAAAGAAAACGTTCCTAACGCAGCACCTTAAAAAGAATAAAAACCATAGAATCAATGATTAGAACACAAACTCTCGAGGAAGAGGTTCTTGTTCTCTCTAAAATACCGAAATAAGCTAAAGATCGCAGCTACGGAGGTATGATGCTCCAACATTGAACCACCAAGCTGTAATCTGACCTACATAGAAAGAGCATGTACCCTGTCAAGTTTAAACAGAAATAAACTGTGTAAAGTTTATTTCTGTACCACGTCAAGTTTAAGCCGAAATAACTTACTACATAAAATGAAGTAAGAGGCAGGGTGAGGGGGTACGGAAACAAATCCGATTTGGCCAACCAATGTACTAGCTACGGTTTTACTGAATCAAGCAGAAAGCTAGACCTATTACATGTTATAATCACAAAGTGTAAGCTAACGGATTTTGGCATGTACTGAAAGAACTTCTGAAATAAAACATCCAGGAACATTTATTAATTTGGAGCTTTTGTAACCATTTCGACTGGTTGATATTTTGGCAAAATCAAGGTAACAAAAAAAAAGGGAGCAAGGTTTGGGCCCATTTTGTTTTCAGGTGATATTTATGGAGCACTTTACCGGTTAATTTTAAGGGGGCCTGGACCTATTATAAATATAATAAACTGGAAAATAAACAGAGACAATGGTTATCAAAATAGGCACGAAAGCTTGCAACTATAAATATTTAAGTCGACTAAAAGTGTCATTTTTGAGGTTTTATCTGCTAGCTTTATATACCTCATCTCATCGTTTTGCAAAAAAAGCTAGTATTTCTCTGAATCCCATAAGCAGCTGTAGAATTCTTCTTGTGTTTCTCTCTGAGCTGGAGTCTCGGCCAAGTCTTCGAGACCGAGACGAGAGGAGACATTGACGTTGCGAGACCGAGACTTTTAGCAAAAAAGTCGAGACGAGACCGAGATTTGAACGAGCCGAGACCGAGATGAGACACGAGACTTGTGAAACTAAACGTTTACAAAATGTCGCGAATATTTTTAAAATGAAACTTTGGACATTCCAATGAATTTCCGAACACGTTGCAATATACCAGGCTATAAGCTATTATGATAAGGAACAAGTTATGATAAGAAACGCCAAAAAACGTTAGCAAATTCCACTTGGCTTTTAAGAGAAAAAAATGAAAAACAAAGAGAATTAACGAAAACACATGCATGAAAATAATTATACATCGTGACACAAGCATTCACCATAACGTTACCGTATGATGTGTATCAAAAGCTGTTCCATTTAGAATGCGTTAAAATTAATATGGGTTTTACTCTAAAACAAAACTGTCGGAAATTTGGCTTGGTTTATTCAATTTGGAAACAAACCTTTAAATATGGCCGAGACACGCCCATTTCGCTATGCAACAAATTTTTGTTCATCTTCTTTTTTTAGTGTTTCTTTATGTTTTGGGGGTCGCTGATGCCGATTTTGATGTTAGCTTTTGCATAGTGTCAACGGTTTTGAAAATATTTGCAACAGATTGAAGTTTGTAATTTACCAAATAATAATACAACTTTAGCATTAAGTGACATTTATATTACTTTTCAGTCTTGTGTTATTTCATTTATGACATTTTTTATTGTTTTCATCACTCTCCAAATGGTGCTAGAGAAGTAAATTAGCCAATTGTCATTTACTATCACGTGATTGGACACAATTTTGGCGGGTTTTTAATGCACATGTCTGAGCTGGTCCAGTGTCAGCAGTTTAGAGTTGGTTTATGGGAGGTGGATTGTTGAATCTGGTACCTATACTATATTTAGTTTAGCAGTTAGACAAATTGCGATTTAGGCCTACTGCAGTGAAGTTGCTTATTTAGATATACGCAATATCTTATTCGTTTTTGCAGGTAAAATTTAATGCTATTAATATTTTCAATAATTTTACTTTTCAATTTAATATTTTCAATAAAAAATGCAGTTCGTGCAAAACTCAGCCGAATAACATGAAGCAATTTGAAATAATTAGAAAATGCCAAACATCCTACAAAGCCAAAATCCATGAAGCCTTGGTGATCAAAAGAAGTAACCCTGTGCTAAACAAACAACTGTATGCAAACAGAGCGTCATTCTTACTAAACGTGTTTTAATCAAAGATATTTATTTAATCATTTAACCAAACAATTTTGCACCGAACTTTACTGTAATTTTAATTCATTTGAAACAACCATTTACAAAACCTTAAATCCGATCAACTCCTAGCAGGCAATTGTTTCTATTATCACATTCTTTGTTAGTAGTGACCAGACAATTACGAAGACCGCAGAATAAAGCTTTACTGTTTTTTATCAGAACTATTTTCAAGATAATTCATGTTTTTTGTGTTTTCGTTCAACGAAAGTTTTAATGCTGTAAATATTTGTGTATAGATCCTGATGAGGGCGATATGTAGCGCCGAAAACGTTTGAATTTTCTAAATATATTGTATTATTATGTTCAACGGTGTATTGCTAGTAGCAATAATAGCAACTTGGATACTAAAAGTCACCTAACTACCGAAATTGTAATATTTTCAATACTTCAGTAAATATGAGTGTTAAAAGACCTTGCAAAATTTCTTCTGACTGTTTCTGCTATGTTTGTGGCTATTACATCAGTCCACAGCAAAAGAAGCACAAAGTTATACCAGAAACCAAATTCTTCATAGCCAATGAGACATATTTTGGCACGAAGATGGGTGGCCAAGATAAATCTTGGGCGCTACATTTTTGCTGTGGAAGTTGCAGATCTACATTAGAAGAAATGGATGCGCGGAAGTCGTAAATGTATGCCATTCGTCATTCCCCGAATCGGGAGAGAACCTACCAATCATCATGATGATTGCTATTTCTGCATGGTGGACATTTCCAAATGCAAAAAGACAAAGGACAGAAAAAAGATTGTTTATATAAGCATTCCTTCATCTATTGCGCCTGTCAACCATGGCCCAGAGTTGCCTATTCTTCCACCTCCAACAACACATGCTATATCATCAACTTCATTGGAAGATGACAATGCTGATTGTGAGGTGGACACTCAGTGTTCCAGCAAAGATCCTCATTTTCCAAATCAAAATGAATTGGATGATCTAACTAAAGACCTAGGTCTTATAAAGGCAAAAGCAGAGATACTTTCTTCTCGTCTCAAGGAATGAAATTTGCTTGCTCCCTCATGCAAGATTTCCAAGCCAAGAAAATGACATGTAATCTTTGCGAATTTCTATGCAATGTCCTCTGATTCTGATAATCGTCCACTTTGTTATTGTACTGATATACAGGGCTTGTTTCAAGAGATTGGTATTGCCTACTCAGCTTCGGATTAGTGTTTATTCATTGACAGTTCTAAGTGAAGCTTGAAGGCAGTCCTTCTGCATAATGGTAATGTGTATCCATCCATTCCCATAGCATATTCTGTTCAGATGAAGGAAGATCGTGAATTCCTAAAAACATTACTGGAATTAATTCAATACAATGATCACAATTGGGACGTATGTGGAGATTTTAAAATGATGGCATTTCTTTTGGGATTGCAAGGAGGTTGTATAAAACATTCTTGTTTTCTTTGTTTGTGGAATAGCAGAGCGGATGAGCAGGATTACTTGGTCAAAAACTGGCCAGCTCGCAAAAATCTCACACCAGGTTCCCACAATGTTCTAAACTCATCTCTTATTGAAAGGAACACAATTTTACTTCCTCCATTGCATATTAAACTCGGACTGGCCGATCAGTTTGTTAAGGCTTTGAAACTGACAAGCCGTGCCTTTCGCCATATTAGACAGATGTTCCCCAGCATATCTGAAGCAAAAGTTAGAAGTGGTATATTTGTAGGGCCACAAATAAAAAGAATGTTGGCATCTGAAGAGTTGGAGGAACAGCAGAACAGTTGAACTGCGTAATAGCACTGAAAGTACTATAAAAACTTGTTTGGGAATGGCCGCCAAATGCTGAAAAAATAAACCAATTAGGTGGCGAAAAACGGTGACAGGTCTCAAAATTTTTATACTTATTGGTAAGTAGACTACATAGCTGGAATGCTAAATCGATTTTGCAAACGCTCGAGGTTTTTCCAGAGCTGCTTTTTCTGTAAAGATTTTCATACATTTTATTCAAAATCAAATTGACGAAAAGATTTTTTTAGAAAAAAGAGCAATGTCTTATAACGTCTTGTTTTTGGATTGAAGTTGCCTTATATGCGTAAACTCTGATACTCTCTAGAAATATTACAACAACTTCAAAAAATTGTCATAAAAAACACGCTCAGCCGACTCGTAAAACGACCGATCAACTGGCGGAAAAATTCCATTGTTGCCGGTCGGGTCAGATCACCAAACTCCTGACTGGTTCCGTATTTGTTAGGGGCAAAATTATTGATTTTTAGAAGTTTATCAAACACCAAAAATAAAGCGGGTGCCTGGGTGTGTGTGTGTGTGTGTGTGTTTGCCTGCCTCCTTCGAAACTACTGGTCTTACCAGCATGAAACTCGGCACGAATGATTATTGCCCCTAGGCGAACACCATAAGAGGGTGCGTGACTTCATCATGACGTCACAATAAAAGATAAAGTTGTTTAAATTGCATTTTTTTACCGAGGAAAACGGTTCTTAACTAAAGCGAAAGCCAGTGCCTGACTTACCAACTTCAACAAATTTCACTTCTTTAGAATCTCGCATGACGTCGTAATTAATGATTAACTGAAAACTGTTTTTCTCCATTTTCTCAAAAACTACTGTACTTGTCGTAGAAACGCGATTACAGGCTTTTTCAGGAGATTCTAGCAAGGTGCTTTCGATAAAAAGGTTGTGCACCTGAGTAAACAATGCAACAGCGATTCTTTTTTTAAGCATTCTAAGCCTGCTTTGTCTCTTTTTTTCCTGCACCTTTCAAACTCGTTCTGTGATGTCATAATATGTCTGGTTCAATTAAAGTGAAAAAAAGGAAAAAAGCAGGGTAAAAATTAATTTGCATTACCTTTGTTCAGTCGTGTTGCAAGCCTGACTGATCTTACACTATAAGACATATTAATGAAATGTAGTAAAGTTGAACAAATTGATAATATTTACGTTAACCATTATCCACAGCTTTACCTTAATAACCTGGTCAATGGTTTATGCTCTTAAACCATAATCTAACTCAGTGGTTCTCAAACATTTTGCAATGCGACGCATTTAAAAAAGCTTGCAAGACTTTGCGAAGCACCAGACAGCATCCTACAGTTTAGTTTGCCGTACTGCGAGATAAATGTGACCCATAATCTACATAAATAACTGCCCCTATGCTCCCGAGATTTTGGATTGGTCTGTCATCTTCAATCGTAAAATTACGCTCTTCTAAATTTGTAACTCATCTTTCCTGTTTTCGTCCAACATTCAACTGAATGCTTTATTCTTTATATATTTTTCGCCAATTAAGTTAAACTTCTGCAATTTGATTCTTGAATAACAAGTCAACCGTTGCAACAGTGTATTAAAAATACTATTGTGAAAATGTCAGAAGAAAGTAAGAAAGGAATCTACGATCAGAGTTCTTTTGACGCAATAAAACCTAGACTTAATGGCACAAAACCAAAATATCCCGCGACGCCTTTGGAAAATTGCAACGACGCACCGGGGCGTCGCGACGCACAGTTTGAGAACCACTGATCTAGCTCATTGTAATAATTTAACTTTACATGCTTGACATCGGGTTAGTTTGCATTTTCCTTCGCTTGTATTATGTCACGATCTAGAAATATACGCGCAGCCAAAGATTTTAGGTCGTACAAATAGACATACAATTACGAAAATTTGCTAGTAGATGGATTTTATTTTTTAATACTTTGGCACGGTAAAATGACCGAAATCTCTAACGAAAAATCGGTCATTTAATTTTTTTTGCGGTCATGTTTTAACATCGACGCTGAGCGGTGTATACAATATTAAAAAAGTACAAATTAAAGTACAATTAAAAAGAACATTTTCTATTTGTTCTGCGCAGTTAGCTATTGAAGCTGATGCTCTGGCATTGCCTGGCATTCGATTGGCACTTCTTAGCCATTGTGCATACGCTTCATCGTAACTGTATCTCTCGTAGGAGTTTGAATTCAAACATAAGAGCATGACAGATCTCTTCAGTGCAGTTGGTGACCGACCAGAAGCTAGAGGCCTTGAATAAAGCATAGCTTAGACCGCCACACTTGCGGGACCTACACTAGGTCCATTGCAGTGGATGGTCTGTCAGTACTGTGCGAAGCCGTATCACTCGTAAATGAGTGGCGGTTGTCGCAGGTGTACTAAGTCTAACAACTGCTAGAACAATAGTGCTGTCACAGCCCAGTGGTCACAAGCTCTTATAGCAATGCAAGATTGCTAGTCTTTTGCATTACTTTAAGCGCATAAGTTTGTTTGAATTGCTGGCAGCCAGCGGTTTCTGAACGAGGTTCTTATCTAGGAAAAAAGGCTATAGCATGGACTTCTAAATAGTAGAATTTGGACTGGAAACAACAAATTTGACGTGACCAACATGAGGCCGACGTAAAATAAACTTGCTCATTTACAGAAAGTGTAAATTTTAAAAAGCTTGTTGTTTTTTGAACATTGGGCAGTTTTATTACTTGAAATTTAATTCTATGCAGGAACCATGTTCAAATCCTAGACTGGTATATTCATATAGGCTAGCGATAGATTTATCTATTTTCTTTATGCAAACAAGAAATGAAAGCAAATAAGCAGAAAAGTTTGTAATGCTTTGACAATAACAAATTTATGCAACACAAAAAATCGCAAATATAGCAGCAAATAAATTATGAACCACAAAGCAAAATTAAGCTACAAAAGCACCTTTGAATTAATTATGACATAAACCCAGCTTAAGTGTTAAAAATGAACACATTTCAAAACTATCGAAATTGTACAACTACATCTGACTTGCTTAAAATGCAAGACCTAGCACCTTAATTTTTTCAATCTTATTAATTTTTCGGGAAACTTTGCTTGACTCCTCTGCGCGCATACTACGCATAAGATTTTTAGCCAAGCAGTTACAAAAACGTGTAGATATGCCCTCTAAAAAGTTATGTCCTTTGCTGCGCATTGTTGGAACAGACCAAGAAGATACTACACCGCTTTCAAAAAACGCAATATTTACAATTTCTTTAAATACACTTCGCTGGTCAGCGCTGCTCAAAAACAGTTTTTCAAGCTTTTCAACAGAGTTCGGCAAATGCCCCCCAGCAAAGCATGCCAACATCAAGCATTTCTTTTGTTGGCTTGAAGAGTCCACCACGATTGATATCGTTAAAAAAAAGTTTATTGCATTTATTGGAACGTTTGGCTCTGCTTCAGGTGCCAAGTACTAAACACTAGCAATGGTAATTTCTTTACAAGAGTCGCATCTATTGCTTTTTGCTAGTGATCTACAGCAATAACCTGTCACGTAGAAAGTCACAGAGACATCATTTTCAGTTGGCATGATATTGAAAGACATGTCAGCATAAAGAGATTCTACTCTGAAAATGACTTCTTGAATGGCAGTCCTTTCTTCTCCTGTTTTTACTGCATCTTCAATTTCTTTGAGGGAAATTTGTGAATACTTCAACAAGGAAAGAGTTCGAAGTTTTCGATCACTTTCATATAGCTGTCTCATCGATATAAAATAATTGGCCCCGCTTAACTGACGGAAGTGGCCAAATCGTACCTCAATGGTATCCGACTGGATATGTCCAAGCAATACATATTTGAATCCAAACTCATTCATCAAGTACTTTGACAATCCAGTGATTGGGTTGGGTACATTGTTTGCAATACACACAAAATTGTTTTCAAGATAATGTTTGTGGTTTATGTCGGTGTGAACCTTCCAACCATTCACTAACCTTGCATAACGTTATCTAATCCAGTGATAGATTGACATGTCTGAGAAAGGGCAAGAGATGACTTTTTTGTTAAACCCGGAAGCTGCGCAAAAAAATAAAATGTTTTTATTTATATCAAACTCAATAACGTGAGCTTATTGTGTGTAGATGCTGGTACCAATTGTCCAATATGATAAATCCTAATTTCAAGATCTGTGCTGATAGATATTGTTGACTGAACAGATAGCGGGTATTCTTCAGAAAACAGAATCAAATTGGCTTCTGACTTTGTCTGATGCAAGACAAAGCCATGCGACTGCATGTCATCAGCTATTTTTGCGATTAGCCCAGCTAAATTTTCAATTGTATCATCTTTCAAAAAATGCTCAAACTGCATTTCCAATCTTGATGCATCATTTTCATGTTGTGATGATGCCAAAGACAGACAAGATCTAGGCGGTGCATCTGCACATGCATAGTATGAAGGAACATCCTTAAAAATTGAAGGTAAAGCATTGCCTTTAAGACGTTTCTTCACTAGCAAGGCACTTGATCGATTTTTTCTTTGCCTAATTTGTTGATCATTTGATTCTTCTACAAAATCTTCAGGTTTGAAGTGAAGTGAACACAACCTTGAATACTTAGTTGGCGTAAAATCCTTTCTTGCAATACGTTTAAGCCTATCTTGAAGCAGCTGTTTATCATGCAGGGGAAACGAATAAAAAGTAACATCGGGGTCTTTGTTTTCACCAGTATATCCTGATGTGCAGTTGATAGCACAACACTTGTTGACCATATCAAACAGGTTTTATACTAATACCAGAAATAATAACTAAACTACCAATTAATAATATTAAAAAGGAGGTATGATGTACATGCAGAGTCAAGTCAGCAAAAACATCTACAATTGCAAATTAAAACAGAGAACTACACCTGAGGCTCTATTAACTAGAAGGTAATTGCACATATACACACTCAAGTCAGCAAAATATCTACACTGCAATTTAAAACAGGGAACAGTCAGAGAACTAGATCTCAAGTTATCAGACTTTAAGTAGTGAATGGATGTAATTTAAAATAAGCTGTACACTTCTAATTGGAAACACCATTAAAATTGCAATTTATACGACTTCAAATCAAAACGGTTTGCTTAGAAAAATAGTTGTGGTTAGATTTAGGGTGGGGTTTAGAGTTAAAATTTAAATTCAACCTAACCCCCTCCCCCCTTGCCCCAACAAATTAAGCACTAAAAGTAGGCAGTGTTTCCAATTGAAAACGCTGAGCATATTCTACATTAGATCCATAGTAAACTACAGAGATCAAATTTGCTTTACAACATTATGTACAATTTGACCCAGGTGCAGTTAGCCTTGCCATAAATCCATTAGGCTTTTTACGTGCAGTAGCAAAAAGCTACCCTACAAACCAAATCAGCAAAATGTTGGCTTGGCTTTGCTAGCAGCATCTTAGTGCGACTGCAACTGCACCCAATCTTTTAAGAGTACATTTCAGAATTTTTAAACCTGCAGTGCATTTAGACATAACGGAGCTCATAAGCAAATGAACTCTACAGCATAATCGCTCAAATCTTTAACCTTCAATCTATTGGTCTATTTTCCAAATAGACCTATGCCTTCGTAGAATAGTAACTGTGTGACATCAGTCACTAATGTGACTCGCCTGGCATAAGCCAACCTTATATACCTGCAAGTATGTATGGTTGTGTACCTTAACCTACTGCAGTACAGTTGGGCTACTGAGGCTGCAATAGCCTGTCAGTAGACAATAGACAATATAATACAAATTATAGTGATCTGCTTCACTTTAAGGCTAGCACAAACACATTCCCAGCATCAATACAGTTTTAACATGTAAGTACTTTGCTTTATCTACTGGTGTCAATGCACTGTCATGCTATTCTTTGATCACTAATTATCTGTTTTACTTGAGTGCCAGCACGAAAACATTACCCAGCATCAATACATTTATAACATCTACGAACTACGCTTTGACTACCGGTCTCTGTTTGTGCACTGTGACGCAATTTTTTGATCAAATCAACAACACTCATTCGAAACTTTCTTTTTCCAACCAACCAAGGCAGCAGTCACGCCGCGTGATACAGGCCTCATCTTGGTCGCTCGCGCTAGCAGTTTTAGCGGCGTTTCCAGTCCAGGTGTTACTATTTAGAAGTCCATGGCTATAGCCATGTTTAACCGTGGCGTTTTCTGCAATAGACGTGATCAGTGCCGTGGCCATTCTGGGCAATTTTGGCCAATCTGTTTGGCGTTGTAGAACCTCAGCAACTTCAACTACAAACCACAAGCAGAAAGTCGCCAACAACACCTGGGTTTATAAATGGATCGCCATCTATGTTCAGTAGCTATCCTAATAGAAGTGACTAGTCACCACGCGGAGTGCACTCATTTTAACTAGGACTACAGACAGACGCCTGCCGTTGCGCTACAATGGTGACCCCGACAATGAAGCTACATCTTCTCCGATGTAGTTGGACGGCAGCGTCTCCAGTCAAGTAGCACGAGCTTTCGTCGAGTCGCCGAGCCCTATTGTCAAGACCGCCTTACAATTGAAGTCTTGGCTGGAATCTCACTGACTTCGGCCGGCAAGCATCACTCTCTCAACGTTTGCGGGGAAGGCATGTTGCGACAACTTCAACTACAACCACAAGCAGAAAGTCGCCAACAACACCTGGCTTTGTATATGGATCGCCATCTACGTCAGTAGCTATCATGATAGAAGTGACTAGTCGATACATGGAGTGCATGAATTTTAATTTCGGATTACATTCGGATGCCTGTTGTTGCGCAACAGCGTTTAGCAGCTACAGCTATAAGAAAAAGTCAGCTGTCAGTTGATTGGCAGTTATTCAGTATTTCATACTTGATGTTATGCCAATCTTCCACACCCTTTTCTTCAGGAACGACGTCATTATAAAATGCGTTCAGTTCACGTATGGATTCGTCACCTCTACTGCGTGCATTTTCTCGCAAAAACATTTTTGCCGATAAAGATAGAATTGGCATTTCTATCTGTAAAGCAAATGCCAAAATTGTCGATGATAGAAATCACAAATCTAGATGAAAAGCTTTTGGCAGATTTTGTATCTGTAGTAGAACAAGTACGTGTTGTTGCTTTTGATCAAAATGACCAAAACGGTCGTTTTTTTCGGTCATTTCAAAAATTTTTCAATTTTTCACGGGTAAATGACCGAAAAAAAACAAATTAGTAGTATGCCAAATATTTATTAGCTTATTTCTGAAATTGCGCAGCAATAACTTTGGCGCCTCTCTTCCCCTCAACTTTACGCTGATGCTTCCATAACAATAATTAAGTAGTCACACACGAACCATCATGCAGCACTAGAACGGTATCGCCATTATTGGTGCTCTTCACTGATGAGTATCCGAGTACCAATAATGACGAAACCGGTCTGGCGTTGCCTGATTGCTCGTGTGTGACTACTTACATATTATAATTGTAAAATCCTCACTCTTATTATGATGCTTCCATGCAAGTGGTGAAATAAACCAGTAAAGCTTTAACACAGCTTTGAAAAAAGGTGTTTTTGCCGTCAGCTTTCCGTGACGCTCTTATCAGTAACGGTATGGCGTCAAAAAGAGAGGAGCAATAGCAAGTAAGTTGTTTTATTTCATTAATTCCAAAGGTAGGCGATCAAGACAAGCCAATGATAGCACTTACATAGTAATGAGAGACAAAGAAAGAGATTTCGCAATAGCAAAATGCTCGAGGAAACGCAGCAAGAACCCAAACAAGAACGCTGAAATTGTCAAAGCAGTTTGAGAATGTAAACAAACTCTTTCTGTCTGCATGACACCGGTCCCTGGTTAATGATATACACAGCCTTTAATAGATTCAAGCGGAAAGAGCTGCGTGCTGTAGCGAGGATTAAAATCGCTTGTTGCCATGCTTTAATGCACACTGTTCATTTTCTAAAAGACGCTGACCAATAGCAGAGCCACAATCCGGTATAGTGTCGTTTGGTTTGCGCAATCTGTTTAGTTGAGATTGGTGTGGACGAGTGAACTGCTGTTGTCTTAAACATTTAGAAACATATTGCAAACGTTTGCGGAGCGGCCAAAAAATTTTTTAGATTTGACAAACGCAAAAACACAATTTATTCTAACAATGTCATAACATTAGTCAAGCACGTAACGCAAAAATAAAACAAACAAAATGGGGCGTAAAGTTTATTCGCATTTCACTGTGAACAATGCAATGGAGTACCGGTACTTTCTTTAACAACAGATCAAAGTTAGCTATTTTAGTTAGCTATGGCGATTTCAGAAGAGATCTGATTTGTCTATCAGTTAATTGAGATTTGTATATGGCATGTTTGATGATCTTTATTACACTGAACGTGTGTTCAAATATGCACTTGAAACAAACAACACAGTTAAGCACGCTCTGTGACATCTTCCGCAACTTCCATAATTTAATTTTACTCGGTGAAACAAGTAATTTAAGTATAAATGAGTTAAACTTTTTTTTTGAACACAATCACATTGAAAATCAATCAACTTCAAATTCAACTCTTATGGAGCCCTTTCCAAGTCTTGTGTGACGTGGCAGGAAGTAATTTCACGAAAATCCTGAGTTTTTTTCAAAATCCAATGTAAAAGAGGCCTCTTTTCCTGTGGCTGAAGTGAGAATATGAGGAAAAAAGTTGTTGGATATTTATCTTGAACACAAGTTTGACTTGCTTTTAAAAGATTTCACACTTAGGCCTATAGCCTACATATTTTCTGCACATATCGATTTGCGCGCTTCTGCCAGTAGAAAGATCTGAAACTAAAAAGACAGAACCAAGTTTTGTCGATTTGTTTAACGGGCTGGATTAAACAGTAAAACGAATTGGATTTGCCCCCGGAATCACAGTTTGCCTAGGCCTACTGTTGGGTTTAAGCTACCACTTTTCAACCACTGGACTTAGATTTAGGCTATAATTCCCTTATGGTGTCATTGCCTACTTTCCTGCCAGTGAGCTCATACCAGGTAGCATCCTGGTTGGTATCTATCTGGTTTCCTTTGGGTGGATCCAATACAATGAATGAATAAAACAAGTTGATTCAATAGGTGAACACATATAAAGCATATTTAGTGTCTATCACCATGTTTCGGTGTTATTAACTTATAGTTTCTAAAAATTAAGAGAATATAATTTGTAGAAGCAATTTTTTTTCAACTGCAAAGCTGCAAGTTCTTTGATTTGTTTAAGGATTGAGTATTAAATATTGCCGGGTTTCTTCTGATAGAGTAAAAGTTAATTGCTTAACACTAAAAATCCAATAAAAAATGTCGTGTCGGTGTTACGTGCAGACAAAAAATTTTTGTGGGGAGTAGTTTACGTGTAAAAAAAATGCTTGCGACATCAGTAATTTCTATTATGTTATTTGATCAGAGAAAAACTGTTGTTGACTTTGTTTAATCAGATCACATGAATATCGGAACACAAACCTAGGAGCGGAACGAAAGTTTTTGGCGGATATAACGGAAATGCCATGTGAGGATATCAGAAACACGATCAGATCAAGTGAGAAAAATCACGACCACGTTATGGATTAGCCCACAATCTAGGAGCATGTAGAAAATCTGAGTTGCCAGACATGATGCGACATTACTACTAGAAATATGCAACTTTTATAGTTCTGCTTATTTCTGATTGAGATCAGGTATCGTGTGGTAGACCTAAGTGTAGTTAACTTGTATTGGAGTTGGCTAGATTGCATTGCCTGTCATTAACTTGGCTCTGATCTTGACAGCGTACTGGTGTAGGCTAACGGTTGCAAGCTGTGTTCCATATACAAATTGCACAAGATTTCCGTAATTTAGTTAATGATTTTTTCGTATTTCCATATTTTAGTGTTACCTTCAGATGAACAAGCCATGTTCTAGCATAATTTTATGGATCACCCATTTTGACTGCAGTGACACTGCTCTGCGATTGACAGTTTTATCTACTTACTTGCAAAATATGCCCTTTTATAAGATGGTATTTCATTTGATTATGTACTGGTATTGCAGCTTTTGTGAAATCGCTCAGAAAGATCCAATGGGTGGTTGTTACCTTTGTAACTACTAAATTTGTAACAGTGTAATGGGATTAGCTACTATGATACCCTTATCAGCTTATATGGTCAGAATTACTGAAGGTTAAAACATGCCGAGGGTAAAAGACTGAAATTGTCAGATAGTTAAAATCACTGAAAATGGTGACAAACTCATGACTTGTTTTAAGCGAGATGGGCTGTGCAAACTTTGGTACTCACACATCTACTCTCATGAATTATGGTATTTGCCAGACAGAAAAATTAAACTGTGAAAGTTAGAAGTTTTAGGTCGCCGATCATAAAGGGTTGACAGTGCCAAATTAAATGCATTGTGATAGTATTAAATGTTTGGAACTTTGGAAGAGACTATTTTGTTGTCTGCAGCATTTAACTCTTGGAATATGTGTGTCTTCAAATAAGCACATTTGCTGCCTATCACTTGGTGATGTAGTGGTGCATTGGATAGTACTACTGCTTGTACTACTGCCTTTGATGGTTATGGATTCAATTCTTTGCAGACATGGTACTTTTATAGGTCTAAATGCAGCGTACATCAGATGTGGAGAGTGTCATCAATTTTTGGGTTTGAATCCAATTTAAATCCAAAAGCACAACCACTGAATACTGATCTAACTCTTGTTAAGTGCAAAAAACTGAATGTTGACCCTGGTCCAACTCCTAAAAGTTACTTACAAAAATGCTTTTTATATTTTTGATGAAACCATTTAGCAAAAATGTTTCACTTGTGATTAGGGTTGCCAACCGTCCTTTACTTCAAAGGACAGTTCTTTATTTGAACGCCCTGTCCTTGTCCTTTATGAAACTTAGAATTGTTCTTTATTTGTAGAGCTGAAAAAAATTTAGTGCAAGAGCAGAAAAAATTTGCAAAAGTACAGTCCAATTGAGGTTGTGTAGCACAACCCATGGAAAACCGGGTGTTGACCTTTTTTTTTTTTTTTTGAGACCATCTGCAATTTAAAGGACAATCCACAATTGGAGACCCTCTGTTCTTGTGTAGGTGGGTAATCAGGTGTTGACCTTTTTTTTTTTTGGAGGCCACCATGTCCGTGAATGGAGGGTCTCCAATTGACAATTATCCTTTAAAATACAGGACGCTTGGCAACTCTAGTCACAGTGTCCTTTATTGAAATTTGTCAAAGTTGGCAACCCTACTTGTGATCCACCCTTGATCATGCTACGTAGACATAATGGGCATATGCAATTGCAGTTGAATTTTTGTCAAGTCGCAAGTTTAATACATCATAAAAATTGACCAATTTTTTGTGACTAAAAGCCTTGCTTTTAATATGTGTTTATAACTGACCAATCACAAACATTCAACAGGAAAATAGATTCTAAAAGTAAAATGCTGTTTGGACAAATTAGCCATTGCCTAAATGTTTAGCTCACCAAAATAGTTCATTAGTTAAATTGACAAAAATGAAAAACTAGTTACTCAAAATTGTTAGGAAGTGATTATTTTGCTGTCAATGGCTTTTCAATCTTGGAATCTTTTTATTCGTCACCATTCATGTGTCTTTAAATAAGCACATTTGCTACAATAATATGTTTCTTATAACAATAAGTTTCTAAATCAGCAAATTTTTACAATTATACAATCTTTCCTTTGAACTAATCAATTAATTGGTGCTGTCTGATCAGATTGTTGCTAAATAGCACATGTCCATAATGTGCACGACATGCATGGTGTCAACTGACCCTAACTTCAAGCTTAACCCTAACCCTAACCTTGAATAATATGTGAATTTTGGGACGTCACAGACTTTTGCTATAGAGAGTTGCCAGTCTGCTCATGTCCTATTTCATAGACCCCTAGTGAGTGCAGATGAATTTACTTTCATTTTACCTAATTTGCTTATGAGTTTTGTTTTAAGTGAAAAAAGCAGCTAGTCTATTCTTGCCTCTAAGTATACTATTTTGATTGTTTACAGCCTTAAAAAAGCATTTAATAAATGACTGATGCTTCTTTAAAAGAGTAAAACAGTCCTGCTATGACAAAGCAATAACCTATGATGTCTATTGAAAACAAAAGGAGATTAAAGAAAAGCTTTTGTGTATATTTATTAAGCTTTTGAATTCTGTTTCAGCCTTGCTGTTTGGGATTTTTAACCATTTTTTCAGGTGCATTTGGGTTTGTTGTATACAGTATTTATTTTACAAAATTGCAAGTCTTACAACTCAGTTGCTTTGCAAGCTCTGTAATGGCTGCTTTGGGTAAAAACAGCTGACTTAATGTCAAGTCGGCTCTGGCACCAATATTTTGTTATGCTAGAGTTGTAAAAGTATGCTGCCAAATACTTTGGCAAAAAGTATTTTTTCTTTTGTTATGTTTATTTATTATTTTGGTTAAATTTTGTGCTCTGTGTAAATGCAAAATATGACTCTTTCTTTAGCTAATCTGTGTCTTAAACAACATGCTTCTAGGCGACTAGGAACAACTAAAATAGAAGTGAATTCTACTCAAGATGAATTGTGTCACATTTAATATATTTTGGTTTTTAAGTATTCACTTTATAGTTTTAGTATTTGTTTTTTGTATGTTAGAGTAAATTTTACAGTTGCGGTTGTTACCTTTGTAAATATGGATCCAGCTAAAGTGGTTACAATTTTGGAGGGGACAATGAACCCTAATTTACGTAAAGAAGCAGAAGAGCAGCTAGATCAAGTAAGTAATGATTTACATGCAATCCCATAGTAACTCTTCTAACAGTCATTAAATTGATATTATTGGTCCTCATCAAGAGATTTAATTTGCAAATGCAGTACTTTAATGTGAATATGTTATACTGTTAATAGCACGTTAAGCCATTTTTTAATGAATTGACAATACATTTTAACACACAGACTTACTAACTTTGTCAAGATACATGTTTTAAAAACAACAGCTGGTGCAATTTTAGACAGCATAGCAACATTTATAATAGCAACTACAGGGTGGGCCATAAGTTTTGATACCTAGGAAAAATATACATTCTATATTGGACAAGTTTTTATTTATATAATGTGCTCTGTATGAATACCACTGTTTTGAATGCACATTTTAATACGTCTTTTCCACTGTTGATGAACGCGCATTAGCACAGTTGAAGTTATGCTTGTAATGGCATTGGTGATTTGTTTTTTGAGATGGTTTATGTCCTGTATCTTTAACTGATACACCATGGCCTTCAAGTGCCCCCAAAGATAGAAATCAATCGGTGAGAGATCGGGGGATCTGGGAGGTTACTCCACAGGACCAAAACAACCAATGCCAACAAATTTTCTTAGGTATATAAAATATATTAAAAAATATCTAAAATATAAAAAAAGTTTATAGTATTTTCAGGGTTTTTTTAAGGCGTTTTAGGGATCTGATTCGTGTCCCTGGAATCAGAGTCTATCTCTAATAGAGTGCAAAACAAATCTAATCATTTTAAATTAGTCAATTATTTTTCGGGTCCCTACAGGTCCATATTAAGCACCTAGCATTTTTCTTAAAATAAAACCCTGGTACTTCTATGTATCGAAACTAATGTCCCACCCTGTAGGTAAGAAACGGTCAGTGCTTTTCAACCAGGTGCATAGTACACTTCAGGATGTACCAGAATATTTCAAGAATGTACAAACGTAATTGGGTGTACAGGACTGTATCAGTTTTTTTTGAGATATATTTTAAAAGAATGGAGTTTTTTCGTTTAGAAAATAGCAATTCCAATAGAAAAAATAGAAAAGGTATCCACTCTGAAACTGGAGTGCAAGTAGGCAAAAATTTAAGTTGGAAAATAGTGGTCTGCAAAACAACGGTGTTTTCCTTTAGTGGCAAACAGGCCAATCTAAGGGAAAAAATTCTAAAATTTAGGGCAAAATGTTAGAATGTACAGATTCTTTGATAATTGAAACAGGGTATACTTTTACAATGAAGGCTGAAGAGCACTGACCTAGATTTAATGGTTTGGTGCACATAATTTTTGGCTCATTTTCAAGATTTATGTAAACTCGCTAAATTATCAAAAGCTTAATGGAATCACTCCCAGTAAGTGCTGGTATGTGTTTGATGAGCAAGATTTCTGACACTTTAATCTAAGCATCTGTTGTTTCTGTGCTTTATGAAAATATATGTCTTATATGAAAGTATATTGTGCTCAGAAAAAATTTCTTAGCTTTAAAACAAATTAGCTGCTATGTTCCGGTACCGTTAAGTTATATACATTTTACCCTCGTTTATCTAGACCTTGTAAATTTGGACATTTTATTGACATTAACTGTATATAATTGTTATACGAATTTTTTCATTTATCCGGACCCGTTTCTGCACCATTTAGCCCGGATAAACGAAGATCAAATGTATATTGTACATATTGTTAAGGGCAGTTACAGTACAGTATGTACATATGTGTTATCCGGACTTTTTCATTATTTGGACCGGTTCCCCCCACCATCTAGTCCAGAAAAACGAGGGTCGAGTGTACTGAATTCTTAAAAGAACTATGGGTCTGTCATCTGAATTACGGTGCGGATTGGGTTAGGTTAGACGACATGTCAGTTCACTTAATAATTTAACTGGGAAATTCATGCAGTATTTTACCAATCCTTTTGACCTTTTTGGAACTAATATCCCTTTTTGGTGCTTTACTTCTTTTGATTTATTTTTGAGTTGTACTGCTAATTTCAACTATCCTCGTCAAAAGTGTATTTTTTAATGATTTAGTACATATATGTTCAAAAATTGCATATCCCATGTGATATTATTACTGGGAATATAATACCAGCTTGGAATGATTTTTATTACATTGCTCATTTGGTGAACTTACATTGCGATTTCATCTTGACGTTTAACTGTGTATTTAGATGCACAAAATTGCTGGCTTTACTCCGTTGCTTCTGCGCCTGATTATGTCTGATGAAGTGGCCATGCCGGTGCGACAATCAGGCGCTGTCTATTTAAAGAACATGTGTACGCAGTCCTGGAATGATCGAGTGGATAATCAAGGCACTCCCATCACTGACATTTTCAGCATTCATGAAAATGATAGGGTATTGATTCGAGAAAATATTGTTGAGGCAATAATTCATGCTCCTGATATTATTCGGTATGTGTATCAATGACTTGAATTGTTTGATCATTTTGAGTTACCGTACATAAACTAAAATTTCACTATGGCTAAAATAACTTTTTCAGAAACCAGTTGACAGTTGTAGTGAGCAATATCATTAAACATGATTATCCTGAAAAATGGCCTCATGTAATTGACAAAATTCAAATGCATTTGCAAGGAGAGAATCATCGGTTTTGGATGGGGGCTCTCATGACTTTGTATCAGCTTGTAAAGAATTACGAGTAAGTGTATATCATTCATATATGTGTATCAGCTCACACTGTTTGGTTGTCTTCGGTCCTCGGGCCCAACATCTTTCTTTCACATAAAGGTGGAAAAATTTTGTTAAGTGCATTTTCCCAGGGCACAACAGGAGAACTCTCCTGCTTTTCCACGCTATGCCTTACGTGTTACACACCAAGCCGGGAAGCTGTGAAAACCATTTTTATGAGAAGTTTCTGGTATAGCTCGACAAAAGAATTATACCCAGGTTGTTTGACTGCGAAGCAGACGTTCCAGCCATAGCGTCACCGCACCAGCAAGGGTGCGCTGCATTTTTAATTAAGTTCATTACCATTAAGCATTTGTGACGATGTTTCTTAACCCCGAGGCTGCGGACTTGTTTGAGTCTGCAAACTGATTTGCGTGATTCGGCAAGCTCAATTTTGCTGCGCTGTGACAAGTAATTACGGTAATCGTGGTGACTCTATGTACCACTGTGATGAGATAATAATGTTTTGTGATTGTTCATCTCACACTGCGGTGTCATTAGCTAATCGCTACTGTCGATTTGCGTCTACAACTATTGTTTTGAATTTTGACAAACCTACACACAAATGCAGGAAGATTGATACTGCTAGCAAAAGTCGTCATAGAAAAGTAATTTTACTATAAAAGTTTTGTTTCATACAGTTCTGCGAATTTGTTAATGTTTATAGTGGCGCAAAATTGTCCGCCAATCAGTTTCTGTTCTTTCAATTTTCGGCCTGAGAAACTGGTCTATTATCAATGTAGTTATTCTTTTGTTGTGGTGAGCTGAAATTTCGAAAGCATAAAACTATATAAAATCTTTAGCAGCTGACAGATTTAGCACAATTAATTTTGTGAAATCATTTAATGGCTCAAATTTGTGCTTTAGAGCTAATCAGTTACCGTTCTTTTCGTCTTAAGAGAGGTTATTGCCAAGTTTCAACACTTCAGCCATTAACTTATTTTCTTCCAATCGGTGGTGCGTTCTCGTAATCAAGAACCAGTTTTATCGGTGCTGAGCACTTAAAATTACATTCTTTGATTTATGAAGGTTTAAGAAAGTTGAAGAAAGAACCCCACTTATTGAAGCAATGAAGCTCTTTTTGCCTGCTGTGATGGAGTTATTTCAGAAGTTAATTGATGATAACTCAGCCGTATCTGCACTTTTGCAGAAGCAATTGCTTAAGATTTTATATGCTTTAGTACAGGTAATGATTGTTATCGAACAGAACTTGCTAAGAGTTCTTCTTAGCGTCATCTTTGCTGAACCAGTACAGTGAGTTTGATTTATAGATGAAGGGAAATACTCTTTTTTTTAATTCCGGCGATGTTTCCACAAATGAAGGTGGCCGGCTTCACCTCATCTTCCTCGCAATCATAGCAGCAGGCTTGCGCCATTATGTACTGTTAATGATGCCTTTAAGTGTATTATTCTCAATTTCATCTTCGGTCGCCTCCTTTTTTTCAACCACTTTGAAATCTAACAATCTTCTCAGCTCCTCATCATCATTTCTCCGAAATATCGTAGAGCTGTGTGGCCGCAAACTTCTCCATTTTTAAAGTTCATGCTCATTTTAGCGAACTCGTCAACTGGAATAGATATCGCTCAATATTGTTACATGGATCCTAAGATTAAAAGGTTTTCACTTCTTTCTGGCAGCTTCTTCAGTGCGATCTTATTCTAAGAGAATCAGGTTCAATTTTTTTTTTCAATAAGATCCTACTGACGACGTTGTCAGTATGCAGCAAAAAAGGATCAAATTGAGTGATACCTTTATCAACTGATAAGTTTTTTAACGGAATGGGTATTCCAGCATATACTGGAATCTGTATCACGAAGTGAAATATAGGAAAAAGAAGTTATGAGACAGCATTCTACTTTGCATAAAATATGCTCAGGTGTATTTCGACTTCAATTTTTAGTATAGGTTTTTACCTATCTACAAGGAATTTGTGAAATATTTCAGTATTCTCTCCCACTTGAGCTTTTCAATGAGCACACCATGGATGGTTGGATGAAGTTACTAAAGGTTGTGATAGAGAGGGAACCACCTGAAGAAACGCAGCAAGTGAGCATTAATTAAAGCTGAATGCTGTCCTAGATATAATTCGCGTTGGCAGATATTTTTGTGACGTCAAATATCATATTTTGTTGCTCGATTGTCTTACTGTATATTAGAAAAAAATTAGGCTGTGTGGAATAGTAGTCCCGCTTAATGTTTTGTGATTGTTAAAACAATATGTTGAAATGCTTTGCTGGCGTTCCTAATGTGTAAATATCTACAAGGTGTCCATAAAGTCGTACATGGTAAAAAACTCATACTTCTTAAAAACAATTTTATGCAATGGTAATGTTGATAAATAATATTTTCAGCATGATTTCCATCATTTTCAATGCATAATTCGATACGCTTTGCAAAATTCAGGTGAACTCGATGGAAGAGGTCTGCGTTGCCACCGATTTCAGCATATTGACAGGAAAAATAATTTAACTAAATAATTATGTAGTGTGAAATTCGTATGTGCCCAAGTTTTGTGGACACCTTGTACTTCATGCTATAGTCTGTTTCAACTTAAAACATGTATAGCACGGCGAACTATTTTGTTGTTTGATTTATGTAGAAGTGCTATTATTTTATTTGTAATTACAATGCAAGGTTGACGAACTAGAACGGCCTGAGCTTCCGTGGTGGAAGTGTAAAAAGTGGGGAATGCACTTTCTTGCTCGTGTCTTCGAAAGGTAAGAAATACTGAAGAACTGATAGGAAGGTGTGTGTAGATTACAGTGTTGTTCAATTGCAGGTATGGTAGTCCAGGAACAGTTATTAAAGAGTATAATGCTTTCGCTGAATTCTTCCTCAAACGTTATTCAGGTGAACTAATTTGCATATATGATAAATTTGTTAAGACTGCGAATGGTTCTAACCTAATATACAGACAGTTCTCTACTTACGGTTATTCGTCTTACGTTTTTTCGATTTTACGTTCAAAATTTTTGTAAAAAACAAGCAAAAAATAAATTAAAATATAAAAGTGAGTCTTTGTGTGAGTGAATTTGAATTTAGCGTGCTCTCCGTAGTATGAGACGTTCGTTTATTATTTTACAATGTTGAGTTTATAATTTATAATTTAGGGATGCTTTATAAGATGCGGTAATAGAATTTATGGATGTATAGTACAGTATGAACGGTTATACATTATTTGAACGTACAGTAACAACTTACGTTCGGAACGTAACTGAAACGTAAGTCGAGGACGGTCTGTACAAAGCGCGATTCTGTGCGTCTGTCTTAACTCCTCCGAAACTGCCAGGCGTACTAACATCAAATTTAGCACGATCGATCACCTCCTCGGGGTGATGTCAAAAGGGGGTTCATGACGTCATAATCAAAGATAATTTTTTTAATAATCGCATTTTTGGACCGAGGAACGCAGTTTTTGGCTTAAACGAATGCCAGTACCCGATTTATCAACTTCAATAAATATTACTACTTTATAATGTCACATGACGTCATAATTAACAATTGTAAAATTTGTTTTTTCAATTTATCGAAAACTACTGATCGTAGAAACGCGATTGAAAGCTTCTTTGGGAGATCGTAGCACGGTGCCTTCGATAAAAGAAATCCTACAACAATTAATGATGAATTGGCAATGCAAGAACAGATTATTTATTTAATCATTTTAAGCTTTCTAAGTATGCTTTTTTTGCTGCACGCTTCAACTCGCTGTATAATGCCATAATGCTGCCTGGCACGATTAGCAGCACAGTCTTTTGCTGCCAGAAATCATCGTTCCATAATTTTTTCAAATATTGCCACAACACTTACAAAATCAGTGTAGTTAAAAACTGATTTGTGACCTTATTTCTCAACCGTTTTTCAAACTTTTTTTAAAAAATTAAAGGGTATTTTAAGGCGATTCTAATAATCCATGACATGTACATGTACTATTAGTTTTTACTGAACTTTAAGATCTGTAGTGTGACTTTATTATCCCAAAAATGTGGTAGCTGAGTATAAACGTTGAGATTAGGTACAAACAATCAGTTACATTTGAAAGCTGAAGCAATTTACTTTCCAGCAATATGTTATTCTAATTAGTTAAGGCTAAGGATTAGCTCATAATGGCCGATCGAAATTGGTTGTCTTACGTCATGTTTCATTGTTGAACAATTTTCCGACTAGACGTAAGAAACCTGTAATTTTTCGAAAAAGTTAGTTCTTCGGTACATTTTGACTACTTTTTCCGAGCAAGCATGGTTCTTTGATATCTATCTGAATTTGCAAAAAGATTCATCAAAAAATGAAGATTTAAAAAATTTTCTGATTAGCCTACCGGTTGAAAGCACTCAAAATTTTGGTGCCTGCACTTAACAAAATTGCAATTTCTAGAAAAAGCTAGTTGTTTGATGCATTTTTACTATTCTTTCTCAAAAGCGTGCTTCTTTGGTATTCGCTATTTACATTTTCTTAAAGATTTATCTAAAAATCAAAGCTCTAAACATTTTAAAGAATAGCTGCCTACTCCAAACTAACAAACTGGTGATGCCCCTACGAAAACATGGAAGTAAAGATGGTCTTGTTTTATCTTTTGCAGCAAAATGTTAGTTTCGAGATACGCGTCATTTACTGTAAATGTTGAAGCCATTTCCTTTGCGATGGGGTGAGGCCGACGTAGTCCTCTGATTTGATATTAACCTCATCATTACTAATGGCTACTATTGTAATAACTTAACTATAGGTCCATCACTTTGGGTTACTGTGTTCTTTATACAGTAGCTGCGTATAGGTCGAGACCAAGCAAAATGCGCGCGGCCAGAGGCTTTAGGTCGCACAAATAGGCATTCAGCTACGAAAAAGTCGTTGAAACTGGTCTAATATTTAATAAGGTATTCCTGAAAATACGTAGGTAAATTACTTTAGCACCTCTCATACCCATGACTCTGAAATTTTGCTTTGATGCACTTCGTAAAATTGAACAAATCAAAAATTTTTGGAATCGCTGGCTGTTCCAATTGCGAGCAAGTTCAGTTCCTACGTAGAACCCAAGCCAAGTAAGATGTAGCCAAGAACTCCATAAACTTTTGAAAAACAATGGCAGCTATACGCAGCCCTCGTAATGGCTTTTTATGGCTTAATCGATTTCCTTAAGAAAACGGTACTTTTGATTTTGGAATGACAAATGCCTGCGTCAACAGTACATTAACTTGTTATTGCTGTTCTTACAACCGATATTCTTATACTTGACAATACTGATGAGGGCGCTGCTATTTTCAAAATTTAACCGCGAGTGTTTGATTTCGGGTTAGTTGTCTTTTTCCGGGCTGCGTTTATGCCAGGACCACGCAACATGCGCCCAGCCAGTGGCGTTTGCTCATAAAAAAATACCCAAACAGCTATAAAGTTGCAAGCAGTGGGCCTAATATTTAATAGCTTAATCCCGAAAATGTCAATTACTTTAGCGCCCTTCCACAACTTTGATATACTTTCAATTGAAGCACTATCTCATTTTAACGAATAAAAGTATGTTAGGTTTAGGGACAAATAAAAACAGTGCAAGTAAGATGTTGCCATGGGTTTTAGAAACTTGGAGACATCTAGTGGCTATGCGCAATCCCACGCAAATGTTCTTTTATCGATTACGTTTTAAAAACGATGGTTTTTCGAACGACATTTGGCTATGTGAAAAAACACAAACTTTTTATTACGTTCTCACAACTATCCATTGGGTGAAGCCGGATGAACCGATATTGTTAACCTCGTCATTACTAATGGGGGCCTTGCCGGGCGACGGCTAGTGTGGTTATATAACATTCATCACGGTTGTTAAATGTTTAATGATTTGCTCTATAGGGATTCTTTTTGTGAAGGAATCTTGAAAGGCATTGTGTTAGCATGTGATCATGAGTTCACGCCTGACGCTGATTGCATTGTGGTTGCTCTTAGGAAAAGCACTCCTTGTCGTTTGGAGTTGTATCTACCATCCTGACTCCGAGGGTTTATTTTTGTACCACTACAGGTTTTTCCTGGATCACATTCTGGCGTTGGTGTTGTTGAGGCTTAGCTGACCCTAACAGGTATTACCTTTATCAAAAGAAATACCACCCAATTCAAGCGAACGGTTGAAATTAAAAACTGCTAAACTGGTCTCAAGGTTTGTGTGTTCCACGCTTGGCATTATTGTGGCCGTTGCGCGAATGCGGAGGATAAAATGAAAAGCACCAAAATAGTTTATTAATTGACTCCATCCAGACACTGAACCAATGTTTCGCTGGCGGCTGGTAACTTCAATGTTTTTTGTTTTGCGACGCCTACCTTTTCCTATTTGTTTTTATATGCAATATAAATCGATTGTAATTTCATTGCCAAAACCTATTGTAGTCGGAATTGTGCAAGTGATCTTGAAAGTGCTCGACAACCACCGCAAGAAGATCTACGTCGCCCCTCGTGTTCTGCAGCAAGGTTTGCATTTTCTCGATCAAGCTGTGAGCCATGCTATTACTTGGAAAGTGGTGAAAGGACATTATCCGGTAAAGAGAACTTAAAACAATAGTTCCTGATTTTTCACTTTTACCAAAATCTTAAATCCAAAGCATTACAGCACTAATTATATTTGCAATTATCTAGTCTTTTTTGTAAGCTTATGGTACTGCTTCAAACCAACATCGATCAACGCAGTTTGTGGTGCGTGCGAGTTGTTAGCTGACTTGGAATAAGTAAATGCCACTAAATTTGAATCTGATCAGTTTTTTTTTTTCTGTTAAATCAATATTTTAAGTAATTCACTATTTTACTATTGCTAATTTGCCGTTATTATGCTACGAAGAACATCTACTAATGCATAATACAATGCTTCCTTTATATCAATCAAGCTTATGTTGTTTGTTTATTTTCAATTGCAGTAAACAAGTGTTTTAGCGCAAGTTTAAAGGTTGCCATCAATATAATTGTTGGGTAATGCAGAATAGTTACATTATAAAGCAGCGTCCTCACTGCAAACGTTTGTGTATCAGAGTGCTTTGAACTTTTGCCGAGAAAGTGCTCAATGTCATGAAAATACAGAGCTTAGTACTATATTAATAAGTAGACTTAATAAGTTTCATGTATTCGCAATCGTCAGGCACTAAATTTGCGTTGTATTCAACAAGAATTTATTTGAACTTTTGAAATCTAAGGATGCTCTTAATAGTTTCCTTATTGGCATTCTTTGTACGTATGTACATGCGTGATCGTAGACTGATGGTAATAAGTACTGATCGTAGACATGCGATTAAAAGGTGTTTTTGGAGATATTATACAAGTGCTAACGATGAGAAAAAAATTCTACACCAATTTTTACTGAAGTGACGATGCCACAACACGTCTTGTTTTTAAGCATTCATAGAATTTTTTTTTTGACACTTCAAACTCGCTCTACGATATTATAATGCTTTCTGGTACAATTACATTAAAAAAGCTTTTATTCACTGGTTTTTTGAAAGCAAATCAGTGAATTGCTACTTGTTAAAGAAGAATGATATGTCAATGTAATAACCTAGCGTTCGGCCAAGAAATCTGTTTTTTTGATAATGCAATGGCAAGTTACATTACCTTGTACAATCGTGTCGCAAACCTTGACTGATATTAAATTACAACGCATATTAATCAAATGTAGCAAAGTTGCAGTGATTGACGATTTTTCATGTGAAATTTTACAGGAATGACAACAGTTATTATCTTCAGCATAAAAACCCTGGCCGTGGTTTATATGCTTAAACCATAACTTTACCTATTATAGTAACTTAACTGTAAGTGCGACTAGGTTAGTTTGCACTTTCCCTAGCTGTGATTATACCTGGACCTAGCAATATACTCGCAGCCAAAGAATTTAGTCGCACCAATGGGCATGCAGTTACGAAAAGTCGTAAGTAGTATACCAAATATTCACATTTCCAAAATTACGCTACAATTTCTGGCGCTTCTCCCCCTGGCACCTTCACGGTTGTGCGTCCATGCAAATGGTGAAATACACGGATAAAAGTTTGCAAAAATATTGTTTGTTTCACTTGTGAGCTGGTTCAGCTTCAAGTCACATGCTGGAAACGGGCAAACAAAACGTTGCTTGGAACTTCAAAAACTTTGAAAGAAATATAGCGGCTATGCGCAACCCCCCCTAGTTTTTTTCTACTCGATTCCAATTAAAAACACGGTACTTTTGATTTTTGAACAAGAATTGGCAGTGTCAAAAACATTAACTTGTTATTACTGTTTTCACCACTACCCATTATGTCAGTCAGCGCAGCTTTCTGAACCAAAATTCTTACATCGACATACTGATTGGGACCATGCGGGCGATGCTGGCAAGACCGGCTAGTGTTGCTGTAAACGTGACGTAGTTTTCGAGTAAACTGTAAAGCTTTTGCATGTAACCTTGATGAAATACAAAACTTGAACTGATAGAAACCTAAAAATGACACTAGCCGATTTAAATATTGATTGTTGCAAGCTTCCGAGAGCGAATGCTCACTTCTTAAAGGCAAAATATACGAGAATTTGGCTTTCATTTATTTTGCCTCAAGAGGTGGGCAGTCACTCACGAAAGTTTTCAACAATGAATATTTAAATCGACTACAAGTGTCCCTTTTGAGTTTTTGTCTGCATCTTTAAAAGTTGACACGACTGTACTACCTTCAAAACTTATAAAAGTTGAAGCTACCTTAATCAGGATTTGCTTTTATTTAAGTGTAAATACAAAGACGTTGCAGTTTTACGAAGCACTATACTGGGCTTACGGTTCCATGTGTATAACTGCCTATTTTATAATATGGAGATGCAATATTTGCTCGTGTGCTCAAAATTTGCGCTAAAGCATTGTATGTTACTGCAATTGTGAACTAACAGTTAACCTAAAGAGGTTAAAGAAATTTAATTGGTACAAAACAAAGCAGTGAATTGCGCGTTAACTGGTATATCTATAGCTTAATAATAACTGCTATCAGTATTACAAAAGTAAATACCTAAAAAATCTGATTTTGCCAGATACGAGTAATTTTGTTTCTGCAACAAAAAGGCGCTATTTTTTTGACCGGTGTAGCTTGTCTGATTGCGGTTCTTGACTGGCATATATACAACGGTTCTGACCTGTAGTTGCTTTATGTGCGGTATATTTATAAGCAAGTTTTCTTGCTTCCGAAGAATTCATTCATTCATGCGTATTACCTCATGCTCTGTTTGCAGGCCTTTGTCAGGCTAAGCCACCATGACGGGTAGACAGACTTCTTGAGCTGACCATAGATCTGCCACATAAAAGTGGAAGAATTTCATGAAGTGTCTTTTTCAAGAATGCCAAGGGCGAACTTTGTTGCTGATATTATTCCACACTTCCCTTTCGTGCTCACTCAAAGCAGAAAAGCTTTGAATACCTTATGTAAAGTTCTTCGTATCATTTGACAAGGAAATGGAACCTGCAGTAGGTCTACCGGCTCTGTGGCAGATTGTGTAATCACTACATACCAAAGAATAACAATATATGGCCGATTGTTTTCATGATTTTTGTATATTTGATGCTGTGTCAAGGAGCTTTGATGTTTTTCAGGACATTTTGAAGCAGATAGTTTTTCCTTTTATGTGCTTTACGGACCAGGATCAAGAAATGTGGGATAATGACCCTCATGAATATATCCGCCTCAAGTTTGGTTAGTATTATAACTTGTAACGGCTTAATCAAAAATAATTCTGTTTTATTGATATTCTCTCGAATATGTTAGTGACAATATGATGAAACATTAGGACCGTGAAGAGTGGTGAGACTCCGGGCTAAATGGATTACGGCATAGTGTAGGCAGAAATATGTCAGGGGGTTTGGTTTTTCAGTAAGTGTGCCGGAGATACGATTATTTTAAGGAGTCCCGGGGGCATGCCCTCCTGAAAATTTTTAGAAAATTTCACTAAAAAATTAGCATTTTCATGGTTTCTAGAAGTTTTGAGATAATGCTTGCATAAAATTTTTTGCTAACCGTAAACGAAACTATGAGAAAGGCAGGTGCGAGTATATAAAATTTGACAAAATTATGACTGATAAGTTAGCCAAAAGTAACATAGGCAGCTCATGTCATTGCTTCAGAGCGTTACTATGACCAACGCATTAGCGAGAAGTAAATGGAAACCAAACAGCCACAGATTATGTCACAGAGTCGCCATCAGAGGGAAAACATATATAACGGCGGCGAAAACCAACCAGTCTAATACTGCCAAATGAAGCAATTATTACGCAGGGCCCACATGCGATATTAACTAAACGTGTGTGCCGTAGCAGTGGGAAATATGTCGTGCCTAGTGCGAATTATAGCTTCGCCAAAGTTGAGATTGTGACAAGTGACACTAGGAAATGTTAATTAATGACGATGTCACTATTATATTAAATAATTGTATACTATCAATTTTTAAAGGGTGGTTTTGACCTTAACCCCTCCCCATGCCCACGCCACCGGGTTACAAAACCACTAGAGTTTTACTCTGTGAAAAGCGTTACTGTACTTTAAAAGCGCGTTGTGTTGCGTTTTCCTGTTGACTAGCCCTTTAGCAATTCAGTGTAATGTAGGTTAAGGGCTAGATGCCCTTTATTCACGTCTGTTGGTGATTCATATTCTTGGAAAATTTTCCTCGTTTTTGTCCTTGCATTTCTATGGATCTTACACTGTCTCAATTATTGCTCCAATGTAATGACTGAAACAGGCATGGAGCAACTTTTGTTTTAGATGTATTCAACGACTACCTCTCCCCAGCAAATGCTGCCCAGAGCTTTCTCCATTCAGCTTGCACCAAGAGGCAACAGGTTCTACAAAAAACCATGGGATTTTGTCACAGGTGAGTGGCAGTCGTAAATTATTACATTCTAGTTTTCAAATTTTTGCTAGTAGCACGTCAGCTAATTGTAGACAAGACAGAGAGATCAAAAAATATGATTTACTCGAAAGTGATTTATTTCCAATACCAGGGATAGGGAACTTCTAGCAGGCGTGCCACTAGCGGCGCTGTTAGCGGTCTTTCATTATCAGCAGCGCATAACGATTTGTGGAGTTGTGTGCGATGAACAGTAACGGAGCCTAGTAACTTTTGATTATGTTAGATTTCGCTTCACCTCTTTTGCCAGCTTGCTGGTAGTGCTCTGCTTTTTTGAGGGGGAGGAGATTTGTATCCCCCGGTGATTATATGTGATCACTAGTGTACGCACTGAAGATAGGTTTAACTCCCCGTTGGTCTGACACAATATTAATGTTTTGAATTATTTGCTATTTAACGTTGACTAACTGGCGTGGTGAGGACAATTTCATAAGAAAATCTTAAAATTTTTTGCATCTTGTAGAATATTGCGCATTTTCTGTAGCTTGATGGGTTTATTACACTTTTTTAATCTAAAAGATAAAAAAGTTTTCGCGCCGTAGTCCCCTGATCCAACTGACCTACAATTAACAAATTCCTCTTAGCATGATCACTTGCATATTTAAAAACAACTCTTATGAGGGTAGCGGAACATTTTGAAAAGGTTAATTAATACCTTTTTTGGAGATCAACTTTTGAAAGCTTAATATAAAATAAGACTATTGCTCATATTGGTCTAGCAACAAGGATGAAGATATTTTTTCACGTTTTTTGCTGCTATGATACGGTTTTAGGGGACCATCGTCCTTTATCCCCCACCTCCTAAATACGCCACTGTGCATGACGTTCGTTGCTGCTTTGCTTCCGGATTTTTCTAACATATATGTGTTATTACTATTGAATTCAGGTTTGGCAGATATTACCCACATCAGGGGTTGCAAAAAAAATTTCTGGCACTCGAAGTCATTTACAAGTTGTAAACTGGTACACTACATTTCAAAGATTGTTCGTATATTACCATACTTACAATACGACATTGCTCTTCTGTGAATTAACTTTTCTTATGACTATTGTGACGTCACAGAGATCATGCTATGAAAACATAGATGACATGGGTGACATCACAACTTGTTTCAACCTAAAGCTAATGCGTAATACGGCAATAAAACAGCAGTATGTGAAGTTACATTAGCAGACTTGTGTCATGATAACCGCTTATGTTTTGTTTTCCTAGCCCAGGGATACACAACTGAAAACAGTAGAAGGGTCACATCAACCAAATATTTTTTCTGCCGGTCGCATGCCGACATTACTGCTCTTTTTGATCAACTTTTTGAAAGCGATTATTTTTTTCTTATCTCAAAACGACGGTGAGGACTTGTTTTTAAAAATTAAATCTTGGAGACCGCTCATTTTCGTGATTTTGGGTATTTCAACCCGTAACGCTCTCGTCAGCAATTGGCCTAAATCAGGAAGTGGCAACCTTTGAAACACAGTTTGCGAATTGTTAATGACTTCAAGTGCCAAAACCTTTGATTTTGCACAACCGTATCTGATTTGAATAATATCTAACATGATTACATATTGGTAAAGAGCGGAAAGCGAGCAGTTACGTACGCCATGCGAGAGAGTTTCCAAATTGTTAGTCAATTGTAAACAAAGGCCGAAGGTACGAAAAACGCTCCTAATCTTTTTTGTTGAAGAAATGCGCTTGCAAGCAGCATACTTCCAAATGGCTGTCTTTCATTCATGTTCCGCTGAATTCGCAAAAAAATATCGAAGCTTTTTACGTGAAAAGGTCCCTACAATCTTAGTTAGCAACGTTAAATAGTACCACACTTTTTTTTGATACAAGCCACGATACTATTTTTTCTTTTGCTGCTTAGTGCTGCTTCAAATCAATAGCGGCTTTTATTTTTTTCTTTATATAATAATTTACAAGCCACTTTAGGATAGTAAAAACTTACAAAAAATGGAACAATCAGAAACATAAAAATCTTTGATAGAGTAGAATGCTTAGCACTAACTCGATAGCACTGGCCTTAATCCGATTAGTTTAACAAATATTGGACTACCAAAAGCAAATAGTACATAAACCTCTGATGCAACAGAATGGTTTAAACTGATCCGATTAATTGCACTTGAGTTGCACTTAGTTTTTCGAAAAAGTTTCGAAATATATTGTGATAATATATATAACAATATAAATATATTGTGATAAATTTATTTGCCATTTTCGGTACTACAACCGATAATGCTGAAAAAATTTCCTACCTTCGAAGTGCGGTTGCAGATACCACTGCTGAAAAAACTGACGTCTAACGATAAGGATGAAATTCTCCTAGGAAGTTTCTTTTTACTTGCCCTCCTTCTCCTCCTTGGAACCTGCCTTTCTTCACTGTGGAGTCCACCTTTTCCTTCTCGTACTCCCGCTCTGATCTCCCTTCTCTCTCGCCGAGGCGCGGCTCTTGCTCACCTTGACTCTTTCCCTTGTGATCTGGTAATCTGGATAGATGGCTCTGTTCCTTTTCCATTTGGCAAAGGTGGCTTTGGCGTATTTGCCAACTGCTCTCTTTGCGGCACTGAGGTCACTCTTTCCTTTTCAGCAGGCCCAGTTTGTTTAGGTTTTTCCGCTGAAGCCTGCGCCATTCTGCAAGCTCTTTGCTGGTCTCGGCATCACGAACAAGTCTGCCATTTCTCTTTCCTTGTCCTCTCTGATTCTCGCTCTGTCATCGCCACTCTATCCTCTCCTCCGTCTTTACTTTTACCTCAATCGCTCTGGCAGGAATTGTCTTCTCTTTCCTCTTGTACTATCAGGCTACAATGGGACACTCGTTTCTCCCAGAGAACGACGCGGCTGATGAGCTAGCCAGACGGGGAGCGCTACTCGTGCCCTTTGCGATTCCTTGTAGTCTCTCTCCTCTTATCTCTCGTATCCACTCTTGTTTTTTCTCGGACTGGAGGCGTACTGTCTCATCGAAGTTCTTCAACACACAGGCTTCTTCAATTTCCGCTGAGGAACTTGTACTCTCTCGTCTATGCTGCAACGGACACAGCCTTCTGTTAAACTCTTATCTTATTAGAATTGGCAGAATCGAAAATCCTTCCTGTAGCGCCTGCCGACACCCGTCCCAGGACACTTCTCATCTCATTCTGCACTGTCCAGCTACGGACTCTTTGCGCCGCTCACTTTTTGGCGACTCTCTGTCTTTCTACGACCTTTGGTCCAGGCCCTGAGGAGTTGCCCGGTTTCTGGGGCTCCATGGTCTCCCGTCATACCCTCATCTTTCGGAAGGGGTCGGGTAACAACAATAACATGAGGATGAAATTAACTTTGGTCTACTGTAGGTATGACGTTACCAGCCATGTGAAAATAAAATTCGTAAACTTAGTTTTTATCGTTGCGCATGTTTGTAAATGATCTCTGGAACGGCAATGGGATATCATAATCTTTAATGATACAGTACTTTATGCTGTTTTTTATCCAGGGCGGCTTTTATTTTTTATCAATATCTTGTGCAGCTTTTTTATTCAAGTGAATACGGTAAGATCATCCAAGGATTAACTTCCCACCCTCCCATCCCTGGTGCGTACGTCAATGATTGTGCATATGCAGTTACGGAGGGATTCAAAGCGAGCATGTGCACCCCATAAATGAAAAAAGAGCACGAGTAGTAAGTACGCAAAAAAGGGTAGGAGGAGATGGAGATGTAATACGCATTCAAGAGGAACGACACCCCATTATTGTCTGTAGCGCACATCAATAAACAAATCTTAACGTGAAGCAGACACAAAATATACGATTTTAATCACCTTGCGTGCCTCTTGTTAGCGACCCTTGGTGCAAATAATATTTGGTTTGATAATTTTTTTTTTAATCATCTCGTGGGCCGCACCAAATGTGTTTGCGGACCTTATGTTGTATACCCCTGACCTAGCGGTTGTGCTTTCTAATCAGAATTAAATTTGACAATTTACTTGCATTGTTTCATATCGTTAATAATTTATAATTGCTTTGAGTAATTGTATTTTTTCAAACTACTGTGCAGGTATTTTGTTGCAAATTTAGAGCTCAGCTGCTCGATTTATTGCGCCTAAAATGCTGTAATTATCAAAGCGAACGTAGCTTAAAAACGGCTTGTAAGTTCACTATTGTTGGAACTTGATTCCCATTAGTCTAAAATTGTTTTCGGGTTAAGAGTGATTGTATTATCTTATTACAAAAAGCTACGTCATGAAAAAAAAAATGCAATCGTCACACGATGATGAAGAAACAGTTGTTCTGAAGCGAATTTTACCAGTAAAATCTTGCTGAAAAATCTGCTTACATCATTTTATTTTAACTTTCAACATGCTGAGTTATCATTTAAAGAAATAGTAGCGTTGCTCGTTCAATCATTACTCAACTGCTAAAAAAACTTTAACGCCACCAAAAAACATGATGGATACGTTTAAATAAGCGACTGGGTGGTTACGAACTTTATATGTACATGGGTCAGCAGATGATGAGGTGCGTAAAGGACTGTTTGAACTGCCATCTCCGTGACCACACGAATAGAGAAGCTCTTCATAGCAGTGCGACTGTTCAAGAACGCATGCTGATTCCATGCAACAGGCGTGCTATATGCTGTGGTTAGTGGGTGAGTCTAGCAACACTATTAATTAATTTATGTTTTAGTGTTCTGACTCAGAACCGTAATTTACGAAATGCTGAAGCTTGTCGTAACAAGGATGGCATCCTCCACATTATCGGATCACTCGCAGACACTCTCCTGAAGAGGAAGATGTACAAAGATCAAATGGAATTGCTTCTTGTGACGCATGTGCTGCCAGAGCTCAATTGCGAATTCGGATTTTTAAGAGCGAGGGTAGGAGCCGTTGTGTCGATAACTATCTAGTCATACAAGTAGATTGTTTCACTTCAAGCTAAATGATGGGATTACAACGTACTTTTAAAAAATGTTCTCAAGTAATTTATCTCATTCTAAATAATATTGCTCTGACTCAATCATTGAGCTCTCTACTGTCAAATCGACTGACTATGTATCATTCTAAAATTATATATCTTGACTAAATAACATTGAAGGAGCTTAGTGACATTACGGCTGTGAAGTTGCATTGGTCTTTTTCTGGTCGATTGTAACACTACCTGTAATCGCTGTTATCATTCGAGTATGTGGCAACAAGAAGTTCTGCACGCTTCCTTTGTTATTCAGCGCCACACAAGGAAGCTGCGCTTAATACATCGCTTAAGCTGTTGACTCCCGCCTGCAGTTAACTGCCGCTTTCCTTTATACCAGTGGTTCTCAACCGCTTTCCTGTAACCTGTGGTGCCCCCCATATGTTCACAGTAAATTTTTTGCGGCTCCACAAAAGTTTCCATGAAGGTACACACCTGAGACATCTGTGAGTAAAATGTGATTTCAGTAGGTTGACCTCCAAAAACTTGGTCTTATAAGTTGAAAAGAAGCAAAAACAATTTCAACAAGGAATTTGAAAATATTCCGTCAAAGCCATCCATAATAGGAAAGCAATTGCTAGTGACAAAAAAGTCTTAAATTGAAAAAATATTAGTTGGTAGCGTCCAGAGCATTCGTCCAGTCTGCAAAAAGGGTCCATGGCATGGAAAAGGTTGGGAATCACTACCCTAAATTAACCTTAATTTGGTTTCTCGTATAAAGCGGTATTGCAGTTCATGCAATGCGTCATTCCAAGGAGCAGAAGAGGTATATGCAAGTTAAGGCTAAACTGCAAGCCTAGCGACTGCAAAGGTGGCGCTTAAGTCACTACTCCGTCGCGTCTATGTTTATTTAATAAAATCCTGGATCTTTGCATACTAATATTTTTCTTTTCTTACGCGTTACAATTCCTGTTTCCCTGGATGGCTGCTTGACTGAGCGCATGCGTAGAAACGAGTTGCAAGAGGTCTTTTAACCAGTCTTTACGTTTCATCCGGTGCATTTCAACCTTACGAATGATGCTAAAAATTTTTTACATTGCTAGAGTTGCCAAGCCATTTCCATACAATCAGATTTGAATTTAGAAAGCGCAACAGAAATTTCGTTCTATCAAAAGTCATTGACTAGAGATTTATCGTAAACACGAGGGCATTTTTGAAATTTAGGGTATTTGTCGTTAACTGGTAATTTTGAATCGATAGATGTATAGATGAGCTGATACTGACGCAAAATGACTTGACATTCTCCTATATGTCGTGTTCAAGAATTAGTTAATAATGCTTCAGGCCAGCCAGCGAAACCATCAATGCAGACCTCGTGCTTTGCATGGACTCAACAGCTCGTCTTATGCATTCCATATTGTATTGTCTCACAGGTTGAAAAGCGGTGAAAAGAACTAAACTCCATCATATAATAAACAAACAAAGCGATTCGTCGAAATCACAAGTGGCGTCATAAACCACAAAGCTTTCGTCAAAACATTTCTTAACTTGCAAAACTTGACAAACAGTGCGGGAGCAGCATTTGAAAGGAAAATTATTCATAGCTGCATACGACTTCTTGCACTTCTACACCTATTGCTAAACTCTGTGTTGGGTATTTGGCCCCCACGAGACAATGATAATCTATAGAAAGCAGCTTTAGTGTTAGTCCAGACTTGCGCAACAGGAGTCCCGTGGGGTGATTGCGGCTCGCAAGAACTTTTGTTTCGGCCTGCCAGGTTTTCAACACAAGTTGTCCTCAAAAAACAAAAGAAAAAATAGTTATCAAGTTGAAAACGGACAAAATGTTCGTTGATGGACTGATGTGATGAAAAAAGTCTTTCAAAAGTTTGAGAACTTCGGCATAGCCGCGAAAAAAATATTGGCTTTAAAGTTGTTAGGGTGTGGGTTTGTGTAAACTTACCAACCTTTTAGCAACCGAAGCTGGCCTATGTATTTATTCGAACAGTATTAATATGCTGTTCCAAGTTTGGTGACCTGAGATATTTCTCCTCACGCCATCAACTTGTCGACGCAATACATTTTTGGTTTCATAAGTTGTTAAAAGCTAGCAGCAGTGACATTTTTTCCCAATATTTCAGGCTTGCTGGGTCTTTCAACGATTTAATGAAACGAAATTCCGGAAACGAGAGAACATTATCAACACGGCAGAAGGATTGAAACATCTTCTGCTCTCCGATACTCAACTTCCAACTCGAGTTGAAGCGGCTATAGCTATACAGTCTTTCTTGGCTGGCCAAGAAATTGCAGAAAAACATTGCGTCCCGCACGTGAGCACGATTATTAAAGGTAAAGAATTGGCATCTGATTATTATAGCAATAATTAAAAACCTGCCTCTTCATTTATGAGCAGCTGCGAATTCTAATTTTGGAAAAGTTTAAAATTATTCGACCGAGGTTTGAACCAACAACCTACGATATTGGAGGTGAAAGCTCTAACTTGTCCATCTTGTCAGTAATTAACAAGTTTTAACAGTAGGCAATAGTGAGGCAGTAAGATACTTGCATTCTAAGCGTCCACCAATTTTTTCCAACTTCTAGGTGGCAGTGTTTGTGACATGTGCACTGCACCGATAGTTCCGACAACGAATGTTGAATGCCAAAATTGTGTAAATTTTGATTATTTTAGCGTTGCTTGAACTGGTTCATGAAACTGAAAATGATGATCTGACTACGGTTGTGCAGAAGTTTGTTTGCCTTTACTGCGAACAAGTCATTCCTTATGCGGTTGACATCACTCAAAATCTGGTCAGTTGAAAAGATAGAAACATTGTGCTAGTAGGTGACTGACAGAGATGAGAGTAGGAGCTCTGCTGTGTTGCCTAGATTGTGTTTTACGTATTGATTCATCCCAGGTAATGAGCTTTGCGATATCGCGGTCGTACACTATATGTAATATAAAATATTGAGTTGCCATCAACAGAAAAATCATTGGCCTGCACCTGTAGAAAGTTGTTTGTACTTACAGTATAGTCTATTGCTTAACAGATGGTTTTTTTTTCAAAAGCTTATTACGACGCGTTCATCAGTGGCGTTATCGCTTCAAAATCACGTGATTTGTTGCGTAATCCTCCGTAATGCATTTGTATCGGTTATGAGAGCAGTATACCCTTTTAACGCAAAAAAGTGCGAATTTGCGAAAATATGTCCGGCGGTTTTTGGTAACTTCTATTATTATGTTGATAGCAAAATCTATGGCGTGGCATGCAATGCAACGTCTCACGTAATCATCGCGTGATGTTGACGCACCAGCGAGTTGCAGCCACTTAAACGGTACGCGCCGTTATCGCACTTGTTTTGCATTACATATTATCTATCAAGCAATTAACATAAAGTAAGATTAAAAGGTTTTTTCTTCACTTTTCCAGTCCAATTTCAATCGTAGCTATGAGCAGTAATTGCAAGCCGGTCTCAAACTCCAATTTAACACAAGACATCAGTTTTTGAGGGAAGGACGAAAGTGAATGTGGTTAAAATCTATATTTTTTTTTTACGTTTCAACGCTAATTTTAATCATATATGTTAAGATAAAGAAGCTCATAAGTTTGGATTCAGTTTAGCACAAAAGAGACCATTTTTTATGGAAATGGTTCAGTTTTTGCAAATTACAAATAAACGACCTCGCGCTTGCCAGCTGTGGAAACTGAAAGTAAAAAAAGATCACTTTTAACTAATTTTAGTTTTGAGTCCCCACAAAAAATAGATTTTTTTATAAATGTAGCTCATAGCTCTGAGCTGTGATAGCTTACCAGTCATGATTGAAATAAGCTTCGAAACGTGAAGAAAAAGTGTGGTTTCATTTTGATCTTTTCAAAAACGTTTTATATTTTATATTAAAATAAGCCTTTTTTATATTATTGGTTGAGAGGTAATTGGTAATATAGTAGAATTTGCCAATAACCATGTCTCTTGGGGATTGTAAAAAAATGCCGCTCACTATGTGCCATTGTAGAACTGATTTGTGGTTTAATATTGAGGTGTATTGGCTACTCAGATTTATCTAATGAAAAACCGATAAATAGTCAAAGCTCACAGAAAGTTGCGCACAACGCAAAAAAAACTTCCTCTTGAGCGTAATTAAGTGCGTGCGGTTATTGCGGTCTTTTGCATCTGTCCGTGCCTAGTGACGCCGGGTTAAGTAGGCAGGCTTCCACAAAAAATCTTTCCGAGGAGGGCAGTCACCTCGCAAATGCAGTAAAACTACGTGGTTTTAAATGAATAGGCCTTGCTATTTTTTTTGCAGTCACCGCCTGAAGTGAGACACTGAAGTTTTTAAATGTTAGAAGTATTACCGTTTCAATTTCTTTGCTAGATTTAAAGGCTGTGTTTACTAAACTCAAATATTCGCGTCCACGTATTTCTCTTTTTCCTTTGGTCAATTTTCCTATGCTTTGCACAAAGGTAAAAATTCACATATCAAATATTTGCCACCGTTTTCATGCATTCGGTAAATGGTTAATTAAAACTTAATATGAGTGAAAAAAATGTTTAGCAGGCGATGTTATTACAATTATCATCGAGGGCTCCATAAACAAGCTTCAGAAGTGTCTCAGACCCACTGGCCACTACCTTTTTTTGCTATTATAGCCCGATGATGACGTTTCACTGCTTTTCGCACATGGCACAAAACTTCTCTAAAATTAACTTATTGCTTTCCATGCTTGGTTTGTGAAGTCAGTTCACCAAACTAATAAAATTTGTTATCACTGAACAGTACGCACTTACTGTAGTACTATATCGTACAAAAATCTTTATTTTTTCCATTCAAGTTGCATGGCTTGGTCATCAATGACTTTCCAATTTTTGATCGAAAGTTTAATTGATTACGATAGAGAAATGTAACTAATTATCTACCACAATCAAGCAATAATTGAAGTTCGCGAGTAATTTTACAAAAATCATATTTTTATGCTCGTGTCGGGCGCAGGCAATGAATCAATTTTGTTTCCATGCGCTTTTTTCCTTCCATTCCCGAACACCTACGCAGAGTTTGAGTGACCAAATCCAATTTTACTTATTCAACAGAAATAGCAAGATATTTCGCTCTCACCTATCAGTAACCGGTAGGCTACTTGTTTATGAATTTTTTAGAGCTGACATAGTCACGCTAATTATTACGTCACCGAAGTGCAACGTCACAGTTTTGCCTCTCAAGCAAATTTTGAAAACTCGGCGCCTTATGCCCACAAAATTGTTTTTTGGACTCGTTCTTATGTCATTTCCGAAGGTCTTAGGCGAACAGTTAATTCGAGTTGCTGCAGCGAAAGACATAGTAAAGTAAACAAGATACAACTCGCTAGCTGGCGTCGCAGTCGAATAAAAAATAAAGATTATTGTGACGGAGATCAGGACCCAGATCAGTGATTTTCAATTGATAGACCATAGTCTTTACTGGGCCTGTACTTTATTTAGCCTTCACATCGATTAAAATTGGAAAAATTGTTTTTGACTTGTTTTTTTTATGCTATTTGGACAGCATCACTGAAATTTACTTATTATCTGTTTTGAGGTTCCTTATGAAATTGGAAAAAATGTTTAGCCGGTCTTCATGCTTATGTGCATTTCGAAAATGGGCCACACGTCAAAAACGGTTGAAAAAAAATGCATTAGATAAAAGGGGGTCAAAAAATACGCGTGAGGCAAAAACAAAAGGTGCTGTTATACGCGAACCAACGTAATAGGTAAATTTCAAATTATGCAAAAATTGGAATTCTGCAGGGACTGAAGGAAACGTTAGTTTTTTATTGGCAAGTTGACGTCATAAATGAAGCCGTTTGACCAGTTCTGTAGAATTAACAACAAACGCCTCAACGTGGTGGTGCGGTCCCCGATCCCGATTGGGTTGGGTCGAAATAGCTGTTGGCCTTCCCGAGGGTCCCAGTTATCCTGGGAACTCCCATTCATTTTTTCGCTATGCTGCCCTCTGAACGACCGCAGAAGGGCAGCACAGAGCTTCCTTAAAATCGGTCGCCTGTTTTCTCTTTTTTCTCTTGCCCGTCTTCGTCTTCTTATTCTTCTCCTTCTCTTGATGAGCGGTAACGTTCATTCAAATCCTGGTCCCATCATTCCCTGCTCTGTGTGCGCTGGAAATGTGACCTGGCGGGGCAATTCAGTGAAATGCTGCACCTGCTTCAAATGGGTCCATCTAAGGTGCTCATAACTCTCCTTCTCCAAATTCAGAACTCTTGACAGCTCTCACTCTTGGAGCTGCCCCCCTGCTGTGTCCCCACTCTTAACACTGTGACTTTCTCCTTGGACTCCGACATGTATACCTCCACTGTACAATCTAGCCCTTCGTCTGCTGATGCTACACTCCCATTCCTGCCCCACCCTCTTCTTCAAATCTCTTATCCCCCGTCGGCCCATTCTGTATCTTCTCCCTCTTTCCCTCACCACTGTCCCTTGCTCCTGGCTGTCCTACACCTCCTCTCCCCCCTGACTCTCTCAGGGTTCTCTAATGGAATGCGGAAGGTCGTTGAGCCAGGAGCACTAAACTACTCACTTTCTTTCGTCCCATCCTGTTGACCTTATCTGTATCCGGGAATCCAATCTTAACTCCTCTTTCCGGATTCCTGGATTCTCTGCTCTGCGTTCTGATCGCACCCACTCCCGGTCTGGCATTCTCTCTTCTGATGCCATGCATGCCAGCGGCAGTGTCACCATTTTCGTCAGGCAGGGCTTAGCTTTCTCTGAACTTTCTACCTCCTTTCTTTGCTCGATCCCTACTCCGATTATGTAGGGATCAACATCTCTCTTAGCAACTCCTCCTAGCTGTGATTTTTTAATGTGTATGCCCCCCTATTCGCTCCTCTCTGACGGGTGGCAGAACCGCCTCCTTTTCTCTACTCTTCCCTCCTCCAGAAATCTTTATTCTGGGGGACTTCAATTGCCATCACCCCCTCTGGGACTCAAGAGGTACTTCCGACCCTGCGGGGAGGAAGTATTCAATTGGGTCATCTCTTCTGACCTCCTCCCCCTCAATCACTCTGACACACTCACCCTTCTCCATCGCTCCTCTGGCAGTTGCTCCTCTCCTGACATCTCCTTTGCTTCCTTCTCTCTTGCCCTTTCTTGCTCTTTGGAGGTGCTTCAGAACCTGGGTTCTGACCACCTACCAATTCTTCTATCTATCCCTCTCTCTCCGGCCTTTTGCCCCAACGAGTGTCCTGTTTTCTTCAACTTTCAGATAGCTCGCTGGGATGACTTTGCCTCCTATTTCAACTCCCACTGTCCATCTGCAGGGGAATACTCGTCTCTTTCCTCCGCTGCTGCTCTCTTTACCTCTCTGGTACTGAATGCGGCCAAATCTTCCATTCCTTTCGACTGCATCAAACGCCCTCCTAAAGCCTGGTGGTCTGCTGAGTTGGAAAGTGCGGTTAGTGAAAGACGCAATGCTTTCGCTGCCGCTCACAGAAGTGATGAAGATCGTCAGGCTTACATCTCCGCTTCTCGACGCACCTCGTCAGTCATCGCCAAGGCCAAGGCTGAGGCATGGCAGACTACCTGCTCTTCTCTCTCACCTAGGTCTAACCCTAAATTTGTGCACTCTCTCCTTCGCTATATCGCTGGCTCTCCTTCCTCGTCTTCTTCCTCTCCTAATTTTCCCCAACTGTTCTCCCAGGGAGTCGGCTTCGTCAGCGCCGCTTACCTGAGATCTCACTTTTCCGTTTCTCAGCCAAAGACCCTGCGTAGCAGAGCCAGAAGCTACCTCTCCGAGCTCCGCCAATCCATGTGCCCTTAGAAGTCTTACTCGTCCTTTTGCTCTCCTTTCTCTCCCACTGAACTTCTTGCGGCTGCCTCCAACCTTTCCCCCCTCCACTGCCACTGGCCCAGACAAAGTTGCCTATCCTATGCTAAAGCACCTTCCTCTGGCATGAATTTTCTTCTTCACATCTTCAATCATTCCTGGATTTTGCATTCCTCTTCTTCCATCTGGAAGACATCTTCTATTATTCCCATTCACGGATGGGAAAGTCTCTCGACTTTCCTGCTTCCTTCCGGCTTATCTCTCTCACCTCTTGCGTCTCAAAGCTTTTTGAACGCATCATTCTATCCCGTCTACTCTTTTTGGAATCTAATTCCGTTCTCTCTCCCCGCCAGGCCGGTTTCCGCTCTGGACGGCTACCAAAAATATCTGTTTTTACACCATCAGAATCTGTTACTAAGACTGTTGTAACGGTTTGTTCAGCAATGTTTGCCAAAATTTGTCTGGTAGTTTTTGTATATTTGTTGGCAATTGTGCACTTGCGTCGGTGGTAACGCACTTACTAAAATCTTAGAGGGAACACTGTCTGAGAGAGTCATTGCGTCTGTGGGAAGATGAGATGGCGATTTTTAGCTGGGAGAGCAATGTGAGGTGTTAAATTAATTGATAAAAGGAATACCCAATAAGTTATGAATATCTTGGGTTTAGAAAAATCTTGATAAAAAAAGGAAAGATAGAATATAGCTAACCGAAGATGCTGAAAGCATAGAAGTAGCCAAACCGAATAGAGTTGGATGGTGTGAGCATGTTTTGAAGAGTGGTAGCGATGATATGCTGAGAAAAGCGTTAGATTTTAAAATGCTAGGAAGGAGTGGGCGACCAAAAATGACTTGGAGAAGGCAGGTGGAAGAACAAAATAGAAAGATTGAATTAGATCATGAAGTTACCATCAACATAGAAAACTGGCGTGATGCAGTTTACATAATTGCAATGGATTCGAGGTAAATCCTCCTCAGTTAACGTTGGCAAAATCGTATTTTAAAAATTAAATCTACAACCACCTGATATTCGCGTAAACTCTGCTATCGGCTCTTCTTCAATTGCTTTTTTCCGTCCTAATCATTGAAATGTAAGAGCATGTTTATGGTGAGGTCGTCACAAGAGCTTGTGCACCACCACCACCAAGTTACTAACTCTGTGCAGGAGGAAAACGAAGTTGTACGATTCAGACCATTTTCTTAAACTCGGGCGTTTGTCGTACAGTGTATGTAGCCTATGATTTTTTTTATAAATTGTTTCTTTGCAGACGATGACGTTCTTGAAATTATTGGACGGCGTTGAAAAGGATGATCAAGCTGCAAGCGTTGATGATGAGGCTGGTGACGAACGAGCCATGACCGCTATGAGCATTCTCAGCACGATTGAGACAGTGCTGGACATGATGGAGGAAGAAAGAGAGATCACTGTGCAGTTAGAAGGAATCATAGCTCCATTAGTCGCCCATGTACTCAAGAACAGACTGCTTGGTATGCTTTGAAATTTTTGATGTTTCCTTCGGCTCATAGTGAATAATAACACCACTGTTGCCATTAATCGAATCTTGTCAGAGCGTTTATGTCAGCGAGTGAAAATCACTTCGTCACCTTTGTTTCTTTTTAATTGTTTTACCTGTATATGATAGTTGCTGGCCTTATTGTTTCGATCAATCGGATCTCATCAGATCATCTCTGTATTGGCGAGTTGAAATTTCATTGTTGCTCGTACTGTTAATTTTTTTGTTTAGATTATTACGAGGAGATATTTTCCCTCATGTACTCCCTGACTTGCCAAGCCATATCTCCGCATATGTGGGAAGCACTGCCTTTGATTTCCGAAGTTTTTGAGGTGATGTATTTGTAGTGCTCTCAAGTATTTTTTGGATTGTATGGAATTAGCCACAAAACTAAATCGTGTGAATATATGTGTTAAATGTGTTTAAAGATAGATATCCTAGCTTTAGGTGAGAGAGAGAGAGAGAGATTCAAATTTTGTTTTGTCTCCGTTAGCAAAGTTAGCCGATTAATCTCATGTTTCTCGCAGTTTTATAACAGCATGGTGCCATTTCACTCTGTCGCTGGTGTTGTATATGAATATATAATCATGTATAGTAATGCAAGAGGCTAGCGATGCACTGCAGACAGTTTTGCTTGTAAAATCCTCTACAACTATGTGGAAGCAGTAAATAAACCTGTAGGTGCTGTATTGAAATGTAATTAGCACAGTACGATGGATGTTCGGTACCGCTATGGTCAAGTGTTCTACACCGTCTATGTTTTAAAGGTTATGTCGTAGAAAATAATTTTATTTTTGAATTTTGTCCACATTTAGTTGTACTTTCAGCAGTAAGCAACAGTTTTTGATATAAATTTTTTTGTTTTATCCTGAATTGAGATTTAAGAGTAGAATTTAGCCTGCCAGTTTGGCTGGCTATTCTGAGGATTTGGGAAAGCTACTTCGAGAGCTTTAAAAGACGGTTTTCAACGCGATGTCATTCAAAAATGCTCACATTTGACAACATTTTGAACGACTTTTTAAAATGTGATCGAAAAAATTTTCTTAGTTCTTATTTTTGATTCCAAAATAACGGTAGCACCAGGTATAGTAATTATTGCATGCGTTGTATCTATTTGTAGTGCTTTTTGTTTGTGTGACGTTTAGATATGGGCAATTCAGATTAATATACTATTCTAGAATCGTTAAATTCAGAATCCGAATCTTTTTTTTGCAATTAGCACAATCTACATGAAAGCATTTATTACAAGTTTACAACAAAAGCACAATCAGAAAACGAGTTTATTGCAGTGCAATACATGTGAGCTTTTTACATGTTTGTCTATGTGTGCGAGTTAGTTTTTGAATCATTGCACGCAATTGATACTTTTACAAAAAGAAATTCTGTGACCAAGCAACATGATTAAATTTGTAAGCAGGATATAAACCGAATCCATCGGATTCGGCATTCTAAATTGCCCATCCCTAGTGACGTTGTACGTTAACAGCACACTGGATACGTAAGGCTAGGTTGACCGATTTTGCGTCCTTAATTTTTGCGACATCTCTGTTATTCATTTGAACAAGTTATTCCTCTTGCAGGATGACGGCTTTGATTATTTCACTGAAATGATGCCATGCCTTCATAACTTCTGTACAGTTGGATCGAAAACTTTTCTCTCTGATTCACGATATTTGCAAATCATATTCTCCATGTGCAAACAGGTAACTTCTTGCGATATGAATTGACGTTAGCTGATCCCTTACCCATACAGCGGCTTAAAACATTTATTTGTTTATAGGTAATAGATAAAGAGGAAAGCGAAGATCCTGTGTGTCATGCTGCCAAGTTGCTGGAGGTTATTACACTTCAATACAGAGGGCAAATCGATCAGGTAACCAGACATCACTATGTTTAACATTCAGTCTGAGTTGATGGAAAAACTGATATTTTGACCATGCTAGGTTTTGTTACTTTGCTGTGATAAATTTTTAAGACATAAGTTGCTCCGTATAATTTCTCGTTACAGCTTTCTTGTTGTAGTGCATTCCTTCGTTTGTTGAAGCTGTTTTAAGTCGTCTCACTCGCGAAGTACAAACTCCTGAACTACGAACAATGTGCCTACAAGTTGTAAGTATTATTGTAACGTGCTTCAAACTTACTTTCATCCTTTGGTTATAGACAATTTTTCAATTAGCCATCGCAGATTTTCTTTTTTTAAACATCCCAGAAACTGAGGCATTGTTACAATTTCGGCCGACGGGTCTTTATCTACATTGTTAAACTGAACGTTATTCAGAAATTGACCTGTGCTGGTTCAAGCAAAATTGATGTTTATTTCGCATAATGAAAAAGTGATGGCATGTGTTGTCAGTCTCGAAACTGTTTGGTTCGATGTTTTATATCTGCTTGGGCATTAAATGGTCATGTTCCTCGAAAGGGCGTTTTTCATTACATTTGTTTCAATGCTGCGTATGTTTGCTGTTGACACCAATTTCTTTGGAGGGAAACCGGACATGAAATACTAATTTAGTTGATTTTTATTGTAAACGTGATAGAAGCTAGGCTAGGTATAAAACGGCAGACTATTTGGAACAATTCATGAATAAAAATTGCAGTCTGCCAGCTGCACTGCAAATAAGGCGGACTGCTTGTAATGGGCGCGCAAAAGTCGCTTCTTGCGACATGCTGGGTGAGTAGCTTTTTTATCGTAAATTCTGTTTCAGATTGTTACAGAGCTTATCAAAGAAATATATTCCCCTTCATCTTGTGAATGAAAATCAATCGTATTTTTAGGTAGTCGCTGCTTTATATTACAACCCAACTCTCCTGCTTCATACTTTAGAGAGGATTCGCTTTCCAAATGCTCCTGATTCTATCACTGAACAATTCTTTCGGCAATGGATTAACGATGTGGATTGCTTTCAAGGGTGCGACAATCTTGTGCAAAACTTTAATATTGCAACTTGCGTTTGAACTAAGCTAGTTGGTAGATGCTACTGAAAAACCTGAATAGACGAAAAACCAGTTTGAAATCAAGTACACTGCATTTCATGACGTTGTCCCTTGGATTTCACCATTATTTCAGTCCAACTAACCAGTAACCAATTGTCCAAGTTAACAACGCAGTTTGGCAAATGCTTGATATTTATGTTTTCAATTCATGAAACAAGTGCTTGTGCAAGTGTGCACTTTTTTGTAGGGATACACTGGGTTTTACTTTTCGAAAAGCCATTACATCCTAGTATTGTTTTAAATAAACGAGTAAAATGAAAATTGTACAGCTTGTAATACGGTGTCTGTCGCTCGTTTTTAGGGTGATCTTCGTAAAAAACAAAAAATGTCTTCAGTTTGAAAGCCATTCACATCGGCACACCCACAGAAAAGTCTTTAATTCCCAAGAGCGACTGTACATCCGGTTGACAAACACTGCATTGAACTACAATAAAAGTTGAATTTCGTTTGCCTCAAGGCGTTTACTTGTGATAATGTGCTTTTGCTCATTTTCCCTTCGCAAATTTGACAAATGTACGTGCGTGTTTTTTTTGCTGCGATGTTGAAAAGCACGTGGAGCTTAATAAAGGAAAACCTGCCAAGGCGAACGCTTCGAGGCTGTTCCTCCTCTCTATATTGCAAGCCTTTTTTGTAAAAAAGAACTTCAAGCAAAGCTCAAATACGCCAACAATTATTAGATGAGAAATCAATAGCTGCATTTAGGTTGGCTCTAACTAGTTAACTGTCGTTTCTATAAAGTCTGCTCTGCAGTGAGGCCAAGCGCCGCTTTTCTCTTTGTTATATTTTGACTCAGTTGCAAGTGGCGCTTGGCTCGATTGAGCCAAAATAAAACAAATATGGTTTAACCGCATTTGGCCTCGATGTAAAGCAGGTTTAATGTTATGCTGCGTTTCTAGAGCTTTACAAATTGAAACTTAAAACAGCTAACGGTCGTTGGCCGCAATATTTGAATTGACTTTTGCTTAAAATAATTGTGACGTCACACCCACTATTTAGTGTTTCATAGCACGAATGCGTGACGTCATAGTTGCTTTAAGTAACACTTCAGCTGTGAAGTTGCCAATGGAAATGCAGTAAAAGATTATGTACTATACATTTCATTGTATGAAATATTTCTTTAGGATTCACGACAGGCGGATGTGTGTCCTTGGTATCTGCACAATTATCAACTTAAATAACCGACCGAATTGTGTGGAAGCACTTGCACATCAACTCATCCCTTCCATTATCATGCTTTTGCAAGGACTTGTTCGCGCTTATAAAGGTTCGTTCTACATTGACAGTTCAGCGCCATGAGGCTCTCGGTTAACAGATAGAGTGCAACCTCCACATTGATGCGAAGCTATTCTGCGCTAGCTCATCTATTCTCATGGATGGAAACTCGATGTGAAAGAAAGCATTTAACCACCGCAAACTCAATCAAATAGAAATCACCGGATTATAAATTATCGGCCGCCATCCCGTACCTGTCACAACGATAAACCACTACCTCCAGTTACCGTTGGTGATTACGCAGTAGTCGCTTTTCACGACGTATTGAGTGGAAGACTTCGCTATTGTGACACGGTAGTACACTTTGTGTGTTTCTCGTGTCCCCATCAAGCTCTTTTGAGACAAACACGATTGAAGACAGACTTCGCTTGTTTTCATAGGTAGATGGTTCCTGCACTATATTGCCTCTTTACGAACTAATTGTTAGTTTGAAAGTAAAATGTTAGTGAATGCGTTACTACGATGTGATAATTATGCAGTGAAAGGGGAGGAGGAACGTAGTAACAGTTCGGATTCGTCGGATGAAAATGAGGATGACGAAGGAGCATTCGAACATGAAGAACTTGCGTCAGATGAAGATGAAATTGACGAAGAATCCACCCAGTATTTGGAAATGCTCCAAAAGAAAGTAAGCCTTGTAATCATGTCGGTATTTGCTAAATTGGCTTTCGTAGTCGCTGTATGACAATAACAGTCAAAGTCATGTACGAGCATGTTTGTTTGAAATGATTCACACGAGACATGAACGCACAACTTTTTGTATCGAGTTAGCTGGAACAACATTCTTTTCTGAGTTGCAAGAATTAGCCTTATTAAGATTGGTATGTATCTATGGTTATAAATTGTGATCACTTACCATGAAACAGAGCGAAAGACTAACACGATTTTGATGGTATTCAAACCCGCAGTTTTTTAATAGCCGGTCAGATGCTCTATCATTGAAGCATGTAATGCAGCATTCAAATAATAGAGCATCTGACCGGAAATCAGTAGACTGTGGGTTGGAGTCCCATTGAAATTGTATTTGGTATTTTTCCTTGCTCCATGGGGTAAATGGACCCCAGATTATGCTTACACCTTTTTCTGATTAGGAAGAAGAGAGAGAATCGATTCACTCAGATGAGGAAACAGAGATGGAGAGTTTTGCGAGCGCAATTGAAGAGATTGATCCAGAGCTAGAAGAGTTCAGTGTATTTAAGAGGAAAATGAATGGTATTCTAAAGTTACAGTTTAATTTGAGTGTCTCAGTTTATATTATCAGGATTATTTCAGTACTTGATTTTGGATTGTACCAGTAGTGTCATAGATTTTTTGGTTATTGATCAGTATTTAGCTTAGTTTTTGTCGCAGTTTTATGAAATCAACAGCACTCGAACGTTTCAAAGATTAGAAGAATTTATGGAGCTGAGTGCTTAAGAGTTTCATTCGAAAGTTCTTGAAAGTTAATTCGTGTATTGTAAAGAGCAGGCTTAAGGGAGAGACGAGTCAAAAGAAGAAAAGACAATATTGCAAAAAGACTGTCAATCTTTTTTCGTGCAAATTGTTGTACGGTCAAATGTGTGGTCACTGGTCACGCTTTGAGTAGCCTTTTGATTACTTTAAACTGGCAGATTAGCCATCCATCTCTTGTTGTGGTGATATGAAGAGTTTAAGCAATGGATCAAGAAAAGATGATAATTTGAAAAATATTTATTGAGGAGTGAGAAAAGACTATCATTGAAAGAAATGTTACATAGAGGCAAAAGTCGTTGATAACTTCGCTTGAATCCTTCTGCAGAGTAATGGAGATATTGATGATGATGATGAAGATGAAGAAAATCTTGGTGACAGCGAAACACTGCTGGAGGAATTTGAAACTGCGATCGATAATGATGAAAGCACCGTTGATGAATTTGTCGTTTTTAAATCAGTTTTCTCTCGTAAGAACCTCGACGCTTGTGCACTTTTATAACTGCGAAATGATGTTTACTAATAAGCTTGTTTATGCCTTTGTTTTATTAATGTTTTTTATTTGTGGATCAAAAAACTGACGTGTAAAGCACCACTAAACTGAAAACTAATTTGTACCTTTAAAATCTGCTGGACGAATTTAATTGTGTTTGCTTTATAAAACTTCCCTGCAATATATTGTTTCAAGCAATGATTCAGTATTTCCTATGTTGGGCGCTACTGCTGTTCATGTCACTTCTTCATCTTGACAAATAATGAAACCTAGTTTGAATGTATTGCAGCGCTTGTCCGTTTTGGAATTAAGTTTACTCACTATCGCTTGACAGTAAGCAAAAGAATGCTTTTTTATGACCATAATATTCGCTTTCTAAAGTGAATTTAGTGAAAACCTAATCTCTGTTGATCAACAACTTAATCCGTGTTCAAATTTCAGATTTAGAAAGTCGTGATCCCGCCTTCTACAATTTGTTACTTTCTGGTCTCAATGACGATCAACGTAATGCGTTGCATGAGATTTACGTACTTGCTGATCAGCGATTAGCTGCTGCAGGTTGGTAATTCATAAACTAGGTTTATTAGCCTATGTAAAGGGAGTTATGCCCTGCTCTTCCCCATGCTTTGTCCTCGACAAGGCAGCAAAAAACTTTGTTTAGCTTCTAAAGAATATACCTTTACCTAAATTTTATTTCAAGCGTCTTATTTCGGGTCGTTTTTAAAAATTTATAGATCAGAGGTTCTCAGCCGGGAGCAAAATTAACTTATCATGAGGCTAAATTCATTAAATATATTACATTACCGACGCGAATGTGATAATAGTAAATGCCTTCAAAAAGGTTATCTCCAAAAAAAATGCACCCAGTCAAGTAAGTAAAATTTGGTCTGTACCGCAAAACTAATTTCGCAACAGAAGCAGAGTTAAGGAAGTATTAAACGGAAAACTGGAGGAAAGTTTTACCTGGGAAAGCTGTCAAGGGGAAAACGAAAGCAAAAAATTGAGAATCCGTACTTTAGAAAAGCTGTTTATTGGACTGATAGGTTATGCCGCTTTTTAAATATCTTCTAGCAAAGTTTATTGTAAACTTGTTTCTAATTTTTGAGCGCTGTATTGGCTTGGTTGATATATTCAATAAAAAAAAACAATTTGACAAAAGTGAGGAGAGAAATGAAACTCTGCTAATATTTAGGTGTTTTTCAAAAGTTGTCGTTGTATCGCAAATTCGCTTCCACCCCCGCGAAAGAAAATTGCTTTGATGTTTGCAAAGTAGTTGTTTAATTTCTAGTAAATTTTAAGAAAGGTAAATGTATATTCGGGATGTTCGAAAAATACACTTTTTTCTCAAAATTTCAAGGTCGCACTAGATCGGTTCCAATTCATGACAAAAAACCCTACAAAAAATTTGAGCTCTCTGGGTTAGGCATTGGCCGTGTGAATCCACTTTAAAGTTTTAGGGGCAATGCGGGGGGGGGGCGGCCAAAACAAAATCGATTATAACTCCCTGACCAGAAGTCCTAGAAGACCATGTGATCACTAAAAATTTGCAGAATACCAATACACATTACACCAAAGTATAAAAAATGTATATTATTTGTAGCAAAAACAAACCTAAAACATAAAAATCTGGGTAAAAGAAGAAATATCAAAGACAAAGTTTTGAAAAAAAAAAGTTTTCGAAACGTTTAGACCATTTTTTATAGTGAAGAAACAAATTAACCCAAAGATAGATTTGATAAATGGGTGTTGGACTGTTATATCTTCAATTGTAATTGTTGTTAGTCTTAGTGGTACAGTAGTTAAACTAGTTATTAATGGTGAAAAGTGCTGCTTATCAATCTAGGAGTCAAGTTGTCGGTTTAAGCACAGAGATAACCGATCTATAGCAGTTAAAAAGTTACAAAAACCATAAATGATTATACTAGAAGAGACTTAATGTGCTATAACAAATAACTAGCAAAAATTGCGCTGGTAGCAAAAAATAGAAACAGCTTCGCTGGCAACAAAAAACTGAAACGTTGCAGTTTTTTGTTGTAACTAAATAAATTGCCATCTAAAATGTTTGCTAAAGTTTTCGCAGATTGTGATCATTCATGACATTTTGCATTGTAATTAGCAAAGGTTATAGCATTAAAAACAATTTAATTTTACGCAGGTTGAATGGATACGTAGGTTTATATAATAGCAAACGAAATTGAGAAAGAATATTCGCAAGTGGAGTGGTGTGGAAAGAGCAAGAGATGAGCCATTTTGTGGGAAAAAACTTCTACTAATCAAGATGTTGTTAAACGCTTTCATTATCACTTAAAAATTAAAAAAATACACTGTGAAAAAGCAATGAGTGCAACGTAGGATGAAACAATTGCTGTTTGGAAAAAGGTTTCGCAAGGTGCAAATCCTGGCTATATTTGTTACTTAGAAGTTGAGTGATCTTTACGAGATGTCAAAAAGTGCGGAAGACCCTAAAGCTGCTTTAAAACATCAAGAAAATGGCATATGTGCGTTGACAAACTTTTTGACATCAAAAAGGATGTTGATAAGCATCTTTTTGCCGAAGGTTATCTCTTTATTCAAGATCAGAAAGGACTCCGCAAAAGTACTTTTGGAGGTAAAAGACCTCAAACAATTGAAACGACAGTGGTCTAAAGAAGAGCTGTTAGAAAAAAGAAGGAAACATCAAGCTGAGCAAGAACTGTTAAGGAAAACAGTAGATACTTCTCATCATTTTTCAAGAGCTAGTAGCGAAACGTTTTCACTGAAAACTAAGCTCCTCGGATATTGAAGATAATTTGCTTTCTTGAAGGTACAAAGCAACACCGGATTTTATTGAACTGAAAGTTCCTAGAAGAATTCTTAACTCACCAGATATTGTTGTTGCGGTCGATCGTCATAAATTATCCCCTAATGCTTTCAATAATGTTTTTGCTGCTACTGTGAGAGCTAACGGTGGCAAAGTCAATAATTTTTTGTTGAGTACAAGCACAAGTAGCCGAACCATTAAAAAAGTCCGCACCGAAATGCTTGATACAGTCAAAAGAAACATTGAGGCATTAGTGAAGGATAAATTAGTCTCCTTTCATAGGGATGAAAAACTAATTCAACAAGGAAAACACTTCACTGCATTTGAGCATATTGCAGTTCTTTCAAGCTATCACAATGGGATAAAATTGTTGGGGACTACCTCTCCAGAAAAAGAAACTGGCAAAAGTCAAGCTGAAGCAATTAGAAGCATCTTACATGATTGGAAGCTGGATAAGCAATGCGTGTTTATGTGTTTTGATACCACAGCATCAAACACTGGAAAATTCAACAGCGCAAGCATACATTTGGAAGCAATGCTATACCATCCTTTGGCTATGGATGCCTGCCGCCATAATATGAACGAAGTAATTTTGTCACAGGTTTTTAAAGGCATGTTAGGGAAATCTAGTGGTCCCCAAATTATATTTTTTTTGAGATTTTGAAGAAAAAATCGAGTACTATTAATTTTGCTCTAGGCAGGACCCATGTTGCAAATTCTTCAGCTAAAGCAGTTTCTGAAATTTTAGATAATACCATCAAAGCTCTTTATCAAGTGAGGTACGATTCTAACTCTTACATTCCTCGAGATGACTATGCAGAGTGGTTGGTTGTTCTCTATTATTTGAATAAAAATTCCTTTAATACTTATCAGTTTCGACGCCCTGGTACCCAACATCGAGCACGCTGAATGTCTTCAGCAATATATGCACTTAAGATGCTGCTCCAAACTCAACTTAATGTGGATGCCAAAATTCTCAGGGGTTAGAACTGTTTAGTTGTTTTGTTGCTGCATTTATGCAAAGCACTGGTTTATAAAGTCCCTGTAGGAGCCGAAGCTGCTGCTAATGATTTGCAGTTGTACAAGCTGCTGCTGGCTCATTAATGAATACCAGTCAAAGACATATCTGATGCTGCTCTCACAGCATTAAAAAGACATCTTTGGTATTCGAGCGCAGAGTGATTCCCATTTGCTCTGTGTTCTCACCAACTGCAGGAGCACACTAGACAAAATCTGGCTTCTAAGTTATTTCGTCTTTACCAAAAATTTTCAAAGTTAGACATGTCTCCACAAAAGCCGGTATTTCAATCAATATCAGAAAATTGAAAACTCGGCGAAAGGTCAATTATCATTTTTCAACGTTTCAACTTATGCAGTTGAAAACGTTCAATTCCTACGGTATTCATGCACGAAATGCAACTACTTTGAAATTTTTAAAAAATTTAAGACTTAATTTCCGCGTTGCATGTGTCGAACGACTTCAAAGAAAGAGGTATCAAGATTCTTGAAGATTACGAAAACATGTTAATAGAAAATTCGGGACCAAGACAAATGATATTACATTGGGTGGAGAAAAGTAGACGTGATCGGCATGATTTTAAGAAGGTCACCCTAGCTGGCTCTTGATGAAAATAAAACTTACAGCAATATTCAAATGATTCTAACACTCCGTGTTTACTTGCTGCGAGTGACATTCATCATCTGCACAGTTTAGCGCAGGGAAAATCGTTTTATATGGGATACCAACAGTCCAACACCCGTTTACGAAATGTAATAATTTGGGTAATTTATTTATTTCCCATAAAAATTGTTCTAAACACTCTGTCGAAAGTGATCTCAAATCTCGAAAAATTTTATTTTTTGTCTAGATTTTTATTTTTTGAAGTTTGTTTTTTGCTTTAAATAATATGCCCTTATTCATATTTTACGGTAATGTGTATTGGTATGCTGCAAATTTTAAGTGGTCACATGGTCTTCTAGGACTTCTGGTTTGGGAGTCTTGACTCATTTTGTGCTTTGGCTCGCCCACGTTGCCCCCCAAAACGAAAGTGGATTCACATCGTCAGTGCTTGGGCAAGAAAGCTCAAATTTTTGTGAGATTTTTGTCATAACTTAGAACCATTCTAGAGTGTGACCTCCTAGTTCTGAAAAGTCGTAAGTACACGTTGTACGTTTTTAAACGGTTTTAGTCCGCTTTTTGTACGTTTTTATCCGGTTTTGTTCCGTTTTGGTCTAATCTTTTTGTGAGGCAATTTTCATCCTCTTGGACATTTACATGGTATTACAGAGTACTACACCTTGTGTGAACAATGTTCAGTAAGCACCTGGTTTTGTGAACAAAAATCGTTTATATGTTTCTGTCCCCCAAAACGTGTGCGCTTAACGTACGTAACAGGACCGCACAAAATCGCAAATTCGAACAGCAACAAATGCTGTGAAGCATCATATAGATCAGCGGCTCCCAAACTGGGGTTCGTGACGACTGCTCAAGGGGTCCGCTACAAAGTCCCGGAAATTATGAAAATTTACTCGAGCCTGACGATGAATTGGGCCGCGAGTGACACAGTCACGGCAGCAATTCAGGTGTTGATCTTTTTATTTGGAGGACGCCTCCATTTAGCCCCAAGAATTGATGAATTGTGCAAAGTGAAAGAAGGCCATTCATCACATAGATGAATAAATTGTGTTCGTGTTTTAATTATAATTATTGGGGCCCGCAAAATGCAGATTCGCAAAAATGGATCCGCGAAGCAAAAAGTTTGGAAAACCCTGATATATTGATAGATCTACAAGCACATAAAAATTTGTATTCAAAAATGCATGTGGGTAAAAAACGTACTTAAACTGACAAAATCATATGCTGTATACAACGACCTTGAGTTATTTGCGGATTTAACATCACATAGCGTAGTTCGGGAACCATAGTTTTAGTGGCTTAGCTCCTTCTAATATGTATATTTTTGTAGAGTCGAAGAAGATTGAAAAGACTGGCGGATATCGTTTCAATACAACCAGCGTTCCTACTACCTTCAACTTCGCAGTCTCCAGACCACCAACTCTTTCTCCATAACATCCCGGAAACAAACTCTTTTTCGATGTTTTTAATTTATTTTGAGTTTTGTTTTTCAGTTTCGTCAGTACTGCCTTAACCGCGTTTTTTTCGCGTTTAAGTTGATCCATCGACCTCTTTCTCTCTGTTGTAGTTCTATTTTTTATTCTCTCATTCTCACATAACAGTTGAATTATACCATTTTCTCCCTCGTTTTTACACCTCACTGTGTTGGTGTATGTGAAAGTTAATAATATTAAGTGGTGTTAAAGATCGGATGATTTCCAACTCTAAATTTTTCACGCTATTGAATTCAAACGACTTTTGTGTGACGTCACGGTGCTGCAGTGTACATATCGGTTGCGAAGTAAAGTCGTGTTATTTCATCAACATGTCTTGATTCAATGTTTAAAGATATTGTCATCCATTTGTGGGGTAAGCATGAGCTGGTTCAGTGCCGTTAAAAAATCTGCGATACCCTGCGACTTCAAACTTTTAGGAACCATTTTAATTGATTACTTGCTGGAGTGTAACGAAGGACTGACACCCGTTACCGGATATCATTATCCTTTGCGTACGGGAAGATATTTGCGCTCATACAGTGCACATTCTAGCTTTCTTTCAAACGATCTACAGAGTCCAGCAAGAATGATTTGCTGACATTGATAAAGCGCATGACACAAACTTTCGTGGTACATTGAATCTTGCTTTTGGTTCATGTTTGATTAGCGTACGACAGAGCACTAGCGGAGGTTTCCGTCCAGCATCCTCCCATCTTATTGTCACAGTCGTAACTCTAGGCCATTCCTGCCCAACTCGAAACAGTTATCTGGCCGCATTTAGCGAACATTTTTTCGCAGCGCGTATGCCGCCGAGCTTCTCTTAACTTGGTTTCTGAACAAACGTGACGTTTTTTTATTTGGATATCCATTTTTCAAAGTGCTTTTCGTCCCCCCCCCCCCCTTTTTTTTTTTTGAAGGTCAACTTCTGTTAAAAATGTGTCAAGAGGAAAGTCGCAGCAAACGTTCTTGCGAGCCATGTAGTGCTGAGGCCAGTGGCGAGCTTCGTTTTTCAAGTAATGATAATCAGTGGGGCCAGTAACTAGTTACTCTTTTGATAACTGTAACTTCGTTACTTTTTTTGTAGAAGTAACGAAATTTGTAGCAAGTTATCAATTGCATATAATAAAAGTCAGTCATTTTTTGTTTTTTGCTTTCACAGCAAAAAGAGTGGACACCGGTATTTAGTTAATTTATCATTACATAATGAAAATAGTTTGTCTTTTTGGTCAAAAAATTTTATTTTATTGGCAACTTTGAACCCTTTAACCTTGAATGAGTAACGTGAAATTGTCAGAGGTTTTGTTGGATAAATTACTTTCAAGTTCAGAAAATATGAGAGTGAAATCTTTATTCGTTTTAGACTAAAAACCGACAGGGGGTGGGGCATATTCAATCCCACATCACCAAATTACGTTGTTTATACTCCTCCAATCGAAAATCCGTATGCTACCTTAGTCCCGTTAGTGTTTGCAAGCAGATGTTGGAATGACACGAATACATTAGCTTGTCAGTGCGCATATGCCAACGTGCATGCTGGAACAGTGTGCTATGATGATAAAGTGGTTCTAAGAAGACAGCCGCGAACTCAAAACCATTATACGTCGAAGGTTGGGGTGGTCATAGGTTCGAATTTGGTTCACAGTCATTTCTACGCATCATCCTTTGAGACCAATTTTCAAAAGCCGTGAATTTTTGCAATTGATATAAACCCCATAGAATTTGCGAAAACGATAGCGTTTGGGAAGATTAATGCGCTTTTTCGAAAATCTCTAAAACATCAACAATGTAGGCCATCGTAGAGTGGGATACAATTATAAAAGTTTTTCCTGGCTACCGCTTTCTTTGACAAGGGTGCAAATGCTTTTGAATATGAAAGGAGACCGTATTGCACCAACAATTCAATTAGTTGCTTTCTTAGCTAACTAAACCGTGTTTTCAATTAACTGTTTAGCTGCTTTGGCTTGCGCCGAAAATAGTTCACTCTTGCATTTTGTATTGAAAATTTTGGCCGTTTAAAGTAACTGTAATTAGTATGTTAACTGTAACAAGTTACTTTTAAAAACTTCTAACTGAAACTGCAACTCAGTTACTTTTTCGCCAGGTAACTAGAACTTTTTCACTTAAAAAAGTTGCTTGCTCATCGCTGATGATGGTAAATGACACATGACCTAATTTCTATATGCGGTGCCGTCCAAAATTAAGGAACAAATATTAATTCTTTCAAATTTCAAAAAATTGTGAATCAATTTTCCTGAAATTTTCACTGAATGTAGACATTAAGTAGTTGAACTATTTCACAAATTTTCAGGTGACTTAAAATAAAACAACTACAGTTATTGGCCATTTTATTAATTTCATGTGTCCAAAATTAAGGAAAATTTTGTTCACCATTGAAATAACCGGTTTTTTCGTATTAAAAAAATGAAGATAATGAGTGTAAACATTGCTTTTCATCACTGCAGAGAGTTATAGTTTTTAAACCACGTCGAAACAAATTAAAGTTGATGAATACTACAGTTAATGCTGATGTGTACAAGATTGTGTTAGAACAATATGTTGTGACAGCGTTGCAGAATTCTGGAATCGAAACTCCTGTATTTATGCAGGATAATGCTCCCTGCCATAAGGCAAAGCTCGTTATGAATTATCTGGCTGATCAAGGAGTAGAGGTTATGAACTGGCCTGCTCAGAGTCCAGACTTGAATCCCATAGAAAACTAATGGAAGACTTTAGGACAAAAAGTTATGGCGAGACATCAAGAAAGTGTTGGAGACTTATGGCTAAAATTGGTAGATGAATGGTCCAGGATTACTGTTGCCCAATGTCAAGATTTGGTGAAATCCTGCAGTCGTAGATGTGCTGCAGTAATTAAAAACAAAGGTCGTTGTACCAAATATTAAATGGTCAATAAATATGTATTTTGTTTTATATTCATGTTTAGTTAGAAACGTTATTTTGTTCCTTAATTTTGGACACTTGAAATTAATAAAATGGCCAATAACTGTTTATGTTTTATTTCAAGTTACCTGAAAATTTGTGAAATAGTTCAACTACTTAATGTCTACATTCAGTGAAAATTTCAGGAAAATTGACTGACAATTTTTTGAAATTGGAAAGATTTAAAATTTGTTCCTTAATTTTGGACGACACTAGGGTTGCCAACCGTCCTTTATTTCAAAATACAGTCCTTTATTTGAACCCCCCGTCCTTGTCCTTTATTAAACTTAGAATTGTCCTTTATTTCTAGAGCTGAAAAAAGTTACTGCAAAAGTACAGTCCAATCGCGGATGTGTAGCACAACCCATGGAAAACCGGGTGTTGACCTTTTTTTTTTTTGGAGGCCACCATGTCCGCGAGCAGTATTTTTACATGGTGGCCTCCAAAAAAAAAGGTCAACACCTGATTACCCACCCGGACAAGAACAGAGGGTCTCCAATTGAGGATTGTCCTTTAAAATACAGGACGGTTGGCAACTCTAGTCACAGTGTCCTTTATTGAAATTTGTCAAAGTTGGCAACCCTAGACGGCACTGTATACCAATTCTCAAACTGCAGCACATGTCTCGAAGTAGTATGCGAGGAAGTTTCTCATGCAAGCACTTTAAAGATTTTTCACAAAAGAAATGTCTTGAAGTTGAGAAAATGCGAAGACAACGATTAAAACTAATTATGTTTAAAAAAACTACAAAAACAACCTAAAATAAGCCAAGCAATCTCTTTCAGATTCTTGATCCCAAAAAAATCTTCATCTTGAGAAAGGACAAAGAATATTCTTATTTATGGTTAGGCCAGATATCTAGGTTCAGCAAAAAGATTAGCGAACGTAGTTAAAAAGAGTTTGAGAGCCCTTTTGCGTCAAGAATGAACAATAAAACAATTCTCTTCCACTTATCTGCCAGCAGAGTTCTTATAACTGTTTCACAATGCAAAACAAAGTTTTTTTCCTCACTCTTACTTTCTCGCGTACTAGTCGGTCCGGGGATTTCGTGAAGACATTTTAGAACAAAAAATGCAATTAATACATGCATAAATTTGGTACATAATCTTGATCTGGGATATAGATACCAGTCTGTACCGCAAAAACAATCAGCACAATGATTCCAGTAAGCGATTCTATGCAGCTGACACACCGCTTTGGTACTCGGTTAAATTTAATGTCAAGTATGCTCACGATATTAGTTTCATGGCATAGTTTATCGAGAAACAGTTTTTGAGCTCTCTAAAAATTTATTTTTCAAATGAATCGAGGAAAAGTTAGGTTTTAATCCTAAACTAAGAGCACGATTGCTGCATTGTCGGCATCTACGCTATCGTGCAATTACGAGTACCGGTAGCTTACTACATTTAGTCAACTTGCGTAGACTAGCTTAATTCGGTCAACATTGTTTTTTTTAAAGTGGAAAACGGACAATAATTTATTTTATTTTCAATTATTTGTACTGTATAAATCTAATACTTGTATTGTAACCGACAGAAAGATTAAAGTTTTTCCCTACAATAGAGATAGCCGGCTCAAGATTTCATTAACTTTCCCTTAATGTCTTGGCATCACAGGTAAGCTTATTTGGATAAAATCAATTTTAAGTTGAGCTCAAAACTATTTCATCCATCTTACAATGCAAAATTTGCCTGAAAAAAACGTGAATTAAAATAGAGACTTAAATTTTTTATTTAAAAAAAATTCAAAAAAAATTAGCCCCCTTTAATATTTCGTTTGGATACTTCTTTGTTCCATATAACTTGAGCTTCCCAACTCAAATTCTTCTTTCTACGTGACTACTAAGAGCAGTGTACAGTTTTTCCAGCGTGTCGGTGTTACTGGACTCCTCTTCGTGGTGGAGGTAGAACGGAAGATCATGATTCTCAGAAACCGGGTAGCTCCCCACAGCCTGAATCAGAGATCGCACGAAGACCAAGAGTCGCGAAAGAAAGTACGTCGTAAAGAGTCTGCTTCAGGTAAGAATGAAGTGTCAGAGATGAGGTGTCTTAGCCACGTTGAGTTGTGTCAAGGATTCTCATGGGCGCTGTGCAAAGGATTCCCACTTCTCTAGAGACTAGCATTCAAAAAAGGATTGCAACCATTGAATGGAACGATGGTGAGAGAGGAAGATACATCGAGTGTTGCGAGGAAGGACGAGTTCTTCAGTAGGCCTACAGAATGAGATAACTAAACTGTGTGATGAAAACTTTTGAGGAGACAGTGACTACGCCTCCAAAACGAAAGAGGTCCTTATGAGGACTTGCACATGGCTGAAGCAACGCATTCCATCTGGCGAGTTTGTCTAAAGCAGGCATACGCGCCATATAGCCTGCAGCACTCAAAAGCCCACCAGAAACTTAAGGAGATGTACGAGTTCAAACATCGATTGTTGACGAAGCTTAAATTGGTTAAACTTACTTTTATTCGAAATCAGAATGATCTGCTACTGCTTTGAATGTAAACGTGACCGCCATAAATGTCTCAGGCCTCCTCAATTGTGGCGGTCACCTTAATCTGTAAGAAATAGAATCGCCATAAGGTCCGGGGCAAAAAATGTGGGTCTTCTGCTGTGTGAGTAGTACATGCCTGGTCTACCGTGTTGTTACAGTTATCGCATACCGCTACTCTGGTTCTATAGGATAATACTGGTATGCTAGCATTCTTTGTAGCAAGTTGTAGAATGTGAAAGACAATTGTATTTGTAATTTATTATTTTAAGTGGAAAGTAATTGTAATTGTAATTAAACAAAAAAAACCGTAATCCAGCCAGCGCTGTACAGAAAGACTTGCAGCGTCTTAGCCTTCTCGCGAATTCCGTTCACACCCACAATGTAGCACCGGAATAACAATGCGTACTTATGACAACACAATGATTTGCGTGTAAACACGTACAATAGAAGCAGTTTCGCAAAACACTGTATCCTGTCCTTTTATCCAGTGCTGCCGCTGTTACTGGTTCTTCACCAGCTGTAGCGCTTTTTAGTGGCCTTGTGTTTTTTTATAAATTCTAGTGGTTTTTGAAATCTCAAGAACTGTCGCTCAGATAAACGGAGTAAATTGATCTCTAAATAAATCGAAGGTCTTGGCCAAATTTCAATTTTGAAAATACTGTCTCCAAAAAAAGGCCTTCATCGCCATTTTGCATGAACACCACCACTCGGAAATTGACCGGCCTGCAAAAAAGACCCCTTTCTAGAAGATTAAGATATTTAATTAATAAAAAATCTTGTGGTTTCTAGGATGTGGCCGGTGGCAACACTGCTTTCACCTGTTAAATATTACAGTCCTTTTGTAATTGCAGGGACAGCATACAGGATTTTCAAAATGGGTCCATCTTTTTAAACGGTTTTATACTGTATATGAATGCATTTGCGATGTTCAGATACCAATCGCAATATCTGGATGAGCACATAGGCGTGGCCTGGAGACAGGAAAAAGGATCTATGTCCTTTCAAATGTTTTACAAAATCGCATGGAGCCGCTGCAAGGGCAGGTGAACATTTTTGGGAGCTCTCCTAAAAATAGCTCCGGACTTTGAGAAATAAAGTTACGAGAAGAAATGACTCGCACCCCCTTTTTTGTTTGTGGTTAAACAATGTGTTGGAAAAAGTCTTTTAAGAGTGAAGCCTATGTTATTTTTTACTTTCTCAAAAGTCAACCACAGAGGCTACAAACTAATATTCATTTTATGGATCTAAGTTAAGCCTATAATGAACCGTGATTTGTTTTTGCTGCAGGCTATGCGGTTGCAGCTGTTGTACATGACCGATTACAAACTGAACATTTTAGTTGGAAACATTTCAGATTGGTTTATAGCAATTTCAAGATTAAATTAAAAATCGAAAAATACAGTTTTTGTGAAGTTTAGTTCAATTGCAGAAAGTGCAAAATAGAGTGAAATGGCGAGGTCGAAATTTATTTCTTGCGAGCAAAGGTGGGTTCAAAAGTGACACCTCAAAACGAAAAGGGTCATTGAATTAAAATTTTTCCCAAATTCAAGATAATTCTCCAAATACAAGATTTTGAACCTGTGGATATTCCAAGTTTAAACCTGTGGATGTTCTTTAAATTATAAAAGTAAAATGTTTTTACAAAAGTATGCCTCTCTAATATACTGTCACAAGCGGTGAATTCTTCCCTCTGTTAGTATCCCACCAGTATAAAAGATTTGGTTGGGGTGCTAAGTAGGAGCACGGGTCTTGAATAATCAACGGTATTGATAGAGGAAAGTTTTGCACAGCCGAAGAAATAAAAAAAACCGGCAGAGGTCACACAAAAGTACAAAGGTGCTCCCTATGTTATACGCAGTTCATTTCACTCTTTAGTTCTCTTATTTTTCTTTCCAGACCACCTTCAATCTGGAACCAAAAATAAGGACAACTTACAAAAACATTTCTTAACTAATTGTTTAAAGGTTGTTTAGAATTTATTGCCGAATTCTGGCGTGGATGCGCGTTAAATTTAAAAACCTGTATCTTAGACATCTCCAAGTAGTTTCCACGAAGTCTCAGGACAGCACGCTAAACTGGCAGGTTGAATTTTATTCTTAAATTAGAATGACAGAAAAAAGTTTACAATAAAGTTGTTTCACGTTGCTGAATATACGACAAAACTGAAATGCAGATCAAAATAAGAACGTTTTTTAAAAATAAGATCAACATTATTGTCCAAGACTTCTTTAAATAATCACAAATCTTAGAAATAAGAACGATATGAAAGCTATGCTTATTTTTAATTCTTGATGACGTAATGGCCTAAGTGTCTTTTTCTGAATCCATAGGCTTGGATTAGACGCTTTACAAGACAAAGGAATGTGAAGCGGTTTTGTGCGAAATGTTGTTTGTCTCAACTTTGACAGTGATTATTCTTGATATAGCAATTAGTGCGATTGTAAAACACTTAAGGATGCGGTTTTTCATTAAATTTCAATTTCTTTCTCAATTCGCGATTCAATACTTTTTAATTTATCTCTCTTAAGCTTGATCAAAACTTGATTTTTGTTTTCTTTAGCCACACGCTGATTTGTCGCGGACTAAAAGCAATAAAAGTTTATTTAATTATTCAAAGTCGGAATTTTGAAATACCTGATATGTAAACAATAAACACTGATTAATAGTAAACTACTTGTGGCATATTGATGTTAATGCCAAAAAAGCTTAGAAATCGCTATATCATGAATGAAGCTTTGGGTGTCCAGCGGGCCATGGGTGGCCCTGCAAAGTCTTTAAAGCGGCCGGTCACACTTTTTGCCTTTAAATCAATCGGCAACAAAATCAAAGAAATTTTTAAAGATTCTGCTTAATTCTGTGAACTACAGAAATACCACCTGCAATTGCAGCTACAACTGCAAAGTTGTTTGCAGCAATTTTTTGAACATTGATTGGATCATTGGCCCTGAATTACTCAGGCACTGATAAAGTATAGTTACATGTCCCTTGTAGTCTTTTACCTCTCGTATCCACTCTTTTTCCAGATTAGAGGTGTACTGCCTAATCAAAATTCTTCGACTCCAGATCTCCTCGCTATGCACTGAGGGTTGTTCTTCCTCGTCACGCTCACCATTCTCTCTCTGCGACTTCTGGTCTAAATCCTGAGTAGTTACCGGGCTTCTGGGGCTCTATGGTCTTTCGCCATACCCTCATCTCTTGGAAGGGTCCATTAACAACAACAAGAATTTGCATGGGTTATGATATACTGTACATTTCTTTCTATTTGCATTGGTTTGCTACTACTGCATTCGAGCAGAATATGATTCGTTATTTTGCATATAAGCTCGTGCTTTGTTCGCAAGTTTTTGGTCAGCCTGGGCCACCACGGCGGATGAACTTCTTGACCCCATTACTTGTCTGACCCAAAAAATCCCGTTACGCAAGGTCATGAGAAACAAAATTTCGAATTTTTTTCCAAACTGACACTTTTATTCGTAGCGTCATGCAGGGAAACTGCATAATCTGCTTATAAAGCTTTCATACCACGCGACAAGAGAATTGAACCTATGCCTACCGACTACAACTAACACTTAAGCCACTACACCGCCGAGCCGAAAATGATATGACTTGTCGTAACAAGTAATAACATTAGTCGCATTGGTGTTTGAATTGCAAATAAAAAACAAGTTTTCAAACTGGTTTTGAAATTGTTCAACGTCGTCGAGGTACTAAGTTTGGCTTTCGAAAGTTTTTGAAAAGCTCATGTGGTACTTTACCCAGAAACGTTGTACTCCCACGCTACATGCAATTTACCAATGGTTTTGCTTGCTTGGTAAAATAAACTTTACAAAGTTTTTTTTACGATTTTAAGTTTGATAAATCTTTGTCATAACAAAGTTTTGAAACTCAGTGAGGTAGAATCGCACTTTTTCATTTTAAGAAGACGATTACTTGGTAGAAACTAGAAACAATTGTTGTCATCCCAAGCGAAACTTTACAAACATCATTGCACATCACTTTTTCTAATTGGTGTTCGGCCCTTCAATCCTCCCTCCCCCTCTCCCCCCGTCAAGGGCAAAACTTAAATTTTCAGAAAGGGAAACAGAATTTTTCTGATGTTAGTCTGTTCTCAATAAAAAAATTTTAAAGAGGAATTAAAAATGCCAAAGAGCAAGAATTTTCGGGAGGGACTTGTCTCCCTTGCCATCTCCCTCCCTTGCCTCTGCTACCGGTTTCTCTTTAATCAATAACCATACAAGTAGTAGCATATTTAGGAAGGATAAAAAGAGATGGCCGCCACCCTACGAAGATGCGAAAGCAAAAAAGTGAAAAAAGAAAAGTCATCATGCGCATTTGTAAAAAAGATCTTCACATCTGTTGAAGACCAAATTGGGAGAAATACTCGATTTTAAAAAGTTAATCTCGAAAAAAAAAGATCTTGAACTTTGCAAAATGCTGCACCCCAGCAAATTTTGTTTTTAAATACGCGAGCGCATACATTTCTTCCTCCCCTCCGGCTCCGACGTATCACAGAGGCGATTGTTTTGACGTTATGTAAACAATCAAGTTTACTCAAACGTAAATATTTATAGCAAGTTTCTTACTGGAGTTAAATTTGTTTCTAGTTTTGCGCACGGTTTATTTAGGAGTAAAAATTACATTATTTCTCAAATTAGCAAAAAGCTAATTTCCTAGTCCAGATAAACAACAAATTTCTAACTAATTTTTGCTTTACCGCTACTTCACAGCTGGAAAAATATGATTGATTAAGATGTTAATTAAGTTTCTAAATAAGTAACTATAAAAATAAGCTCAGCTATTTTCGATTTTAAACGCTTCAACCACTTCTCTTAAATTTTTATACGCAGCACCCCTAAAATTATGACGTCATTGGGTCCAAGCAAAAAATTAAACTTTTTCCTCCTACATTTTTTTCGACTACGCTTTTGGCTTGAAATGGAGATATGTCTTTCAGGATCCAATTCTTTAAAGAATTGATTTTAGAACTGGTCGGCTCGAGATATTTTGTTTTCGCCGCAACACTAATAACGTAATTCCCAATGCTTTTCACAGGTAAACATCATCCTGAACTTGTTGTTTCTCGTTGTTTTGCATGAAATTGTGACAAAACAGCCGGCAGGTTGACTGTAGAATAGATGATTATCTCAATTACCGGCGTTCCTATCATTCTGATTAAAATCTGTAAGCTTGTGTAAAATATCGCTCGTAGAACACTGAACATCAGATATATTTGAGCCTATAAGTAGTTCAATTACAAAGTTAAGTTGGGGTTGAAGACTTGCTTTCAGTAACCAAATCAACGTCTGAGAAATGCAGGAAGATCCCACAATCTCTGATTTTGAGGAAAATGGCTTTCACTTGATTTTCAGATAGTCTTGTAGAAAAAGGTTTTACGCCCAGTTTTCATCGTGTTTTTGATATAAAAAATCTTTCTCATTCAGGATACGGACATCTGCAAAATTGGACCAAAAATGAGTTTTTGTCACATCTCAGTATCTCAGATTTATTTGTAAAATTTTTACCCTTCTTGAATCCTACGATGCAGTCTATTGCTATTATGTGTTGGGAAGTAAAGGAATTTTTGATAAATTCTATTGTCGCACGTAACAAAAAGTGATTCGTACGCAGCCTAAGTATGGGCAACTCTTCACCCAATAAAATTTGGAAATAAGTGTAGGCCTTCATTTTTTTGTCTATACAGGACTATTGCTTTTCTCGTTTTTTGGAGGCTCATTGCTTGCAAAACCTATTGTTGTAGGGAGTTATGCTATTTTGATTAAAACTCCCAAACATAATTTCCTCCCCACTACGTGTTTTTGCCGTTAGTGGTCTCTACAATTTGAGTTGTTGAGACACTATAAATATAATTTTATCTTACACTAACCCCGTTAAATATTCACTCTTTATTTTCTTTTTTTGTTTGTTGATATTCACAAAAAATCAGACAACGCGGCCATGCTTAAACATATTCATTTCTTTCTTCATAAATATCTACTTCTCGCACGTCTTAATGTCTTTTCGTTTTGCAGCGTTTCCTTTTCTTTGTGCTACCAGCGCTACTACTACCATGTTTGCACGTGCTGCGTTAGACTTGGTGATGCAAAAATAAAAAAAGCTGAACTTAACTGGGTAGTTACCTTCAAAAAGTATTTTTTTAAATCGTATTACTACCCAGCTATACATATACTATAAAATCAGGTGCGCAATATTTTACGAAATCAGTTTTGACCCTTAAGGCAATGGTTCCCAACAGGGTACCATTTGCAGTACCCAGGGGTGCCACGAAATCTGGTATAAATCCTGCATTCTAGTTCTGCTGTTTCATCCGCTTCAAGGACTGAGACTCGAAATTACCAACCGAAGTGAAAGTTAACTTCATTTTACCTTTTGATTGTCACAAACACAATTCAGATCCAGGCTCGAGCCCATTACTTGAGATGAGACTCACAGGTTTTGGCAGAATGGCATATATTAAAAAATCTTGACTGTAAGCTGAAGATTATGCGCATTCAAGTTAAAATTAAGCTAACTCGAAAATAAAATCATCACTGTTGCCTAAGTCCAAAATTTAGTGTCTTTGCAACTTAGTGCAACAGAATGCTTTGCAAGATTGTTACAGAAATATACCTGTTGTTGCTTTGAAAACATGTGCGTTGACAACTTGAACGGTAGCCATGTGCCCGAATATATCACCAAAAAGCCAGCTCAAAAAGCATTGAAATTGGGTTTTGATGCAACTGTCATTTTTTGATTTGTCATAAGTAAATTTATTTTAGAAAATTTTGTGTATAAATTGTTGGGTACTTTTTGATTTGTCATAAGTGTACTAATTTTAGAAAACTTTATGTATGAATGTTTAAACTCACAACCGTAAGTTTATAGGCTGAACCAATAAAGTAAGAATAGCACGGTGAAGGCGATTTAAAATTCTTTAGACTGTAATTAGTCTGTAAAATTGCTCAAATTGTATCTTTGAAACTATTCACGGTATTTAGGAAGGAAATCAAAGACAAATATCAAAATGACGTTTAAATAAATCGTGCTATGTGAACAATTCATTATGTTTTTTGGAATACATTTTCAGGGTGGCGTAAAAGCTCTGAGAAATTTTGCTGAAAATTTACATGTACTGTAGGGTGCAGCAAATATTTGTCTCTTCAATTGGGTGACGTGAATCTAAATCTGTTCGGAACCGCCTTCATTGAGCATCGTTAGTTATGTTACATGATTGTTAATTGTTATATCATTATGGCATTATAACCATTTTTCTGAAATTCATTGTAATTCTGTTGTTACCAAACAATTAAGGAATTGTCTCAAATTTTATGAATTAGAATCTTATGATTCTCAAAGGGTTAAATATTACTTGGGTTTACCTATACGCTGTATTGCAAAAAAAATAAAGATCATGAGATTTAAAATTAGGTCAGTTTTGAATTACTAAAGACCATTCTCCTGTTTAGCTCACAACGCGAAGGAAGTGGGAAGGAGAAAAAGTCGCCAAATCCTATTATTCTGTTCCTCAAAATCCATTAAGAAAGATTCCTCCACCTTTACTTGACAGGCAGGTGGTATCTTGAACAGTCTACCTGTCCCTGTGGCTTTGTCCGACCAAAGGCCATCAAACAGAACATTAGCTCACACGCATGAATGGATTAAGGACTTATATCAATGTCAAAACCGTCCTTTAAAAATTTTTAGGAATGTGTTATTTACTCATAGAACAAGGCATATAAACACAGTGGGAAAAAGTTGTGGGTTTTTCGTGGTAAGGTTTTTGAAATTCTAGCACGAAATACTTTTAAAGTGCTAAATCAAATCATATTTCAGAGGTCAGAGACGAACTTTGGTTTAGTAAAAATTAAATCGTGACTAACACATAGAAATAAGCTTTCGAATCAGCCAAACTGATACAGTTATGCTAGCTGCGTTTGACATTCACGATATTGTGTTTATTTAGGTGCTTGCAAGCTAAAGTTAAATAAAATGTTTCATAGATGCAAATATATTTTTAAGCTTGCTACGAGCTGAAACGGTTATGTATTCTGCAAGCGTTTATGGCGTTTTGCTCTTCACTTTAATTCTTTCAGAATATTTTACAAAAGCTGAAGAAAACATACTTTTAAGAAAATCAAGGTCAACTGAAAGAACGGCAAGAAGTATATCACCCAAGAAAACACATCCCAAAGTCTTGTCATCATTCTTCGTAATTAGTAGGTTTGCTATTTTATTTGTTGAATTTTTAAAATGGTAAAAAAATCTGTATTTTTATTGAATTTTCACTTTTGTACCTAAAGTGATTGTGACGTCATAGAATGCTACTATGCTCTCATTTGCCTATTCGAATAAGTTAAGCGCATAAGTTTGTGAAAGAAAATCATACAAAGCTGGTTGGCAGACAACTAATACAAAAATACTAACACTAAACTTTGTGCTTTACAAGTTTTACTGTGGTTCTGAACTTTTTATTAGCTCTCACCCCATGAGCTTTAATAAAATTTTCTCATCCCGCAGTCGCAAATGATTTGCAGCAGTATAGAAAATTGTAATAATCTGTATAAAACACAATCTAATTGTAATAAATAATCACTAATATTAAATGCAACAAGGAAGTAAGTGCGATTGTGACATCATATTAATTTCGTAAGATTTACAGGCGATACGCTTATGCCTAAGAACAGGGTGTCCAATCTTTTTTGTAGGTGGGCCAATTTCAGGCATTTTGAAAATATGGCGAGTCCGTCAAAGTTCGTAATCCATGTTGTTCCTACGCTCGTATAAGCTTCAAAGCTATGGCTAGTGATGTTGTTCTTCCCCAATGGCGGTGAAGGCCTTATTTTATTTTTTTTTTTTGGAGATCGGTTTTTTAATATAGCTTTGAAAAAAGCTGTTTGAGCCATAAGCTTTTCGTGACGCTCTTATCAGTGGCGGTATCGCGTCAAAAGGGAAGATCTAGAGTGAATAAGTCTTTTATGTGAATAATTTGGATGTTACGTAATCAAGACAGGCCAATGATAGCGTTTGTATTGCAAAGCGCGCGAAAGAAAGATTTCGCAATTGCGAAAGTTAGAGAAGGCGCAGCAGGAGGCCAAAAGTCACGATTATCGAAAGAGTTTGAGAGTGTAAACAAACTCTTTCTGTCTGCATAACACCGGGCGTCGGGTATTGATAAAAGATTAAGATGGAAAGAGCTGCGCGCTGCGGCGAGGATTGAAAACCGCTTATCATCATAGTTTAATGCGCATCGATCATTATCTAAAAGATGCTGACCAATGGCGGAGTCACAATCCGGTTTGGTGTCGGTTCGTTTGCACGATCTGTGTGGTTGAGATTGGCGTGGACGAGTCAATTGCTGTCTTAACCATTGCGGAACATGTTGCTTGATGCGATCCTGTAGTCGTTGAGATGTTCGCCCTACGTACCGACTATCACAGTGGCACTTGTATTCATATATGACAGAACTTTTCTGAATGGCAGGTAGAACATCCTTGCGGGCCACAGGCAGCATGCGCTTAGACGTAAAGACCAAGCGGGTGCTGACGGAACCATAGCAGCTTTCCACGGCGGTTTTGACTTCTTTTTCCAAGTTTGTAGATGGCTTACCTATCCAAGGGACCCTCAAGTACACAGGACACTTTTCAGGACCAAATCGCTTAAGGGTGGAGAACTGAGCAATTTTCTTGGTGATCTGAGTGTTGATGATGTTTTTAGGATAGCCATTGTCCAGTGATATCTTCTTGATCCATTCTATTTCTTCATTGAGTCTACGCTTGGTGCAAATCATTACAGCTCGATGCACCAATGTAGATATTAGACTTATTTTGAGTTTGAGAGGACTGAAGGACTTCCAACGCAAATACTGGCCAGTGAAAGTGGGTTTCCGATATACACTGGTCTCCAAGCCAACATCTGTTCTTTCGACGTAGACATCAAGAAACGATAGACATTTCCCTTTCTCTTTTTCAAAGGTGAACTTGAGGGATGGATGAAGGCAGTTAAGTTTGGTCAGAAATTCATCTGCTTCAGCTTCGTGATCGAAGATGGCAAACGTGTCGTCAACATATCTGAAGTATGTTGGAGGCTTTTGCGTTTGAGAAAATAACTTTTCTTCATAATATCCAACAAAGATGTTGGCCAAAGCCGGACCGAGTGGTGATCCCATAGCTACTCCGTCTGTTTGCTTGTTCATGGTGTTATTGAAGCTGAACTCAACTGAGGATGTAGCGCTCTTCATCAATTCAACAAACACGTCCTTTGGAATGACTGGTCGGGAATTAGACTGGTCGTAGAGGGCTTCCGAACAGATTTTGATGGTTTCATTTTGACGCGATACCGCCACTGATGAGAGCGTCACGAAAAGCTTATGGCTCAAACAGCTTTTTTCAAAGCTATATTAAAATTCTGTACCACCAACAAGATCTGTTTTTGCGACATGGGTGACAAGCTTACCTTCCAAAGCCACCAATTTCATGTCGCTGGCCACATTTGGGATCCTTTCCGCGGGCTATAAAACTTAAATTTCAATTTAAGAAGAAAAGTTGAGGAAATACCTATTTATTATGAATTAATAAACGTTATATTAACTCTCTATTTTTGTTGGAACAAGTTTACATAACATTCAATTTAGCACCAAACCTCATAACCGCTAATTTGAACCACCAAAGGGCACACGTACTCCTAATTAAGCACCAAGTGATTTACAAAAACTTTAGTAGGACTACTTAATTACAAGCATAGACGTAGCTAGTGGGGGTCAATGAAATATGCCCCAAATTTCTTGGATTCGATTTAGCTAAGATGCCATTTTCAAGTACAATGGCATCATAATGTCGATTTCAAAAGAATTAAATTTATCAAACTAAAGTTGAGATACAGAAAGCCCGAAAAGTACATTTTTGACCCCTTCCAAACTTAACAAACTTTAGCTACAATATTACAAATGCACAAGGACGTAACATTTTGTTTTCCATTGGGAGTTGATGGCATATCTGTCTCAGAACAAAAGTAAAGACCGTTCTTTCGAAGTAAACGTTTATCAGAGTGACTTTTTTGCTATTTTCAGTTCCAAAATAAAGTAAAGACTTTTTTGAGGTCGCCTTTGAGAAAGCATTTCAACCATTTTTTAAATTTCTGGCCTTTGGTGTGACTGAAAACATCTGAGGGTTTCAGCCTCCTTAGATCCACTTTTACGTTTATGGCTACGTGCGCAATACAACGTTTTGAGACGAAAAATAAGGATCAGAGTTGATTACTTCTGTCACTGCAAAGTAAGAAGAATTGGACAATACCAAACAAGCATTTTTACTGGTACTTTACTACGCTAAGTAATAATTTTGTCATTGGTTATTGCTTACTCGCCTGAAGGCTTTATAAGTTCTGACTAAGTCTTCTTTTCCCGGTATTAGTTCAAATATCTCAAATAGCTTTTAAATGATTGCGGTTTGTAATCATGTATTTTTGTGATTACAGCATTAAAGCCACCATGATAATTCAATTATTTGGCTTCTCATCTTCAAACCTTCCGCAAATTGCCGGATGTTATCTGGTAATTTGATGACACAGCACGCGGAAAAATTGTTTTTTGTTCATTGTTCATTTTTCTCCATCCTACTACTTTCCTTGAACTAAGGTAATTTGGCACTTACAGTGGTATTCAACATAGCGTTTGCAATAATTCTTGCGTGCGAAGAACTGAAAATACTAAGCGAAAACAATCGATAAACAAACTGAAAGCCATAAAAGTAAAACTAAATCCTCCTCTGGTAGTGTTGACTTTTAGATTAACCACCTAATGTAAGGAAGTATAAAAGCAAATTTTTTTTGGTGAGCATGGCATATATTAGTCACAATCAAGTTAGAGTTGAACCGAGAATTCACCCGCAATATCATGAATCAAAACGGGGCCTATATAAGCGATTGCAAGCTCCAAACGTCGAATTTATCATTTTGCATTTAAATAACAATAGCAGCCTCATAAAATCGGTTGAGTCGATTACAGAATCTCAAAAAATTTACCAAACCTAGAATTAATTTGAAGAAATGATTTGAGTAAAAATGCTGATTTTATCAATCAGTTTTTATCACACTTTAGTTGAATACATCTGAATTTATTATCTTCGGTCATTTGGAATTTTAATCTTTACTATTGTTTTGGCGGCATGCTTCTTGCTGAAAATAGTTTGTACCTAAAAGACTACATTTTTTCTCAGATATATAGTCGAAGAAAGCTTTTCATATCGAAAGTTTTTTCAGAAATAAGTTCTTCAGCTGAAAAATTGCAACGTCTTGAGTTTGATGTCAATGAAGCAAAGGTCTTGGCCCAATGAATTATCTGTTTAAATGAAATTGGCCAATCTGCAAAAATGCTCGCACAGTCATGTGAGACAGTGCCTTTGATATTAAACATCTTTGAAAAGTCGAGCTGTCGGAGGATTCTTCGAATGCTAACAAAAAACTAGAGAGACGAACCCTGGGTAGTTGAAGCGATGGACAGCCTGATGACTCTAAAATTGAAGTGGATCCACCGCTTTTTGCGGAAGCAACTCAGGTTATGAGTTAGCAGGATTGTCTGCTTAATCTTGTTGTCGGAAACATTCCTGGAGCACAAAAACCGAATGATCCTTTAAGTGAAGGGAAGACTTTCGTTGCTGCGGTCACGTGAACTGCGCTCGGAAGAATATTGCTATCAAATCATTGATGACGAATAGACGAGAGACGAATAGAGTATTATCTAGACTACAGCAAGATGATGCTGGTTTGAAGAAGTACCAGCACCTGAAGAAAGCTCTCAAGAATTGTGGTTATGAAGTGAAATACGAAAAACGTGGGGGTCTCTTGCACCAGATTCGAAACCTAATTGATGATCGGGGTAATTGCTGGAAGCAAATCATAGTCCCCAAAATGTGTTGAGAAAGAGGGTTATGGAAGTTGCTCATGATTTCATTTTCGGAGAATATCTATGAATCACGAGAACTAAAGATCTGATTCATTTAATTTTACTGATCTGGGATGCCAAGCGATATTATCAGTTGCTGTCAATCACGCGACATGGGCCAAAAGTCACTTGCTAAAGGATGTGTTTCTCGCACACCATCAGTAGACATATTTTTATACTACATGTTTCTCATGCACCACACCAGCAACTTTCCTTAATTGATGCGCCATTAAGGAGAGTTGCTGTCGATTTGATTAGACCAATTTTGTCTGCAAGTGAAAAGGGTTACAGGTACATCTTGATTTCAGTGTATTATGCCTCTACATATCTTAAAGCTCTACGTCTTAAAATTATAGAGACTGAGGTGGTTACAGAAGCACTTATAATGAGCATATATAGTCGCTTAGGAATGCCGGAGGAAGTTCTTAGCAATCTTGGGACAAGATTTGTATCAAATTGCATAGAGAAATTGTCGCGATTGTTGTGGATCATACAGTTGACAACTACGCGTTATCACCTCATCTGCAATGGATTGGAGAGCACTTCAATAGCAGGTTCAAGAAAATTCTTAGACCTCCATGCAGTGAACAATTTCGAGAGTTGCACTTGTTCATAAATCCCTTATTTTTTGCCTTATAGAGAAGCATCCTAGCAGGAAGCCATCGGGTTACCGCCATTCAAGTTACTTTATTGAAGAATAGTTTGTAGACCAATTCCGATTTTAACGGAGTTGTAAACCGAAGAGACGGCCCTGTCAGCTGTAAAAACAGGCTATCAATATGTTTTTGAGTTATGAGAACGGTTTGACAATGCTATGAAGAACCATTAAAAAGTTGATAAAATAAACAAGAAATTAGATCAGGGGTGTGCAATCTGCGGCCCGCAACGCGAAATTTCGTGGTTTCGAATGGCAAACCTATAATTTACATCTCGAAAACAGCGATCGTCAAAAAAAAGAGACATCACAGTCATTTTGAAGAAATGTCACCAGCCATTACTTGAAAGCGTATTTGTGCGAAGAAACAACGAATTTTGTGCGAGGAAACAAAGATTACGAATTTTGATAGACCCACAAAATTTTCAAGAAGTCTGAAATTGGCCCATTTGCAAAAGGGTTGCACAACCCTGAGTTAGGTGACCAAAAGGGAAAAGTTTTTACGAAGGAGACGAAGTATTGCTGTACTTACTTACAGATTCCAATAAAATTTTGTACAATGACGGGGCCTTTTCACAGTAATCAGTAAATGTGAGGAACGGAATGATTTTCGCAAGGAAATAAATAAAAAGATTAAAATTTGTTATGCAAACATGTTGAAACAGTACATCAAAAGGAGGAATACTGACAAAACACCAGAATTGGATTTGAAAGATTAACAAGTAACATCTTGTAATACTTGCTCTGGAGTTGTTGGGGTGAAGGAGAAACTTCACGTTGATGTTGATGATGAACTGAAGGAGTTGACCAACCACCGTCCGAAAGAGACGATAAGTGATTTTATATGGTCATTAGATAACCCAAACCACAGCAGGGTTATGATTGACTTGTACAGGATGCTCTAGGGAAAAGCAATGTTGCTGCCGACTATCTTATTTGGGTGGTGAACTGATATTGTTTATGCATGTACACAGTAGTTATTTGCCTTGTGTGTTGTAAACTGCAGTTACGTTGACGTTGCTTAAGCCTATATGAATCATACAGAATTAGCGTTTTAGGTGTTAGAATTCACTGAGTTCCATTGTCACATCTTAATTGTATGGTTGTAGATGCGACATAACATCGGTAAAGAATTGCCTGAAGTTGTACTTACGTTGTATCAATTCTCATGGTTGTTTTAGATTGAATCTTGTGGAACATCTGGAATGTTCATCGATTATCATATATGAACAAAAATCTTTTAAAAAAGAGAGATGTAGATAGGCTGTTTTGACTTGTATCTGCGTTTGTTCATTCGGCGAATAACTTTTGCTGTTGAAAGCCGTAAAGACCAAGCGAAACTGATAATAATTGTTGTAGTTGGTAGCGCAGGTGACGTTAAATTCATTTGTAAACATACGTGTATTACTTGTTGTTTCGAGCAAGAAGTGGTGTAGATCTACTGCTGGAGGATAATATGCTTCGTATTGAATTATCAAAGTTCCAGTAAAGTTGCAATCAGACAAATTGTTTCACCGATACATTGCGTCGCCTCAATTTTTAGTCACTATTATTGAGATAGAACCGAAATTCTATTGCGTGACAACCAGTTTTTAATTTAAATACAGCGATCGAGATTGGAAGCGTAGAAGTAATCCCCTTACTTACACCAACTTTTTTGTTACTGCTTTCAGAGATTTTAGGTCGGTAGAGCTGGCTGAATTGCTATTCTTTACCTGGCATAACTGAATGGTAGCTCTGCCTGCGACGCCGGCAGAGTCGGCCATTCCAGAGATAAAATTTCAATTAATTTGTAAAATTGTGTTGTCAACAAACGTGCCAGGTACCTAGTTCATTAGAGGCTTTGTTAACGATAATCTAATTAAGCAACAAGCAGTAATTTGTGGTGGTGTTTACAACACTTCCTTTAATTAACAACTCGAGACATTCTTTTCTGGCCCAGCCAAATAACAAAGAGCTAAAAATCAATTTTCTGTTGGATCTGTCTGAATGTAGGCAGCAGTGAGCCACAAGGTCTATCTATCCCAAATTACACTACAATTAATTCGAGTAAGTTTAACGATTTTTTCGGGTAATATTCGTGAAATTGGAAAAAAATAGAGTGGAAGACTTTTTTTAGCGAGCGCTTCTTAAGTTGGGAAAATTATGACTAAAATTAATTTTTAGTTTTTTATGAATTTGGGGGGCGATGCTTTTTGAAATAGCATTGGGAGTCATAGACTCCAGCCGTCGACGCTGTTGGTAGATAGACTTACTACTCTCAGCCTTTATGCTATCTTACAATTTACAGTTCACAAACTATGGAGTAGGTTCACTGGCTTCGGCGCGGTTGCAAGCAGAGAGACAATTTCCTTGGCCATGTATTAAAGAAAGTGGAGATCTTTTAGAATGATACCTGACAAATTTTCGCAAAAATTACCACCAGTTTTGGTTACTCCGTTCTCCTTTTAGCAACCATGGTCGTATTGAAAGGTAACAGCGGTAAGGGGTAGGCCAACACACTTGCTTTGAGTTAAATAAACCTATTTAGAAGTTTTGTGCAGCTATTTGACTTCAGAGTACAACCTATTTTGCAGCAAAAAAGAAAGTAGATCGAGAAGATGTCCAACTGTCTGGAAATCCTACCTCATTTATGGGACAAGTGAAGGTACCGCTTCCTGGAAAACAGTGGGGTACAATATGTGGAGAAGGTTGGGACGTAAGAGATGCAACAGTAGTCTGCCGCCAGCTGGGCTTCTCCACTGGAGGAGTAGTAGCCCGACCAAGAACAGAATTTGGGGAGTCTTCAGGTCCAGTCGTTATGTCAAAAGTACGTTGATGTTATTAAGTCAATGTTGAGTTCCAATAACACAAAAATAGTTACAACATAAATAAAATCATACTAATAATTCCTATTTGAATCACGGTTTTTTACACGCATAAAAGCCTTTGGGCAAAACAGCTGTTGCGTGAATAAATTTCCAATCAAAATTATAATAATTGTTATTTAGCTTCGGCGCATACGTGATTAAGTGCTCTTGCCATAACTATCGAGATCAATTATTGCATTGTATAGAGATTGCCTCAAAAAATGGTAAAGTTTTTTGTTATTGTTTGTAATGAAACTAAATAAGTTTACGGGCTAGATTACTTCACCTCATCAATGTGGTGCGTTCCGCTTTTACACTCATTGATGCTTTCAAAGCTAGATCAACCACAGCATGTTTCTTTGTATGAACAGGTTCAATGCAGAGGAGATGAGATGACAATTAACGATTGTCCCTCAAAGAAATGGGATGGTGACCAAGCCTTGACGTGCGCCAGAAATCGAAGAGCAGCTGGCGTGGTGTGCGGTAAGTGTAAGTTTGTTGATAAACAATTATGGCGTAAATAACAAGCCTAAAGACAAATCAAATCGTCAGGAATGATTGCTAAGTTAAATCCAAATTTGGCTTGTTAGAGGAACAAGAAATTAACAGCAGAAAGTTAAGATCTATTAGGTGATGGAAATCTCAAAAGTCATGATGAGCTCAAACAAAATTTATATAACAATCAAAAGCAAAACTCATCTAGATATAAGAGATGTCACCGATTTCATCATACGACATCGTTGCAGAAATGCCCTTTTGCCAGATCGCAAAAACACCTGAAATCGTCCAACGTCCAGAGACAGGAAAAACTTTTTCTATTTATGTTGTAGTATCAAGTATGTTTGGGAGACGTGTCAGTGAGATCTAAGTTTTTAAAGATTTTCTACATCACTTACCGGACAAATGTGATAAAGCTTGAAATGCTCCAAAATTCAAAAACTTTGTGTGATTTATTACAAACAGGAATACCATCTGCAAATAATTGAAAAATTGTACTGCAATGTTTGTTTCCAAAACGTCTATCCACGCATGTTTTTTCAATTATTTAAAATTGGTAATTTTCTACTTCATTTTCTAAAAATGAAATGAAGAACGAAGCCGGTTCAAAAATATTAACAAAACCTTTCGCCATTTTCCGAGAAGCTACTTTTCACTTCTCGAATTTAGGAAAAACAAATGATGACGTCAGGTTGTACAGTAATCTCAAGGTTATCAAACTCGTATCGACATCAAAAAATCAATAAATGCACATAACACGAAAAGACGAAGTAATTATAGAATGTTTTCTGCTGTCACTTTAGTAAGTGATTCGAGTTTTAGACAGTGGTAATCGGATAAGATATGTTAGCAAACTCTATGAAAAGTAAAATCTGTGATAACTTTTTCTTGATTTGGCGTTTAGTTTATTTACAGAAGGCTAAAGAACTCGTTGTTAGTTTATCTTCACTAGGGCTAGCGATCTGGAATATAACCGACGGCGACATAACTACATTAAGTAGTTATCTTAAATCTTCAAATGCTATTACTGGCGTTAAACATAATTTAAAACTAATCGAATAAATTTCTTCAAGAGCAAGTGTGTTTGCGCTGTTCAAAGCTAGTTTGTTTCAAAAACTTTTAAACACAAATTGGCCAATAATTAAAAGAGTTTGCCACAAACTAGACCACTTTCGCAAAGAGCTAAACCACAAGAACAAGAGTCAAGCTAAAAAAACGCCGTGGCATGAAAAAATTTAGCCTCATTCCAGACAAATGTGATAAAAGTTTTATCCATTTTGGTCTGCTCCTTCTTTTCCTTTGGATAGATCATGATCACTTAGCCTTAGCAAAAATGTCCAACGATCAGGCGAAGAAAAGTAGCAATCCATTTTGAAAACACAAAACGATTTACCCAACGACAGCACGTCGGACTGTCGTTGTTGTGTACACACAAACTAAGGAGAGAGAGCATTTTGGCAACATCACCACTATATCGAAGGGAACTTGAATAAGCATGCAACTCACCTTTTGCTCGAAATCGTTGCGCCTGCGCCGAAAGCATAAAGTATTATTCTGATACCAAAAGTCCAACGTTATTTCTTTCAACGTTACGTTCGAGAGTCACACGCAAAATTCAAATTATCAAAAAAGAATGATCGATACGACAGTGTTCTATTTCGCTTTTTTGCAGGTTGTTCGATGAACGTTGCGAATGGCGTGCTTTCGAGATGCTTTTTGTTTACAAAATCAAAGTTAAACAGATTGTTTTGTCGTTATTCCTGCTCTACGGGTAAACTTTTAGTAGGAAGCAAAAGGCGATATTGCGGATCAGACCAAAAGTGGTCAGGGGTGGCTCCTCTTTGCATTGAGGGTAAGATTAAGCTAAAATCATTGTAACATATGCTCATCAACGTTTTTTTAATCCGATAGCAAACATGACTCAACTAGGTTTGACCTTACCATTGTTCCGGTAGTCGGAAAACCATTCTGGTGGGTTCTGCAACCTACAAAAGTTTTCTCGCTACCGAGGATAAAATTATAATTTTACTCAACTTTTTTACTTTTGCTGATAGCTTGAATTTCTATATTATACGCTTTAAACATGAGATCGTAACTGGCAATTTATTATTGCCAAGGGTGTTTTTCTTTTGATTTGAAACACATTTTTTGCATGTTGTGGATTTATCAAAATTTGCTCTCTTGCTTTACCGCATCTATTCAACAAGAGGTACAACTTTTATTTACTGCCGTTCTTTAGCTAGTAGCTTTTCCTTTTGATTTAGTTGTACAGGATATGCGTTTCTAACTCACTAGCACAAGTTAAACCGTTATCTTTCAGAAAAAAATCCTTGCGCCAGTCAACCTTGCAAAAACGATGGTATATGCAAAAAGCATTTGAAAGAATCATTTGATTACAAATGCGAATGCAAAGATGGATATGGAGGGAAAAGCTGTGAAGTAATTAAAGCTGTGTAGTATTTGAAAGATAAAAATACCGCTGAGTGGCTCGTTCCGTAAACCACACATGTAACTTGAATTAAATTGTGTATTTGCCTAGATTTTAAATAAGCCATGTCCGATAAAATTTTTGCTAACAACTGATTTTTTTTAATAATTCCAGTTTGAGAAAACGTGGAGCTGCGGGAAATCCACAATTCAGCCCGACCTTCGCCCCATGAGGCCAGAAGTTCGAATTGTGGGAGGAAAGACCGCCGTAAACGGCAGTTGGCCTTGGGTCGTGCAACTCAGAAAGTGAGGCTTAATTTCGAACGACACTAATTTTTTGTCGTTTTGTCTTCATAACTGCTGATTGCTTACATTTGTATTATTCAAGGGATGACCTTCACTTCTGCGGAGGAACGTTGATATCGCCTCAATGGGTTATAACAGCTGCACACTGTCTCGTACTCAGGTTTGCCTTAAGTACTTTAGTACACCTATGATGGTTAAACGCATTGACTGCAAATTTGCAACAAATATGTTTTAAGACAAGTTCACTTCACCTTCAAATGGTGGCTTGTGCTAGACGTGTTGTGCATTACAGATCATTCGTTATTACTTTCAAAAATGTATTCAAATTCAGAAGCCTCTGTAATATAGCAATATGACTCTATGTTATTTACATAACTATATCTACTTTTTATTTTGATTGTTAATTTTGTTTTCACAGAAATATACCAAACGGCCCAAATTACAATTTGAATTTTACTGTCGTCAGTGGACAGCACGGAACAAATGGACACGATACCACTAGTCAAACCCATCAAATTGCCTATGTTTCCGCTCATAATTTTACTTCTGAAAATATCCCCACAATGGACATTGCTTTGATTAAGATAGCCCGGCCAGTTACAGTAGACAATTATACTTCTCCGATTTGTCTGCCAGTTTCCATAAACGAAAACCCTCCACCAGAAACGAAATGCTGGATTGCTGGCTGGGGACAAGCAAGTAAGATATAGCTACAGTAATGTCTGTCATATTTATTGTCTAAAATACAGTTTTTGAACTTTTATATTTTTTGAAATAATTGCTTATATTGTAAGAAGTTGACTGCATCATATGAAAAACGAGGAAATTTTATCTAAATAGCCCAGATGTGAGCGACCCACCGGCCATGGGGTGGCCCAGACATGAATATATTTATAGCAATTTTAACAACTGTTTTGATGTTACGTATTTGAATATTATTCAGACTGACTGCTTACAGCATTTTGAAAGAAAGTGCAATTACATGGGTCCGGTAAAGAATTGCGCGAATTTGTACTTGTGACATCCTGATAATTCCCATAATTGTTTTTGCTTGAATCTTCTGAAACGTCTGGAATGTTCTGCGATTAGTCTATGTATGACCAAAAATTCTAAAAAAAAGAGAAAACTAGATTGATTATTTTGAAGTGTGTCTGCGTTAATTCATTCGGCAAATAATTATTTGTTTTTGGAAGTCGTTAAAAGCTATGTGTAACTTATAATTGTAGCTGGTAGTGCAGTTGAAGGTAAGTTCAATTGTGAATGTGCTTTTTGTTTGGAACAAGAAGTGGTGTGGATCTACAGTTGAAGGATAATATACTTGGTACTGAATGATCAAGGTCGCAATAAAGTTGTAGTCGGACAAATTGTTTGAGCGATACAATATTTCTCTTGAATTTTGAAACCCTATTACTGGGATAGAACCAAAAATCTTTTGCACAATTGGCCCGCTATATGGTTCTGTGCGGCCCTCGTGGTATTCATCAAAATGATAAGAATCTTAGTCAAATCAATTTTATTTTATTGTTTCCTACGTAAAAGGTAAAACCGGCTGTAGAGGAAGCGAGGAAAAACTTGTACAAAAAAATCTAGAATAGATACGATCAATAAAAGACCGTGGAGCAGCCAGCTCTGCCGATGTGTTGCTGCAATAGCTGTTAAGTTCTCAAACAAAAATATTCGTGTGCATGACAAAAAAAGCGTGTTCCGAGTAAGCATCAGAACCTTGTCGAACATATCCTAAAAGCCATTTCGCTCTTTGGGAGTACTCAGTACAGCGAGCAATTTTTTTTACAAATAAAATATTGCAGAGGAAAGCGGGAAGGCCATTCATCACATTAAGTTTGTAGTTCAGTGAAAACATATAACCGAAAGTTTGCGTCAAATATCACATTTGCTGACCGTCGTTTGAGGGGGAATGTGGTCAAAAATAAATACCAAGGTATAAGCTGGACTGAATTCACTGTGTCACATTTTTAATCGACTCATTCACAGTTTTTCAACAAAATTGTCCCGTCACCCCCCGTTCCCCCCGCAGATATACGTGACGATTTTATTGAATCTGTTTCTTGATTAAATAAATCTTTTTTGATAAGAAATCAATTTTAAAATTTCTTCTAAATAAATTGATGTGGCTTGCGCTAACATATAAATTTTCGAATTAGATCCTCCACTGAAAAAAGTTGCTCATGCCTGAAATAGCCTATGATGGTGTGAGCCAGAAAAACACTTTATCTTTTGTAATTACGACCAATAGACCTCTCAGAAAAAATCTCATACAAGTGAATAATAACACTTTGAGTATAACATTACAGATTAGTTATCTTTAGCGTCGCCGTGAAATTTTTAAAAGTTTTTGTTTTTCAGCTTTAGGTGGTCGGGTGTTTTCATCACTGCAACAAGGAGACATTCCCATATTATCAAATACCCGTTGCAAAACTCTTAGTTTGAAAGATTCTGAAAAAAGTTACCGACTTGTTGAAGACAATATGATATGCGCAGGATATGAAGCTGGTGGAGTTGATTCCTGTCAGGTAACCCACACGATAGCTGCGCCAAATTATCAAACGTTTCCCGAACACTTTGGTTTGTCAATCACAGCTGGCTTGTCTGGAACTAGATATTTGGAAAGAAATGTTTTGGGGCTGAACCATTTTGAAAAGATGATTTGATCGCTTTCCTCATTTTTGAAGATCTACTTTTAAAAGCCGAGAATTTTTCTCAAAACCATTTTTTCCTGAGACCTATTTTTTGAAACCAAAAACTTCGTCCATTTTGGAGTCCATTTGTTACTGTCAAAACATTTGCGGGTAGTATCGCCTGTCATTTCTCCCAGCTAAGTACTCAACTTGTGTCAGAGGTGCATTTCGTCAGTAGCCAATAAGCTACACCGACAGCCATCTGAGAATTTCAATGTTACTTTTGTCTATTACTAGGGCGATAGTGGTGGACCGTTGATTTGTCCAAGAGGTAACAGTTCGTGGTACATCGCTGGCGTCGTGTCATGGGGCTACAGATGTGCGGAACCCAACACTCCTGGAGTTTACACACGCGTATCTCATTATCTAAATTGGTTGTATGATGTCATCCAAAATAATTAATGTTGCTTTTACTGTGTTTGTTGTTGCTTTCGTTGAATTCGGAGCTTTGCAATATGTACTGGGAGTTTTTTGTACTTCGCATGATTGCTCATCGTTGTATCCAGTCAAGTTTTTAATTCATTTAATCTTATCTTTGTTCTTTAAAGTTGCTAACGCCATTGGCAATCGAGAAAGTTTTTCTAGCACTCGTAAGTTCATCACACTTGAAAAAAGATTCTCAATTCTGTTTAAAATAAAATTCAAAACTTGAAATTTCTCTTTGAAAAGACTAAATAAACTTACTTTAGAAAGCTAGCTTACAATCTAAAGAGGAAAATTTGTCAGCAGTAGCTCTTTCTCACAATCACAGTTTATTAACTTTTAAAGGCAGCAAATCTCTATGCCCAAAAGTCGCATAAAAGAGTCCGATGGCGCTAGAACAAAACCAATCGGCTGTGCCTGCCTTGAAAACTTAACTTTTTTTAATTAATTCCTTTAGCTCGGCAAGTTACATGAATTAAGCTGAAAAAAACATAAGCGCAAGTAGAAGAAATTGTTTACGCAATATTTTGGTCCAAGTAGCCTAGTATACAACATGAGCCTTAAATAGATTTAATGGATCAGGTTCTAACCTAAGTCAGTTTTATTTCTTGAACGTGACTTTTCAATCCTTTAGACTACATTAGCTAACTGCAAAAAGGTCCATAAGATTGGTTCCATTAAAGAAGCCTTTCTGTATTGGAAGAAACCACGATGGCGAGATCAGATATTAAGTTCAAGAAATTAGATGAAAATCCTCGTGGTTGACATTCCAAAAGTGATGGTTCAAAACTTTAATTAATAAGTAGCTCTAAACAATTGTTTTGCAAAAGGCTTTTAATGAAGCACGAATAAGCGATCCTATCACGACAAAATTTAAACTGGTAAACAGTAATCAAACCATAGCAGGATAGTCTATCTAAGCGACTTTTTGATTTCAGTAAGTGTTGAAAAGAGTCTGCTATCAATAAACATTAATAAAGTCAGCTTAGGCATTTATCTAATATATAAAGCGCAATTCTGTCGGTGTGTCTGTTTTAACTCTTTTGAAACTGCTACAGGTACAAGCAGCAAACATTGCTGGATTGATAACCATCCCGTGGTGAGTGTCACAGGAGGTATTCGTGACGTCATGATAACGTCACAAGCAAAACTAATAACCACAGGACAACCGCTTTTTGCTCAAACGAAAACCAGCTTCCGATTTACCACATTTCAAAAACTTTCATTTGTTTGGGGTCTAAGATGACGTCACAATCAACGATTCATTGAACAATCTGTTTTTTATTCTTTCTCCAAAAGTCGTCATCGCACAAACGCGATTAAACCTTCTTTTAGGAGATATTAATAAGGTGCTTTCGATAAAAACAATTTTACAACAATTAAAGCTATTTGACAATGCTACGAGCAATTCTTTATTTAAGCACTTCAAGCCCTCTAACTCTACGCATTTTGTCTTCTCTTTTTCCCTTGAACGCTTAAGCTGGCTCTATGATGTCATAATATGTATCGTACCATTAACACAAATGTTCGCTACCGAAGATCATAATAACAAAATGTTTTCAAAAATTGCACCTTTTTGCAAAATCAATTTACCTGAAAACTGATTTGTGACCTCATTTCCCAATTGATTTTCAAACTTTTTTCAATAAATTAAAGATTATTTCAAGGCAATTCCGATGGTGTACAATATGTACAATTATTATTAGTTTTTATACCGAAAAAACTGAACTTTGAGAGTTGTTGTGTAACTTTTTCCTCTTCCAAAAGTGGTGAGTTTAGTAAAAACACGTGACTTTAATACTGTACAAAACCGTTATAATATAGTACTAACAATTACTATCCTTTGAAAGCTTAGGAAATTTCCTTTCCAGCAATATGTGATTCCAATAACTTGATGCAAAGGATTAGTTTATAATGGCCGATCAAAACTTGGATGCCATACATAATGCTTTACTTTTAGTTGAACAATTATCCTACTAGAGCTTGCAAACTTGCCATTGTTAGCCAAGTTAGCACTTTGGTACATCTTGATTACTTTTCCTCACAAGTGTGGTTCTGTTGCTTTATCTGTCGACGTTTTCAAAAAGATCCATTAAAAACTGAAGTCTCGACGCGATGGTGTAGTGATTAGAGCGTCTGCTTCGCAGTCGGTAGACTTAGGTTTAATCCCCTTGTTGAGTCATACCAAAAGACTTTGAAAAATAGTATTCACAGCTTTCCAGCTTGGCACTCGGCATTTAGGCGAGGTTGTGAAGAACAAACCGGTAAGTTGGCTTGTTGTGTCCTTTGGCAAGGCACTTAGCTGGACGTGCCCGCCTATATGTGGGAGACAGGTGGCCCAGACAGCTCGGATATGGCAACTCCCAAGAGAGTGCGGGCGTACCGCCCAAAACATAGCGATACAATTTGTTTTCTCGTGAATGGAGAATAATAAATATGGACAATACAAAACAAAAAATAAAATCTCCAAATGTTTAGAAAATGTTGTCTACCGGTTAAAAACACACAAAATTTTAGTGCCTGCAGTTCACAAAATTGCAATTTCTAGGAAAACTAAGTCCTTTGGTACATTTTGTCTATTCTTTCTCGATAGCATGGATCTTTGGCATTATCAATCAAATTATTCAAAAGGCTCATCAAAAAATAAAGTCTACAAATTTTAATGTGTAGACTACTCCAAGCAAAACACTTGGTGATCACCCAAGAAAAAGACGATGGGTGAAGATGGTTCTTTCTTATCGTTTGCAACAGAATGTAAGTGTCGAGCTACATATGATCTAAATGTTAAAGCAATTTCCTTCGCAATTGGGCAAGACTGTCGCAGCAGCCAGCTGATTTGATATTAGTAACCTCAACATTATTAATGGGGGCCCCCGCTACTGCTATAACTGAACTGTGGGTGCTTCATTTCAAGTTAGTTTGCTCTTTACATGGCGGCGTTTATGCCATGACCAAGGAGCATGCACGCATTCAGAGACGTTGGTTCATATTAATTCGCCTACAGTAACGAAAAAGTGGTAAGTAGCAAACTTAATAATAATGGCCCAAAACGCATTGTGAGGTCATAATGTTAAATGACATTTCAACGCCTGACACTATTTAGTGAAAACAGCAGCAGGGGGCAAATTATTCGCATCATTTTGAAAGCGAACGTAAATGGTAAAGCCCATTACTGACATTTGTAATTGCAAGGATAGGCCTATTGATACAAAACACTAATCTTCATTTTGAAGTAGGGAGGTCTGGATTAGGGGCAAAGTTAAATGTAATAAAATCCCAAATTTAAGAAAAGATCAAAATTAAACAATAATAGCATCAATCTGTTGCACTGGATTAAGAGGAAATGTTTTTTTGATAAGAGCTTAATAAGGCGCCCATTTCAATAGGTCATATGACTTAAAGGAAAGGCAGGGCCCCTTTTCTTGCTATGGCCGAATTAAAGCAAACAGCGCAGGCAAAACTCTTAATGTCACCAATATTAATACGAAAGCGGGCCCACCAAATCGTCGAACATGCCTACCACTAAATAGCTCATTTCTTTAATTGTAAAAACGACCACCGTTTGGGCGACGTCATCAATTTTGACTATGTTTCGCCTCCCCTCTTTACTCTTTTAAAAAATACGAATGGTAGTTTGCGTCATCGTTCTTTCTTTTTGAATACTTCCAGTCTTCATTAATAGACCAACATGATCACCATTACATGTACAGGAACTATGGCTTATATTTACTGAAACATTTCGTTGTTGCTCTCATAAATGTTCATACGGTGAAGCTGACGCAGCTGCATTAATTGATACGTTTTAAATTGGCATGGGTGATAGTATGGCCTGCCGGGGTTAAATCGCACAATACTTAGAAAAAACATTTTTTTCTATTTTGCTTGATAATAGCTTTATAGTGCTACCGGAATCAAACCTGAAAATTTGGGAAAAGCAAGAACTTATTTAACTTCTACGAGCATAACTAAGCAAGAAAAAACGAATATGAATCATAATGCGCAGCTAGCAGGGACTTGAGAAAGTTTGAGGCGAAATCAAAATTAACAACGTCACTGTGCCAAATTGCAACACATGGAAGATATTATTGGTGTTTTGCTTTATAATAGCTTTATAGAGCTGCCGGGATCAAACCGGTTTAAGGCAAAGCAAGGAAACTTTAAACTGTCTAGGGCACGTCAAGCAGGGAGAAAAGAACATGCTACACAATGCGTAGCCAGCGAGAACTTGAGAAAGTTTAAGGGGGAATCAAACATAAACAGCGTCACTGTGTAAAATCGTACCACACGAAAGACATTTTTGCTTTTTTGCATAAGAATAGCTTAATATCAGAAATGTAATCCCTACTTCCAAACTACGGGAAACGCAAGGCTCCCTTGGGTTCGTGTCAGCAATGAACAGATCACATAGATATAAGGCAACGATCTAGAAACGACATATTCTATTAGGAAAAGGAGCACAAAAATTCGTGAACATCTTATGTGCAGAAAACACATAAACTTTTGATAACTCTTCATGCAAGAACCTGATATGTAAAGGTTGGCCTGACTGAACCGCCACTCTCAATCCCAACGTTACTGACGGTGGCTGTTCGGGTGACGCCGTTGTATCGTATTGTTCGGAAACCAGAACAATTTGTAAAACTGAATATAGAGAGAACAATAGCCGCTTTTGTCGCTATGCCGGAAACAAGACCAATTGCGCAGCCAAATTAGGAGCTTAATACTACAAATATCAATAGAAAAAGGGCAGCACCAATTAGAAAAATAAGCTTACCATTAAATAGTTTTGTACTTCCTCAAAAAAATTCTCTTAAAAATTCTGCAAAATCTGTAAAATTTTCAAAAATTTACCGCATGCAGTTAAGTCATCGTTTAAACTGAGTGATTGTCATTTGCAATCAGTGTTTGGGAGCCACTGTAGAAGAATGCTGGTTCCGGTTCCTGCTCCGAAGCTATCTAGCGTTCATTCACTCGCTTCGGCTTCAACTTTAAGGTTGCAAATTTTTGAACAGTTGCTCCTGATTTATTATAAATTATTTGCAGCATTTTCCAAAATAGAACGCAATCATTTATTCTGCATTATACTGTAGAGCCTGCAATTGTTGAATAGGAAGGAAGAGGTCGGTATCCTAAATTGCTGTTTAAAGCTTCGTTTTATCAGTTTATCATTGTTTGATATCTGGTCAAGAAAAGAAATTATTAATAAAATTTGCTGAAGCGCCTGATAAAGACGTTGATTATAGACGTCAAAGACTCTTTCAAAAGCGACATCGAGCAGCTCCTGCTAGCTGTATAGCTGGCCAGAGATCGACAAAGCTTTCTTTCCGCGATACCCCTCAGTACAAACGAAAGACAAAAGTAAAGGCCATTGCAGCAAGCTGTTACGTATAGCCTTATACTTGCACTTTTGCCATAAGTACTGAGATCAATTGGATTACTCGTCTTCCATAGGACTGTCGAGTACAGTACTTGACCCAAAAATGTCGCAAGATCACATATAAATTTTATGCAATGAAGCTAAACCTCGACTATTGACTGAAAAACATTCCAGACAGAACAAGGATAACGTCTTAATCAGATTTTGAACTTGCTTGATATTGCAGTTTATAGCCTACTGAATGTTTTTGACATTACTATGGTCTGGGTCTGTTTGCTGCTTTCTGCAGTCCCAAAACTGCCCTGAATTCACGACCATGCTGGTCTAATCTGGCTTCGCCTACCAGGACTACAATACTTCTTCAGGTGAAACCAGGATAACTGCATACTATAGCCAAATAGCTAAATTAACTTAGTTAATTAAAGCCACTAGTTGTAATCTTTTTGGGCACCTCCCAGGAGCTTGAAATTTTGTTTCATTGTAAGTTGCAGGTTAAAGAATCGGATGCTGCAAAATCTTTTCTCGTTCCTCTCCGAATTTTAAAATCAACGTGAAATGGTGGTCTAAATTTGAATGCTAACCTGTATGCTTATAAACATAAGCGTAACGCTCTTATATGCTTGGGGGAGAGAGACTGAAGGCATTTTGTGTGCAAGTAAAGAAAATAACGGAGAAGATGTTAATCAAAGTGACTTACTTCAGCAACAAAGTGGAGGGAAGACCTTTGTTGTTTGAATTCAAGTTTTTTTAGAGTAATTTTTTGCTATTTTCAGCTCCAACTGAATCAACTAAAAGTAAAGACATGTTTTAAAAATTGTCGGATTCGCTTTTTTGCTACATTTTGCCACAAGCCGGCTAACTCGACGACGTTCGGCAAGACTATCAGTTAGTTATATTTGGTTAAAAATATCGTTTCATCCGGCTGTGCCGGTTTTGGCCAAACAAGATTTCTGATACGATCAAAGATAAGTTTGTAGAAATGGGGGCATCGCCCTTATGCCCTTAATACCGATCTTTGTACCAATTTAATTAATAAGGTACCTGCAGCTAAAGGTCCGCTGATTTTTAATTTTTTTGTCTCAATTAAAATCAAGCAATATATTCAAAATTTATTGGCTTTTTAATGAAGTACGGTCATAGCTACAATCAAACTCAATGTCAGCTACTTTAGTAAAGCCGTTTAAAGTAATTTAAAAAAATAAAACAAATTTTTGGGGCCTTATTGCCTCCATATGCCACAAATAAAGCCCATCCTAGTGTTGCAAAAAAGCATTCAAATTTTTTAATTTTTAAGAATTACTATATGTTATCACTAAAATTGACACCTAAATAAAATATCTGGTAAAGAGCTTTTCTTTTTCCTCCAAGGTTTAATGATCCAAGAACAAATTTTACTCCAAGGAGCACATATCTACTTTCTAGAATTTTGCTTAAGTTTATTCGATTTTAAAAGAGATTACAACATGCTGTTTACTCATGCTGTTTTTCTTTTCATTCTTTTTGCCATAAAAATAAAACAACACAAATGCTGCATTTCTATGTATGCTTTTGAATCGTTTTTCCGAGTACAAGGACTGGATTCAGTGCTGCTTTATAGCTCAATCAAAGCGATGGAATTACTCGCGAGCCTTATTATCTTCATCAACAGCCTCTAGCATTTTGTCAATCACAGACAAGATAATAAAACTTTATTTAAAAGATGTGGATTACTTCTACAATATTTTCACTTTCTCACAACATTAAAAGTGTTAGCAAAGAATAATGATAGCTAACAATGTTTTACAAAATATTTCTTTAATAATGATAAGATCAATTTTCAAAATTCATAAACTTCACTCGCTTTTATCTTCCATGACTGGGTAGATAACATGACATGATTTCATCAACATTTGGATGATGATGACTGATTTTGATAGCATATGGGTGGATTTATTACTTTTATCGATCTAGAATATCCGGATCCTGGGCCTTATTTGCTGCATTTACTTTATCAATCTTACTCACAAACCTCACAAATTCTATTCGTTTCTTCCAATAAATGTTGGGGAACAAAGTCAAAGTTGGGACAAACACCATAATTGCTTTTCAATTTAGGATTGCAGAAATGAGTCATTCGGTGGTAGCCTACTCTTATTCACCACTTGGTGCAACAACATTATTAATGACATTTCTGACACGACGTTTTTTGGCTGCACCCGTGTTGTTTTGTTCAGTCACCGAAAAAAAGGGGCTATACCTGAGTGGCGGATTCAGGGAGGTATTTGGGGGATGTATTACCCCCATCACCATTTCCTGTTTTTGATTTCGTAAACTATTTTGCTTGGACTGCAAAAAAGTTGATCTCCGAAAAAATCTCCTTATCTCATCCTCTCCCTGAAAAGTTTCTGTATCCGCTGCTGTTATTCCTCTCGTATCGGATCACCTGATTGGTCTAATAGGCCAGCCCATTTTCGATAAAAATTTCCCTCCATCAACACGATTGTATGTATGCTGACGAGGCTCTGTTTTCAGACAGTGGGGTAGTACACTGCCCTGTACTTTATTGATTTCCCCTCAAACTTTGGATTTCATAAACTATGCGCATAATACCGACTTCTTTATTCATAAACGAAGACGTTGTTTCTTTCCGAACTGCAAATAATTTCACAAATTTTTTTTGCGCTCATTTGACTGAGAAAAAATGAACAAAGATTTTTTTTAAATCAAAAACTGTGAAAAAACAACCCACTGGTAATAATAACTCGGCACACCTCGCCTGGTAAGCAGTTAGGGGTGTTTGGTTTTTACCGTTCGAACCAAAATGGCCAACTTCAATTGAGGATAAAAAAATAAAAACTGGAAATCAAAGCTGTTGTTTATGCTAAAAAATACAATACATTCCCATTCAACTAAAATTAAATTCTTATTATTTACCTAAGCAAGCGTAACTTCTTACAGAACTAACGAAAGCGCCGACTGAAATAGTCTGCAGAAAAGAGTTTTGCCAAAATGGCTTTGCGGAAATACGCCTAAATCAATAGCATAAAAAATATATAATTAAACCCATTAAACAAAATTAAACAAAATCAAAATTCATTGAGAAAACAAAAATTTGTTATAGTGAAACAACCTATATACACGAAAACATGTGCAAACTGTCACTATGACAACAAAACATACTAAATTAATACTGCATCAAATAATGTTTATTTGGATGAATACCTCCTGAATTGGATCCGTGTGACGGCTTTTTCATAGTCGGTAAACTACCGGATAACAGCGTTCAAGATCGTGCACAAGCCGTTGCTATGACTACAAAACATGCTAGAGCAAAATTTGTTTCTCAAAAAAATCCCAACTGGATGCAAACTTCTCCGGATTTCGATCCATGTGACGGTTTGCGCACGCATAATTAACATCACGTCTCATAGTAGAATCAATGGACTACCGGATAACAGCGTTCAAGATCATGCACAAGCCGTTGCTACGGCTACAAAACATGCTAAATGAACATTTTTATGTCCAAAAACACTTACCCAGATGCAAAGTTCTCCGTATTTTGATCCATGTGACGGCTTGTGCACGCACAACGAATATCACATCTCATGATTCTGTCGGTTTTGTGTCCTTGTTAGTTACGCTTGAGTGGAGCGCATTTTAGTCAAACGGGGTCAGTTGTGTGACCACTCTGAATCACATTTATTATCTTCTGAGATACTTGTTATCATTGTGTAACAAAAATGCCCCGTGTATATGCAAAGATTAAATCAAAGATGCAAATTCTTTCTGGCTAATTGTGGTAAAATTCAGGTCTATTGTTTGATGCATAGCGAAAAATTTACCCGTCTTGGTCTTAAAAAAATTAGGTCTTGGTCTCGATTGAACCGGTCTTGACAATAACACTGGTAATAAAGCCTATCGGATGAAGGCATTTGGAAGGTGGCATGGCTTCTATCTCCGTCTTCAGGCACCAACGCGCATAAATGTTGCCCAACAATGGAGATCACAAATATCATTTCGAGAGAAGTCGCACCATCAAATAGATTTAACACTGAACTACTTATTTGTGTAATCGTAAAACGACCATTGTTATAGCGCCAGCCTCCAAATTTGACTTTGCTTCCAGCACTATATGCAGGGAATTTGTGAAGTGATTGGATGTTTTTGAGTAAGACTAATCTTGATCAAAGAGTACCATGATCGGGATTATTACCGTGGGGGCGATGCTCCTATTTATAATTTTTTTGCAACTGCTCTCAATTATGATTTTTAGGTAAAGCTAGCGCAGCAGGATAAATCCATAATTCCAAACCTGGGGTGGGCAACTTGTGATTCTTTTACTTTTTCTTTTGTTTTTAGAGAACACATCTGTTGAGAAGGTGTGAACCTGGTGAGCGGGTTTTGAAATTTGTTTCTTTGCCACTAATTAAAAGTGAAGATCTTACTTTTAGAGACATCCTTGATTTGATGGGCAATGTCATACATATTCCCCCAAACACAATTTTCTGCAGCTCTCATTGTTCTCTTTCTCGTGAAAATTGGACTGGAATGGCTCTTCTTTCGTAAAAGGTTGCCGACCCCTTTTCTAGCCAAATGTGACAGACTAGTAGCCCTACCAGGCGACGCGGATAGTCTGGAGGTAAACTCCTTTAGAATTGGGTCCTTTTGACCGCTTGTGCACAGCATACGAACACACCAACACTACATTTGAAAAACGTAAAACTAAGAGAAAGCAAAAGCGAAAAACATGGACAAAAAGCAAGCACACTTTATTATGAAGCTTTATGGTGCAACAATAGAGCTTGTGATACTCACAAGATATTGTACCAACTACCAACTACTATGGCACTATCGTACCATAGGAATAAAAATAGTCTTGAGCTACTGGCACTACTGAAATTAAGGACGATGCTATGATCTTGAGAAGGGTCTGCAAAAACACTGATGCAGGTGTAACCTCCAAAAATTCATGTCTTATTATATATTTGACCACTTTTGGTGCATTTTTGTCAAATATTAGGTCTACTCCATCTTCCAAAGCTCCTAAGAAATCTTAACAGGTCTGCATGAATGATAAAATTGGCCAAAATCAATATAGGACAAGAACACCACAACAGGGAGAAGCAGCAAGACTTTTTTGGAAGGCTGATGGGCTGGGAGACAGAAAAAACACACCCAAAGTTGCTTTGAACTATTTTTCTTAGGTATTTAATTATACCAGCACCCAAACATTTCATCATAATTTTTTTACATTAATCTGTTTAGTAGCCTATGTTTGCAAATATTTTCTTGAAAGTTATAGGATTACAATTTCGGCAGCGTAAAAAAAACTAAAAGACACTTTTTAAATAACTTGTCCCAATCTCCGGGACGTTTCTAGTTATCGGAAGCGGTTGGCTAGTGCTCACAAAACTAGGAAATATAAATTTATTAGATTAACTGGAACGTGGACAAGTATATAAAGTAGATGAATCGGATGTGTGGACTGATGATAATGTAAACAAATATTTTTTATGGTACCAGTCTCTGCAGTCTCCATTGCGAAGAATCATTTCTTGATTACTTGGTTTCTTGCGGCTGCTTTGAAGTGCTTACAAAGAATATCTTCGAATAGATAAGGAGGAAGAGACAACTTTTAGAAAGTTCTTTGATGATACAAACCCCATCGAACTTTTGCGAATTCTTGCTCCATTTCCTTGTGGGAAATCTTAAATCGTGTTGTTTGGGATCAAGTTTTTTATGTCTTAATTTTTCGTTGGTTCGAATATTGCATTGGTTGCAATCAAATTTCAAACTGATATTAAATCCAAATTGTTGGAATCAAAGAAGCAACCGTTGCAATCCATGAAACTGCACATACAAACATACACTCCACAATCGTAACTATTCTTTTGAATGTTCAAGTCTGTAGGTCCAGAGATGTTACAATCTTTTCCTCAAACGCTGACGTAGAACAGCAAACTTGCGACTTGCATAGTCTAAAATAGTTCTCAACATATTGCGGTTTATTCCGTGCAGAGAATCCATCAACTTAAGTTTAAAAACAACAATGGCCACCACCCAGTGCGAATTATTCACTTTGCAAGGTAAAATGCAAATATCGTGATTCATAGATTTTTGTTGATAAATCCAACTTCAAAACATAGATGGGCCTATACCTCCGATTTTCAACCATTACACAAAATGGGAGCTGAAGGTCAAAACTTTTATACAGTTTGAACTTAAGTACTCAGAGAAACTGCATTTTAGCAAATAGATCGTTGTTTTTGACTGCATATCCACCAACCATGTATACAAGTTTACTACTATTGGTTATATCAATTGGAAACTGAAATCCTGTCCCAGCCGGGTTTGCAGAATTTGATACATGAGATGTTATATTCGTTGTGCGTGCACAAGCCGTCACATGGATCAAAATACGGAGAACTTTGCATCTGGGTAAGTGTTTTTGGACATAAAAATGTTCATTTAGCATGTTTTGTAGCCGTAGCAACGGCTTGTGCATGATCTTGAACGCTGTTATCCGGTAGTCCATTGATTCTACTATGAGACGTGATGTTAATTATGCGTGCGCAAACCGTCACATGGATTCGAAATCCGGAGAAGTTTGCATCCAGTTGGGATTTTTTTGAGAAACAAATTTTGCTCTAGCATGTTTTGTAGTCATAGCAACGGCTTGTGCACGATCTTGAACGCTGTTATCCGGTAGTTTACCGACTATGAAAAAGCCGTCACACGGATCCAATTCAGGAGGTATTCATCCAGATGAACATTATTTGATGCAGTATTAATTTAGTATGTTTTGTTGTCATAGTGACAGTTTGCACATGTTTTCGTGTATATAGGTTGTTTCACTATAACAAATTTTTGTTTTCTCAATGAATTTTGATTTTGTTTAATTTTGTTTAATGGGTTTAATTATATATTTTTTATGCTATTGATTTAGGCGTATTTCCGCAAAGCCATTTTGGCAAAACTCTTTTCTGCAGACTATCTCAGCTTCTAGGCCATCATAATTATGGTTTTGAATTATTATACTGGTATTATCTGCAAAGAATCTTGATTTATTAGTTTTAACAGACTTGATATCATTTATACATAATAGGAATAAAAGAGGACCCAAAACAGAATCTTGGGGTACCCCACTGGTGCGGCAGCACCAGGTTTCAACTCTTTGATTCCCGCGCCAAGCGTACCGCCGTTGATTAGCACTGAACCAGTAGAGTTGCTTGGTAGAGCTAGTAATATTAGCTCTACGGATCCTTTCTGCTACGTCAAACAAAAAATAGGAAACGGTTGAAGCTTTCTTGCAGTGTTTTATTTACAAATATGCGCAGCTCCTCCCAGCGTGCGCAGAACGAAAATTCACGGCGATAAAGGCTACCACACAGCCTTAATAACAATTAAACAGGGGGACCAACACTCAGGCCCAAACAGAAATCCGAAGCATAATCAGGCCGAAACGAAAATTTACTACTCGTTTCGCCACGTTTTGACAAGAATAGCGAAAATACACGTGGTCACTATATATATACGAGCAGATGCACCTGTTATATATATGAGTCAAACATGTGGTCTTATTTAACCACAGGGCAAAGACCAAAGAAAGACAATACAACAAAGGAAGGCTTTTAGAAATAGTCCGTAGGAAGCCCGGTTGTAACGTCAACTGCTTCTCAGTAGGGGCTAATTGTTCGGTTCGCTGTAGGGGTCTAATTTGAAGCTATATTTACTTCTAACAAAACAACACGAGATCACTCAATTTACCACAATATCAATCAATTTTGTGAAAAATTGCTTATAAAGTCTTTGCATCACATTCTCAAGAGACCACGCTTTATGAAGTCAAGTCGCTGTGAAAAACTACATGGCGATTGGCGGAACACCCACATGTAATGAAATAAAAATTTGATGTCATGTTGTTAATTAATAACATTATGATTATAATCATCAAAAATTGCCTTCTGTTATGGAGATACGAGCTCAATAATATATGCACAACATCCTGTATTCCCCAAAGGGCAAGCTTTTGCAGAAGATTGTCATGATTCATTGCATCAAAAGTCTTTTTTTAAGTCTAGCATAACCTGCTCAGAGTGATGGCTTTTGTTAATGTTTTCATATAGCATTGTAGTTACATCAAATAAGGCATCAGTTGTTGACACTTTTGATACGAAGTTGTATTGGGTAGGGAGAATGATGTTATGCTTGATTAAGCATGACTTAAGTCTAGAGCAGGGGCTCTTGACCTGGGGTCCATGAGCCCCTAAGGGGTCTGTAAAGGTGCTCTAAGGAGTCCGCTTGATTGATCACAACCGCAGTCATATATAGACCACGACTACTCTAGAAAAAGGCAAAAACGCATTTGTGATGTAATCGTCCACAACGATTATATCGTAATAGAGTGAATCAAAAACTGTACTCGTGCATTATGAATTGGGCGCTTTAGAAATATTTCATTGCTGCTAATGAGTTTTACGTGACAAAAGATTGATAACCAGGAATGGTAAATAGATTAGAAATTTTAGCCATTAAGAAAATACCAAAAAAGAGGAAGTACTGTGAAGACTATAGAGCTTTTGGTTTTACCTTCTTTACTGATAGTGATGGCAGTGAAAAACCGCAGTGTTTTCTCTGTGGTAAAGTCCTTGCCAATGCATTTTTGAAACCAACAATACTGAAGGAGCATCTCACATCTATTCATCCTAAAAATATGCTGGATAGTGTTAATTCTTTTCATTCTAAGAAGGTTCGATTTGAGAAAGCTTAGACTTTGCTGAAGTTCGGATTCATCAAGACGCAGAAGCGTTGCCTCGAAGCATCATGTAAGGTTGCTTACCGCATTACCAAGGAAAAGAAAGCACATATAATCGGAGATATTGGCAAAACTTGTACCGTGGATATAACTAAGCTGGTTTTTAGCACAGAACAAAAAAATACTTGCGGCCGTCCTTTGTCAAATGACACCATAAGCTCCGGAATTACTGACATTTCTAATAATATTTTGGAACAAATAATGGAGGAATTGAAATCTTCACCAATTATATTTAGCATGCAACTGGATAAAAGCACTGATATTTCTTAGTGTGCCCAGCTTCTTGCAAAGGTTCGATATATGCACGCCGATGCAATTAAAAAAGAATTCCTATTTTGCGAGCCCCTTTCTGAAACTACTAAGGCTGCAGACGTATTACAGATGGTGAACAATTTCTTTGCCAACCAAGACTTCAACTGGAAGAGAAATATTGTTACTTTACGTATGGAAAAACTCAGGATTTGATTCTTTGGTAAAGAAAAAAGTTTCTCATATCATTGTGAGTCATTACTTTTTAAATCAATATGTATTGGCTTCAAAAACTCTATCATCAACTTTAAAAGAAATTTTGTCTACTTCTGTGAACGTCGTCAACTTTATCAGAGCTCGAGCTTTGAACCATTGCATATTCAAAAGGCTTTGTCAAGAAATGGATGTGCAACATGAAGTTCTTTTGTATCATACAAAACTTCGCTGGCTTTCGAAAGGTCAAGTTTTGAAGTCTTCGATTAAACTCAGAAAGGAAGTTTCATTTTTTTAAGGAAAAAACAAAATCCTCTTTCATTGCAATTTGACTGTAAGGAGTTTCTCTATGGCTTAGTTTAATTAGCACATATTTTTAGTCACTTGAATGAAGTAAACCTGTCAATTCAAGGACCAGATAAAACGATCATGGACGTAACCAAAAGAGTGCAAGCTTTTCAAGCAAAGCTTTCTTTGAGGACAAAGAGACTAGAGACAGACTACTTTGCTAATTTACCAATCTCTCAAAGCCGAATCGATAATAGGCTGCTGAAGCCGTGGCTCCCTTCCTAAGCGGAAATATGTGCAAAAATTTAGATAGATTACAGCAATCCTTAAAAGGTATTGCTCAAATGATGTAAATTTTGCATTGTGGATTCGCAATTTATTTCTTGCAGATCTAGATGCTGTTTGTGATCATGATGTGGCAAAAGATGACCTCATTGAGCTGAGGACAATCCAAATGCTAAGAAGCAATTTCAACTCAAAGAACGTAGCAGAATTCTGGTGTTTCTTGACACAAGTTTATCCTCGCCTGGTAAAGAGAGCCGTGGTTTCTCTTATTCCTTTTGCTACAACCTACTTCTTTGAGTCGGGATTTTCGACTCTTCTTGCTATCAAAACGAAACAACGAAATGGTTTGAATGCTACTTACGATTTGCGTGTTGCCCTGTCGCAAATCATCCCGCAGTTTCGTGTTCTTGTTGAAAATAAGCAACAACAACCTTCGCATTGAAATAAAATCTTAAAAACTCGTTTGTGCCAAACTTATTTTACGAGTTTTCTCAGCTGCTTCAACCATTTTCTTTCTGATCGTTTTTTTAATAAAGTTTTTCCGTTATTTATTGATTTATGTCAAAAGCAAAGGTTCTGCGTTTTTATTGTTGTATAATTTAGTTAGCTCTGGATTAAATTTATTGGATTATTATCAACTGATATTCATTGAATTATTGAAAGCTATGTTTGGTCTACAAACCTTTTGACTACTAGTACTTTTATTATGACTAATTCTGGCCATTGCGGTCTGTTTCTTCTAAAGTTCTAAAGTAAAGGGGTCCATAGCTTACCAAAAAATATTTTAGGGGTCCGTGTCCCACAAAAGGTTAGAAACCACTGCTCTAAAGTATATCAACTTTTATAGAATTTTAGATAAACTAGACAAAACAGAAATCTGACGACAGTTTGTCAAGTCACATTTATCATTGGACTTACAAACCAGTAACACTTTTGCAATTTTTGGAACATCTGTTTAAATACCTAAAAAAAAGAGTTCTCAAATAATACAGAAAGATGTAATTTTAGCACATTGGGAGCAATTGGTATTAAACAAGTAGGAATATTATCAATTCCTGTCACATTTGTTTGTTTCATTGAGAGTATGACATTATAAGTTTCATTGAAGCTAGTACGCTCAAAATAAATGGTAGAAGCAATTTGTTTTGGCATATACTTAAGGTAATGCCTGTTATCACTTATAGGTGGCAATTGTTCAGCCAAACTCTCTGCCAATGTCACAGAAGTAGGCTACCAGTTAAATTTATCGACTACGGTTTTGTCACCAGTGCTTTCAGTACCAGTACCATTTACACCAAGTTAAAAAGAACATTTATTGTTATTATTGATGCGACCTCGAAGAAGAGATAAAATTATTTCCAATTTTTATACCAGTCATTTTTACTATATTTGTCAACAATTCTTAGTAACAGACTTTTTTCGAAATAAATTTTATCTTGGTCAATTTATCAGCAACATGAGCGCAGCAACAGGCGTTAGCTTACACAAATACGCCTGAAATAACAAAAACGTAGTAAGAAGTGGGCCTAATATTCAATAACTTAATCTTGAAAATACATATCAATCACCTTGGCGCCCTTCCACAACTTTTATATGCTCTTAAGCACTTGCAGAATTAAACGGATAAAAGTTTGTTAAGTTTATGGACGCCTATGGTGAAAGAAAGCTGGGCAAATAAGACGTTGCCAGGAATTCGAGAAACTTGGGACACACGTAGTAGCTATGCTTAACCCTTTGCGGTCCAATTAATTTTACCAACTTTTGCCCTTCAGGTCCAATTTTTTTTCAACTGATTTTAGTACATTTTTACTTGCATTGGCGGTTTAGATCATGCGCTGCAATCATCCCTGGGATCGGGTTTGGACTTGCTGTAGCGACTGCGTGCTATATATCATCCCAGAGATGAGATTGGACTAAATTACATAAATTTTGTTGTTCATCTCAGGGATGAGGTTGGACCGCAAAGGGTTAAGCCCCCATAATGTTTTTTAATCGATTGCGTTTCAAAAAGGGTAGTTTTTTATGGAACAAAATTTGGCTATGTGAATAAACAAACTATTTATTACTAGGAGTGTCAAATTAGCTTTCTTTACTAATCTGACTAGAAATATGACAGCCAGTAAACTAGTGAACATTTTATTTGAAAACGTTTTGCTTCATATTTAAAGCATCATCAGTTATAAATTATAATTACAATGCCTCCTTCTCGTAAGCATACTCAGTTGGAAGAGGTTTGCTGCTTATCATATTTGTTACTGTTTTCGCAACAATTCATTTGATGAAGCCGGCTTGACCAGCTGAATCGATATTGTTAACCTCGACATTACTGACGTGGGCTCTACTGGCGACGCTGGCAGGGCCGGCTAGTTAATCAATATAAATGTGCTATACGTGTTAGTCCACAAATTAACTAAAAAATTGCTGCGAGGAAAATAAATCAACTGAACCGGCACTTGGGATCTCAGCATACGTAATCAGGGGCGAGGTCGTGCGACCGTGACGAGGTGATTCGTTTCTCGTGATTGGACTTCATCAGTTTGATCTCAAGTGTACAAGAAGATTAGAAATTATTGCAATTAAAGAAAGAGCCAATATCGTTTGCATTTGATTGTGCACAATTTTTTGTAGTTTGTAAGCGTTTAGAATACGCATAAGCGCACATCCATCGACATGCTGAACACTGCAAGAAATTGTATTAAAGTTCTAAAATCAGCAAAGCCATTGGCAAGCAGTGCTGCTTCAACAAGCATTGTACATAACAGTAAGCAGCCTTATTTTACAATTATTGTTTAGCAGGATTGTAGTTAAGCGCTTTTGTGTTGTTCAGCTATGATAAACATTATAGTTTTAGTAAACCTATGAAGATATAATTTGTATTAGCCTAGCTTATGCAGTAATTTTTTTTAAAAAGTGAACTATGGCTGACCAAGAGTGAATAATGATGTGCTGTTGTTATTAATTAGTTATCAGTGTTACCAGTTGGCTCTCAGACAAGACATTACTTTTTCTTTGAAGTGAGTAGTAGTTAACCTCACTCCCTGTAATGGCCTTGGCATGGAATCTCTGTGAAAGTTTGGTTGTTCAAATGTCATAGAGCAAAGTAAATATAAGTGGTTATTTTGCTGTCGATGGCATTTATCCTTGCAATCTCTGATGCTGTTAGATGTTTGTGTGTTTTAAATATACTTTTGCTACCATCTTCAGAGTGATGCTTTGGTGTATTGATAGTGAATAGTGCTGCTGCTTTCAAATGCAATGGTTATGGGTTTAAGTCTTTGCAAGGAGGGTACTTAAAAAAGGCAGTGTACTCTGAAGATAAAATTTTTATCAAGTCACATTGTTTATATGTCATGATAATTGACCATTCAGAAATGATCAAAGATCACCCTTTCAATATATCATTGAAATGGAGCAATCACAAATATTTGACTGCAGAATAGATTCCAATGTCATGAACAGCAAAATAGCCACTGCCCAAATATTATAATTAAGCATTTGTATATTTTGCAGATTTAGATTGTTCTGCAACAATTTCATTATATTACCATAAGCGTATTATTGCTTTATAACTAATAATTGTTTTGCAGGGCAATATGCTGCTAAAGGAGCAGCTGAACCTGCCCAAGCTGGAGCTTTAACTGGTGAAGTGGTTTCAGTAATTGGACCAGTTGTTGATGTCCATTTTGAGGAAGGAAGACCTCCTATTCTTAATGCCCTTGAAGTTCAAGGCCGTGACAATAGACTAGTTCTTGAAGTTGCTCAGCATCTTGGTGTGTATAACAGTATAATTAATTACATCTCAAAAAACTTGAAACTTCAGGCAAGAGTGCTCAAAACTGCAAAATCGTCATTATGACAGTGTTTGTTATTCGTATTTTATTAAATAAGGAGAGATTCTAAGTGCCTCCTTGAATTTCACTGTTTTACAATTAAACCTTTTTACATTTACAACAACAGATTAAAATAAAAAGCTCACAAAATAAGCATTAAGTTTTGGGCTTTACCGACTGTCCATGTTCATAATATAAACAATGTCCCATCGCAATGTCTTGCAGTGTCAACTAACTCAAAATCCTAACTTTATATAATGAGGACATTGTACACATGATGGACATGTACTAATTAGAACAACCTAACTTATGGTCTTTCGCTGATATTTTTTTTTTGGCACCTAGGTAGCACTGACACTATTGGACTAAGGATGAGCAATTCAAAATACCAAATCCAAAGGATTCAAATCCCAAACTATCTGAATCCAAAATGCCAATTCAAACCAGATAATAGGATTTGCTTTATGTCTTGCTTACAAGCTTTATCACGTTGCTTGGTCACCTATTTTTTTTGTAAAAGTATCAATTGCATGCAATGATTCAAAAACTAACTCGCACATACAGGCAAAGATCTAGAAAGCTTAAATGTATTGCACTGCAATAAACTCGTTTTCTGATTGTGCTTTTGTTGTTGTAAACTTGTAATAAATGCTTTCATGTTTGAAGGTGCTAATTGCAATAAAAGGATTCAGATTCTGGATCCGGTTTAACTATTCTACAATAGTATATTATTCTGAATTGCCCATCCTTAGTTACAGCACATGTTTGAAATCAAACACTTCTCTTTAATGTGTACTTACGTTGTTGCCAAAATTAATGTGTACAAACAAGTTATAAAAACTATGTTTAGCTTAATCATTTTTATTAATAGTATTTTGGATTCTTTCCGTCTGTTCTAGTTTCAGCCAACATTTTTTGTTGAAAAATTGACATGCACCACGTAATGAATTCTAGGAAGGGCTTGGTGGGTTGTGTAGTGCAGGATTATCAGTTCAACCCTTACTCCTCTCAGTCATGTAGCAAGCTGTTCAACTTTACTGTCACAGTCAAAGGTGCTGAGTTGATGTATGGAGTTCCCCCCCCCCCCCCCCCCCCCCTTCCCCCTTCTACTTTGCACTTGTTTATGATATATTTGTAAAAGAAACTTCTTTGTTGTTGTCAGTACTGTACCTTGCAGGTGATTTAATTTGTTGCTTGTTAAGGTCTCAAATTCTTGTTTTCAACCAAGTGAAAAAAATATTGTTTGTCAACTGGCAATAGATAACATTTAAATCATTTGTTGTGTAATAAGTTGCTCACTGCAGGAGTTCCTCATAAATTTGCATTTTATTTTGTAATGATTTGTTGGCGAATTCAGGTAATTCCATACCTGATAATCACATTTATTTTATTGCATGAGGTTTGTAAATCCCAAACCATAGCCCATTAATTTCTAAGAAAGTATTTTGTTTTCTTGCGTAATCCTGTTAATTGCATAGATTTTAAAAGCTGTTTTGTTTGACTAAATAAGTTCTGATCCCGTCAAACATGCAATGCGAATGAACCCACAGAGTGCAAACGTTGTATCACGTGCAATTGAAGGGGAAACACCAATAGAAAACGCAATGAGAGAAGATTAAACAAACAACCATAGTTTTTTGTCACAAATATTTTCTGTGGTGTTTTATTTGCTTAATATGAAACAACCAACCATTGCGCAAATTTTCCTGTGCTTATATTATGCTAATTTTTTCTTTGATCTTTTGCTTGCTTCATTTTACTAATCGCGAACAGAAGCTTTGTAAATTAACTATGCAATAAACCAGATTCATGTCTGTAGTTATTAGACCCAGGCTTTTCTTGAAGCTGATTATTTTTGGACAAGTTGACAATATATTTGGGAATATGTTTACTTGACATTGTGGTATGCATCTGAAATCAAAACAGGCCAAAACTAACCTGTCTGTGAAAGTTGATTGTGCAAGCTTCCCAAATCTTTGGCTCATAGTAGCTGTGGGAGCACACACAGAGATACTATACTTAAGGAGGACACCGATTATATAACTAAATATTATATTTTTATCTGTATGGTGTACTGCTAGATTTGACGTCCACTTTCCCTGTAGTATTGGTCTTCTGGTAATATAACGTGATCATTTGAAGTTAATGGAAAAATCTTGCTTAGTAGTAGTTATTCAATTTTCATCTGGTATTGCTCCCTTAGCTGGCCGGATTCACCCAATTTCTTTTGCAATTACTCACACCCTATCTCTCTACTTTGCTGGATTTAAGGCATCTTCCTTCAAATCAATCTTCTCTGTTTCCTTTTTCTCTTCTTCCAGGTCTTCTTCAGTAGTCCTCACTTCAAGATCAAGAGCAACCCTCAAAAACTGTCGTCATCCTCAGCACATGTCTATACCATCTAACTCCATTTACTGTTGCTAACTGGTCTACATGTATAGTTTCCTTCAACCCCAGCATGCCCATTTGTTCTTCAGGCGTCTTTTTGTCAACAACTTTTTCTGACCGTCCATGGCTCTCACCATAGCTCCCTCCATTCTCCTTAAAATTACTTTTTCATTTTTTAAACACCATGCCTCGCTTCCATACAGTATTGCTGATTTTGCACAACAATGACAAGCTTTGCCTTTCATCCTCAGAGGAAACCTGTTTCCAAACAATAACTCTCCACATTCTCTGATTCTTAACCAACCAATTCTTAGTCTTGCTGTGACGGCCACTTCACAACCACCACTAGCATTTAGTCTGTCTCCTAAATAACGAAATCTGTTCATTGTCTCCACTTCATCGCACAACTTCTCGATCGAATCCACTGTTCCTTTCATTATTCTTCAACATCTTAAGCAAACAAAACATTGCCAACCTAACAGTAATTGTCTTTGTTATTGCCCACCTGCCATGAATCTAGTTTTCATATTTTGTGCGCAACACTGAATTAGCCAGTACTTTCTTCCCACAAACTCCACATGGATCTATCTTGCTTTCGACCAGTACTCTCGACCCGCTTACCATCACTTTTGTTTTTTTGGTGTTGACCTTCAAACCCTTACTTTCCAGTGCATCCTTCCAATTCCATAATCTTTCCTTTAAGTCTTCCATGGTTTCGCTCATAAGAACAAGGTCATCTGCATACAATATTCATTAGCATTAATTCATTACCGGACTCCTTGCATTTTCTGTAATAACGTCCACAACTGTTGCAAACAATAGTAGCAACAGCACAGATCCTTGATGTACCCAACTTTTACTTTCGAATTCCTCTGAATATGCAGATCCCACCCTCACTCTTGTCTTTGCACCATCATACAAGGTCATAACTGCCTGAGCCACTACTTCTAATAGACTCTTCTTGCTCATGTCCCACTCTATCAAAAGTTTTTTCCATGTCAACGAAATATACCGTATATACAACTTGTCTTTTTTTTAATATTCCTCCTGCATTTTCTCAATAAATATCGCATCCACTGTTTCTTTTCCTGACATAAATCCAAACTGCATTTTATTTGAATTGATTCGTGTTTGTATTCGCCTCTCTATTACCTTTTCAACAATTTTCATGGCATGTTCTAGCAGTTTTACTCCTCCGTATGATCCACAGCTTATCACATCGTCCTTTCCTTTAAAGATAGGCACACTCACACTAGTTTTCTACTCTTCAGTTATTCCTCTACCATCAAATACATGCTGACACAGTTCCACCATCACTTTAACTCCAATTTTGCCAATCGCAACTGATCTTTACACTTAGTTCAGATGGTCCAGTTGCTTTTTCTGATTTTTTTCCACAATTTAACTGTTTCCGTCAGTCCTACTACATCAGTTTCCAACACCTGGTCCCATTCGTTCTCTTCATTCATGATCTTTTCCATGTATTTCTTTCACATTTTTGCTCTTTATTTTTTAATAAAGCCCAATCGTCCGTCTCTTCCTCTTAAGCACTTTCCTTTTTTCATTTTTCTAAGTAAGCAGTATTGTGATATAAGTCATTCAACTCTTGTTCAGCTTCCTTTCTCATAGCTTTAGGTACGATTTTTCTCGTTTGATTTTTTAAATGTTTGTATTGAGTCTTATTTTCTTCTGATGGGACCCTGCACAACTATAAATGCTGCCTTTTTGTCGTTATGGTATCCTTGATCTCATTCCACCACCACATGTCTCCTTAATCTCTCCTAAACTTCTTCTTTCCACACACTTTGTCACATGCCTTTAGAACACCATCCTTCAAAGTTTTCCATGAATCAGGGGCGTCTGTTCTTAATTATTACAGGTAGTTCTTCTACTATTTTTTCAAATTTTACTCTTGTTCGGTTTTCATTCAGCTTCCATATCTTTCCAATTATCCGTTCCTTTTTTACAATCCTTTTTAGAACCTGTTTATCCAGATAAACGACCACCAGCCAATGCTGAAGTTCCCATGGAATCACTTTCACATCCCTTACATATCTTCTATACAGGGTGGGCCGTAAATAACGCACCAAAGATTTAAAATAAATTGTGATGTGAAATAATGTAAATATCTTTTCTTTGGGCATTTTGAGCATTTGTGATTGTACCAGCGTGTACGTGTTTCTCTGTTCATTTGTTAAGTTTTGTTTTCATAAAAACGTTTGTTATTATTATCTGAATTGTTTTATATGCTTTGGTGCGTTATTTATGGCCCACCCTGTATTTTTCCACAAGCACAAAGTCATTTTCTGTTTCACATCCACCAGCGCTGTAAGTGATTTCCTTTTTGTCCCTCTTATAAAACTAGGCGTTTGCCACGCACAGCTCTTTTTCATCACAGAACTTCAGTCTTTTTTCTTCCTGCATTTCTTTTCCCAATATCATTATCCCATGTACACCTTCAAAACCCTCAGCATATTTCCCGACATATCGATTGAAATCTCAAAGAAACGATAATATCACTAGAACTTCTTAAGTCCCACTCAATCGCCATTTTATCATAAAAACAAACTATCTCTGTGTCTGGTCTTCCGTTGTGTAGCCTATACGCACATATTATTTATATCACTTCTCTACCGAAAGTTACCACAATTGTCATTACTCTGTCGCTTTTTCTTCTAACTTTCACATCGTTTCTGAATATTTCCTCTTTCACGAAGATTTCAACCCTCGATCCTGCATCATTTTCTGATCACCACAGCTTATACCTTTGTCCCAGAGCACCCACAAAACGGGCTCCCCGGCTTTTCTATCCTACTTCTTGCATGCAGCACACATCAGTTCTTTTCTTTCTCAGTTTTGCACACACTTCTGTATTCCTTCCGCAAAGACTTCCCATATTTCAAGTACCAAATCTTATACCACGACATTTGGTTTTGAACCCAGAGATTATTCGCACCCCCATTCCATTTAAGAGCTGCCGGGGACTGGAAACCATTTTATTTTTTCTTATCGGGATTTATTGGAGCAAAATTCTACAGGGAGCATGCCCCCTGCGTACCCATAACCTCAGTTTTTTGACGTGAGTGGTCAAACCAAGCTATTAAGTTGGCAAACCCACCATTAACAGTCAGACTGCAATTGGTAGGTAACTAATAGTCGGCTCTTAAGACATGCTGGGTAAGCAGCTTCACTATTTTTTGAAACCGGTGAAGCATGGAACACTTAAGTCGTGTAAAATGTTTTGGCAACTACCTTTATTATTGATTGGACTAATTACAGCAACAGTGTTAAGCTGTTAATCAGCAATAAAGATTGTGTGTAAAGGTAGTAAGCTGTAATGAAAAGATAATTTTAACTGAGAATGGATGAAAGTAGAGTGAGGTTAAATGAGCCCATGAAATTGAATGGCAACTTGAAAAGAGTTACGGAACTATTATAACTGCTATTTTGGTTGATTTAAAGAACTTTATATTACTGAGCAATGAACATTAATTTATTGCATAACCATTACTGGTGTTTACATGACACTGTTTTATATTTTAGGTCAGAACACTGTCCGCACCATTGCTATGGACTCCACTGAGCGACTTGTTCGAGGGCAGAAAGTTGTTGATGTTGGCTCACCCATTCGAGTTCCTGTTGGACCTGGAACTTTAGGAAGAATTATTAATGTAATTGGAGAACCAATCGATGAACGTGGCCCAGTTGACACAGAGCAGTAAGTGGTATTTTTACAGGTTTGCATAAAGTCGCGACATTGATTATGTATAGCGATGAGCAATTCAGAATACCGAATCCAAAATGACAACTCAAACCGGATGATAGGATTCGCTTTATATCCTGCTTACAACTTTAATCATGTTGCTTGGTCACAGATTTTCTTTTTGTAAAAGTATCAATTGCATGCAATGATTCAAAAACCAACTCGCCCACACAGGCAAGCATGTAGAAAGCTTAAATGTATTGCACTGCAATGTACTCGTTTTCTGATTGTGCTTTTGTTGTTGTAAACTTGTAATAAATGCTTTCATGTTTGAAGGTGCTAATTGCAAAAAAAAAGATTCGGATTTAGATTTTGGATTCGATTTAACTATTCTAGAATAGTGCGTTATTCTGAATTGCTTATCCCTAATTATGTATATTGTTTTACTTGTAGTTTTGCTGGAATCCACGCACCTCCTCCTGATCTGGTTGAAACTGGAGGAGCTCAAGAAATTTTGGAAACTGGAATCAAAGTTGTAGATCTGCTTGCTCCATATGCAAAAGGAGGCAAAATTGGTGAGACAAGATAGATTCATGTTTAATGTTTTCCTAAAAAAACAGCAACTTGTATTAGGATGCAGATTTTCTCAGTATCTTGGTGGTGATATTTTTTTGTTGTAGGTCTGTTTGGTGGTGCTGGTGTCGGCAAAACTGTCTTTATCATGGAACTTATTAACAACGTTGCCAAAGCTCATGGTGGTTACTCCGTGTTTGCTGGAGTGGGAGAGCGAACAAGAGAAGGAAATGATCTTTACCACGAGATGATTGACTCTGGTGTCATTTCGCTCAAGGATAAGTCATCCAAGGTTGATTATTGTATTTTATAGCTTCTAATCACAAAATGTTGCCGGTATTTTGCATCATTGATGCGAAGTTTAGAAAAAAATTTAGTCTTTGGTTTATTGGTATTTAAAAGTGCGTTGGTTCAATTTAATGCATCAATATTTTTGATTGTTAAAATTAAACTTTTATAAACATTTGTGTTACTTTTCACCTAACCTGGCGTGATGTAACCAATCAACACACACTGCGTATTCAGTAATAATATTTTTTAGCCTGATACCTTTTTTTGAACCTCAGGTGGCTCTTGTGTACGGACAAATGAACGAACCTCCAGGTGCTCGTGCTCGAGTTGCTTTGACTGGTTTAACTGTTGCCGAATATTTCCGTGACCAAGAGGGACAAGATGTGCTGCTCTTTATCGACAATATTTTCAGGTACCTACCTATTCATTCATAATGAATTAGATGTTGGTGTAAGTGTCAGTAATTTGCTCCGCTTTTGCTACAGATGTTGTAGTAGACTCTATTTGGCGCTCGCGGCTTGTCAGCTATGGCTAACGTGACAATAGTAGTTAATGTGTTCCATTCAACAATTAATGGAGGCAGAATACTCGCAGTGTGATGTTGGAAATTTGGCATCGCAACCCACTTGTAACAACTTCTCTTTAGATTTACACAAGCCGGATCTGAAGTATCTGCTTTGCTTGGTCGTATCCCATCAGCTGTGGGTTACCAACCGACACTTGCCACTGACATGGGTACTATGCAGGAACGAATCACAACAACAAAAAAAGGATCAATTACATCTGTGCAGGTAAGTAGTCACTTTAAAGCGTTTTATTGAGCTTTTATATTGGTCGGTAAAGCTTGAATTTAGTGTTGTGGTAGTCTTCGCAGTATGAATAGCACTTTTGTGGTCACCTGAGTTCAGTTTACTGTTACTTGTCAGTTTAGAAATCGAGATGAAAAATAAGGGTGTAGTCAATATAGTTATGGACGAGAGTCCGCCGGCAGCTTGTCTACATTTTAGAACTTATTGCCATGAAAAATTATCTAAGGATGCACTGAACAGATTGGTGAAAAACTATCAAAATTGAAATTTGCGTATGGATTGTTGGATCGACTAGGTCAGCTAATTTTTGACATGTTTCAAAAAAACGCTTTTTTGTAGGTTGAAAATATTGAATCATTTTATTGAATCCCCCACGACACGACTCGTTTGATTTTGTGTTATGTTACCAAATGACTAGTGATGATAAGATTAAGAGCCTAATCTGACAACAAGAGCCGACTAAGGAGCCTTGAGCTTTGTCTTGTGGTGTTTGGTTGATAATGGTTTCTCCATCAGAGAGCCAAAAAGATTTTAATTGCTAGTCCAATGTACTATCTGAATGAAGTTAATATCTGTATCAGTGTAAAACTTGGTTGTTTTGTGCAGGCTATTTACGTCCCCGCTGACGATTTGACTGATCCCAGCCCTGCTACTACTTTCTCTCACTTGGACGCCACCACCGTATTGTCCCGTCAGGTCGCAGAATTGGGTTTCTATCCCGCTGTCGATCCCTTGGAATCTTCTTCCCGTATTATGGACCCCAACATTGTCGGACTTGAACATTACGACTGTGCTCGCCGGGTCAAGAAAATTTTGCAGGTGATGTATAAGCTGTTCGATGTGCATTGCTTAATTAGTGCCTTGTTGTTACAAATGTTGTTGCAGTTACAAGCGTTACAAATTTTTGCAATACCAGTACGTAAAAAATCGGTAGATCTTGATGTTGTAGCAGCATTTTTACATTTTTTTGTTTAGGATCACAAATCTCTACAAGACATCATCGCCATTCTTGGCATGGGAGAATTGTCGCAAGAGGAGAAGCTTACTGTCACCAGAGCTCGTAAAATCCAACGTTTCCTTTCCCAACCATTCCAAGTACGTTTATCAACTGACTGCAATTAAAGCGAGATTCATTAGTGCTTTCTCTCAATCCAAGCAAATAGGAGGCCTCTTTCTTTTCAGTGGATCCCCACCAAGCTAACCTCCTCTTATTCAACTCCCGCCTTCGTTTCAATCCCACTACAACCTTTCTTGGGGTCACCTTCGACCGCACTCTTTCCTTTTCTAAACATGCTTCTCTAAAGGCTAAATTCTTCCCTTTTGTCAAGGCCTTACGCTGTATCTCTGCTCCCTCCGGAGGCCCCTCTAAGGAGTCCCTTTCTCTTCTGTATGAGGCTTTTCTTCGGCCTGTTCTCACTTACGCTTCACCCGGATGGTTTCCTTTTTTAAGCGTTACCAGCATCACCAAACTGGAACGCCTTCACTGAACGGCTAGTCGCGCCATCTCCGGCTGCCTTTCGTCTTCCCTATCCCACTTCTCCTTTCTGAGGCTTCTCTACCTCCCCTACGAGTCACCCTGACTCGTTTCGTTCTTTCATCTTATAAGCCGGCCCTGCGTCCACTCCACCCGCTCATGCTTTTTTTGCTTCTCCTAGGGAGGCTCTTGCTTGCCCTCCCTCATCTCCTTGGAATCTGCCTTCCTTCACTGTGGAGTTCACCCTTTCCTCTCCATGCTCCTGCTCTGATCCCCCTCTCTCGCCAAGCTGCGGCTCTTGCTCACCTTGACTCTATCCCACTTTACGATCTGATGCTTTGGACAGACGGCTTTGTTCCTTTTCCTTTTGGCAAAGACGGCTCTGGCGTTCTTGCCAACTGCTCTCTGTGGCACTAAGGCCACTCTTTCCTTTTCAGCAGGCCCAGTGTGTTCAAGTTTTTCCGCTGAAGTCTGCGCCATTTTGCACGCCCTTTGATGGTCTTGGCAGCACCAACAAGTCTGCCATTTCTCTTCTATCTGACTCTCGCTCTGTCCCCACCACCTTGTCCTCTCCTCCATCTTTCCTTTTGCCTCAATCTCCGGCAGATCTGGCAGGAACACTCTTCTCTCCTGTTCTATCAGGCTACAATGGGTCCCCGGACACTCGTTTTTCCTGGGGAACGACGCGGCTGATGAGCTGGCCAGTCGGGGAGCGCTACTCGTGCCCTCTGCAATCCTTGTAGTCTGTTTTCTCGGACTGGAGGCGTACTGTCTCATCTAAGTTCTTTGACACACAGGTTCCTCGATTTCCACCGAGGAAGTTGTGCTTCCTCGTCACGCTCGCTGTGTTCTCTTGTCTTCGCTGCAACGGACACAACCTACTTTTAAGCTTTTATCATCTCTCTGGGATTGGCAAAATCGAGAATCCTTGCAGCGCCTGTGGACACCCGTCCCTGGACAAGTTTCATCTCATTCTGTACTGTGCAGCTACGGACGCTTTACGCAGCTCGCTCTTTTGTGACTCTGTCTCTTTACGACCTCTGGTCCAGGCCCTGGAGAGTTGCCCGTCTTCTGGGGCTCCATGGTCTTCCGTCATGCCCCCATAATCTCGGAAGAAGTCGGGTAACAACAGCAACTGATTCATTAGTGTGCAAAATTATGCAATATTGAACAGTACTCGAATTGGAGTTTTGATCAACTGATAAATGATGTTGCAGGTTGCAGAAACTTTTACTGGAACGCCAGGAAAATTAGTGACATTGAAAGATACAATTAAAGGATTTAATCAGATTCTCGATGGTAGGTTATACTGTAAATCATGTTGTTCAATTCTAATAGCGTCGTATCGTCTCAACTCGTGCTTTCGTTGGGGGAAGTAGTCTGGCTTGTCGAAACAACATTGTTGCTGAAATTAAAAATGGCGTGACATAGTATTTGATTAACTTTCTAACGACAGCGCTTGTTCTTCTTTGTCTTTCGGCTTATTCCCGATTAGGGGTCGCCACAGCAGATACCTGCATTTTTATAACATGGCATTTGTTTTACGGTCGGATGCCCTTCCTGCCACCAACCCTCTATTCGGAGGTAAAACTGCGCCACCTGTCTTCCACATAAAGGCGGGAGCGTCCCGTTAAGTGCCTTGCCCAAGGACACAACAAGCGAATTTGCCGGCTTGTTCTCCACAACCTCTCCAAAATGACAGCGCTTATGCTCATAGTTAATGTTGTGATTTGCTTCAGGCGAGCTTGATCATCTTCCTGAGGGAGCTTTCTACATGGTCGGTGACATCAACGAAGTGATGACGAAAGCTGATCAACTTGTAAGCGAGATGGAAGAGGAATGATTTAGTTTCGAACGTTGAAATATTTAAATTGAGTGTCTCTGCTCTTAGCAAGTCTTTTCGTAATACAGGTTTAATCGTGTGAAATTCTCTTGTTTGTTCAGATCAGTAGAGTTTGATGTATTTTGGTCGTTATCGGCAAAAGACGCAATCTTACAATACAAATGCGGTCATTAAAACTACTACCCAAATTTGAATAAACGCTTGGCAACAGGCAATGGCATCTGGCTGCTCCACATGTGTATAAGCTGCAGCGGGCGGAGTAAAATGACTTCAAGAGTATCAAGGTTATAAAGGAATTTTTTTAACTTTTTGAGACACACCCTCAGTCTTTGACGACGCCACCAAGAAACCTGTGACCCCTTGCTCACTTTTTTGTGAAAACTTTGTTTTGGTCTCCAACACGACATCAAGTCGCTAATTTTGACAAATTTTTGTGCAATTAAGACAAAAAAGAAGGATCGTCGCATCTCAATTGAAGAATCCCTACCCTTGGTCCAAAGGAGTTTTTGGGTGTCCACTATTTCACGAAAACATTTTAATACTTCGGTAAATTGCTGTTCTTAGTTTTGATGGTCAAGCCAAACGATTTTGTTCAACTTTTAAAACCAAAGCACTCGGGAAGTTGTGTTGGTGTTAAATAAACCAAGAGAATCCCTGTTTTTACGCGATTTCAGACAAGTTCTTGTTGTTTACCCGACCTCTTCCGAGGGATGGGAGCGTGGCGGCAGACCATGGAGCCCCAGAACCCGAGCAACTCTCCAGAGGTCATAAAGAGTCCGTAGCTGGACAGTGCAGAATGAGATGAGAAGTGTCCACAGGCGTTGCAGGAAGGATTCTCAGTTCTGCCAATGCTAGAGAGATAGGAACCTAAAAGAAGGCTGTGTCCGTTGCAGCGAAGACGAGAGAGGACACAGCGAGCATGACGAGAAAGCACAAGTTCCTCAGTGGAAATCGAGGGAACTTGTATGTCAAAGAATTAAAATGAGACAGTACGCCTCCAGTCCGAGATAAGAAGAGAGAGGCTACAAGGGATAGCGGAGGGCAAAAGTAGCGCTCCCCGTCTGGCTAGCTCATCGGCCGCGTCTTTTCCCGGTAGAAATGAGTGTCCGGGGACCCATTGTAGCCTGATAAAACAGGAGAGAAAAGACAGTTCCTGCCAGATCTGCCACAGAGTTTGGGATAAAAGGAAAGATGGAGAAGAGGACAGAACGAGAGTCAGATAGTAAGAGAAGAGAAGAGAAATGGCAGACTTGTTGGTGCTGCCGAGACCAGCAAAGAGCGTGCAGAATGGCGCAGGCTTCAGCGGAAAAACTTGAACATACTGGGCCTGCCGAAAATGAAAGAGTGGCCTCAGTGCCACAGAGAGAGCAGTTGGCAAGTACGCCGGAGCCGCCCTTGCCAAAAGGAAAAGGAACAGAGCCTTCTGTTCAAAGCACCAGATCATGAGAGGGAAGAGAGTCAAGGTGGGCGAGAGCCGTGCCTTGGCGAGAGAGAGGGGGATCAGAGCGGGAGCATGAAGTGGAAAGGGTGGACTCCACCGTGAACGAAGGCAGGTTCCAAGGAGGACAGGGAGGGCAAGCATGAAGAGCCTCTCTAGAAGAGGTAAAAGGAAGCATGAGCGGGTGAGTGGACGCAAGAGCTCTCCAGGACGATCTGCAGAGTCTTGGTTTCACTCCTAGTCTGGCCAAACCTGAAATAGAAAAAGAGGTTGGGAGATGAAGAGCCCGCTCATAAGAAAAAAGAGTGAAATGGGTCAGGGTGACTCGTAGGGGAGGTAAAGAAGCCTCGGAGAGAAGAAGTGAGATAAGGGAGGACGAGAGGCAGCCGGTGATGACGCGACTAGCCGCCCGGTGGAGGCGTTCCGATTTGGTGATATTGGTAACGCTTAGGAAAGGAAACCATCCGGGTGAAGCGTAAGTGAGAACAGGCCGAAGAAAAGCCTCATACAGAAAAGAAAGGGACTCCTTAGAGGGGCCTCATGAGGAAGCAGACATACAGCGTAAGGCCTTGAGACGTGGGAAAAACTTGGTCTTCAGCGAAGATACATGTTTAGAAAAGGAAAGAGTGCGGTCGAAGGTGACCCCAAGAAAGGTTGGAGTGGGATTGAAACGGTGGCGGGGGCCGAGTAGGAGGAAGTTGGGCTGGAGGTTAGCTTGGTGAGGATCCACTGAGAAGATGGAGGCCTCACATTTGCTCGGATTGAGAGGAAGACACCAGTACTCAGACCAGCGTTCCAATTGAAACAGAGTTCCTTGTGTGGCCTCCACTGCAGTGGGGACCGGGGGGGGGGGGGAGGAGGACCAAATGGCCAGATCGTCAGGGTAAAGAGAGCAGCTGACGGAAGAAGGCAGAGAGGCCGGAAGATGATTAATGAAGAGAGAGAAAAGTACAGGGCCAAGAACGGATCCTTGCGGAACACCTCGACGGATTCGAAAGCAACGACTCTTGTGATTTTGATAAACCACGCAAGCGCGCCTATCAGAAAGGAAAGATTGAGTCCAACGCACAAAGCAAAGACGGAGGCCAGCCGAAATGAGTTTATGGTAAAGGGCGAGATGCCAGACAGAGTCAAAAGCTTTAGAAAAATCAATAGTGGAAAGGATCGTCCGAGAGCCCGCTCTGGGTTTGTTAAATCCATCCGAAATGGACTGAGAAAGGTACAGAATTTGATCTAGAGTATACCGTCCAGGGCGGAAACCGGCCTGGCGGGGAGAAAGAATGGAATAAGATTCCAGAAAGAAGAGTAGACGGGAAAGAATGATGCGTTCAAACAGCTTTGATACGCAGGAGGTGAGAGAGATAGGCCTGAAGGAAGCAGGAGGGTCGAGAGGCTTTCCCATCTTGTTTATGGGAATAATGAAAGATGTCTTCCAGATGGAAGGAAAGGAATGCGAAGACCAGGAGAGATTGAAGATGTAAAGAAGAAAATCCATGCCAGAGCGAGGAAGGTGCTTTAGCATGGGATAGGCAACTTTGTCTGGACCAGTGGCGGTGGACGAGTAGAGGTTGGAGGCAGCCGCAAGAAATTCAGCAAATAGACAAGTTCTTCGAATGTCCTAAATGAAATTTTTGCGAAGGCCCTTCTTAAGGTTTCGTGCCCACCATTAACTGGGCAGTATTAATCGCATACAAAAAGTTCAATTTAAGACTTGATAGTAGCAACTTTAAATCGTTATCAAAGCGGCATTCAGTTTTGTTTATTTGATTAATTGCAAAATTTGCATGTGTAGTCAATTTTGTTTTGCTTTTTATCAAATGAGGGTGTTGGCAATTGAACCAGTAATGAATTAAGAAATGCTTAAGGTTTTGAAGTGTTTGGAAGAAGAGTGCATGGGTGATCAAAGAAAAAATGGATAGGGTGGGTGGAACAGTTGACTGGATGAAAAAAAGGAAGATGACATCAACAAAATAATGTGTGTAAACTTTCGAGGAACGTGCGGTAAATCTTCGACCCGACCACTGCAAGCGTAGACCAAAGCAAATTTTAAAAATTGGATCTTACTTATCGAAAGTTCGATGGAAAAAAGATTCTAGACGTAAACAATTACTTAGAAGTCTTTGGTTTAGAAAACCATGATAGGCTACCTCTTTCTCCATCACAAGTTACACTACTAGCAAAATCTTTCAATTAAAAAGAGCGCTTAAATCTTCAACTATTTGTACGGTATACCCTTACATATTGGTGGTTCACCGTTTGTGACCCGCATACTTTTATTTTTTTTATTTACCATATTTATCCTCTATTCGCGAGAAAGCGAATTGTATCGCTATATTTTGGATGGGACGTCCGCACTCCCTTGGGAGTTGCTATTTCCGAGGTGTCTGGGTCACCTGTCTTCCACATAAAGGTGAGGCGTCCCGTTGAGTGCCTTGCCCAAGGACACAACAAGCGAACTTGCCGGCTTTTTCTCCACAACCTCCCATAGATGCCGAGCGCCAAGCAGGGAAGCTATAAATACCATTTTTTAAAGTCGTTTGGTATGACTCGACAAGGGGAATGAACCCCAGGTCTAGCGACTGCGAAGCGGACGCTCTAACTAGCGGATTTTGCTCTCAAAAGTTTTTTTCATAATTTTGTAAATTTTTTAGGCCGTTTTTTTAAAACGTTAAATTATATTTAATAAACTTAAATTGTTTTTAATTTATGATTACTACGTATTACTGTGTCAATGAGTAAGGCTCTCTTCAGAATGTGTTTGAGAAGCATATTTTAACGTATATAATATCTTACTTAGGAGTTTTAAAACTGCATTAATAATTTGTGCGAGGGAAGGAACGTATCCCCCCACGAATAGTGGGGGGTATTGTATTAATTATCATTGCATGCAAAATGAAGTGAGACACACCATGCCCTAAAAAACTACAATTCCAGGTTTCTAAGCCTTACGTGCTATACCAGACCAAGACTGAAGTAAGATCGGTCAAGTCAAAATAAATGCCTCGTTCTGTTTTTTCATTCAGTCTCCTCGTCCAGCCTCTATCTATCTTGTTCAATCTATTCTGGATAAAGACTTCTTTTCTTCCTCGATTTATCGCTGATGGATTTCGTTGACCCTAACACTGTTTCTCTTAAACAGTCCTGGTCACTTCTCAAAGGTTTTTCACTCTGAGCAGGAGCCTCGCGAGCGTGACTTTTCATGGTTGCCTCTGCTCTCTTTCCTATGGCACCGGGCAATCATGCAAAATGGCTTTTTGATTCTCACCAGGATTTTTGTGGTGACTGATCCCTTTTCGCGGGAAACCAAACAGACTGCTATGATTCGCACCAAACGTACCACCACATAGCAGACTAAGCAAGGTGCTGATGAGTTACAGTGAACATTTTAACTTATTACATTGCAAGAGCTAAAATATTTTAGAAAAACTTATTTAAGAGTCCCCACTCCGACTAGTCACAGCTTGCTTTTTGTCTTGGTAATTGATCACAAATTCATACTTTATTGGATGTTCTGAGATAACCTGTGGTGTTGTTGTGATTACCCTTCCTCTTCCGCGGGATGGAGGTACGGCACGAACTGCAATTTTTTGACAGCAGCAATTGATAGCCAGTGTAATTTAGCAATTCCTGTCATTATTTTTATTACTTTATGTTTTTAGGTTACGCAAATTACTTTTTATTTTCTTGTATTGTTTGTCAATGTAGGCCTACATAAATGGCATCATGAGACAGGTTAAATTTTTGTATGATGCAGGAAATAAGGTGCAAAGTGATTTTTTGAAGTGTTTTGTATTTGTTTAAAATAGGCCTACACTGTTTCGTACTCTATGCTTTTCAACTGTGATGTAATTTTAAATCGGAAAGGTTTGATGACTCCTAACCAGAGTTGCCATTTCAAAAACTAACAAATGCCATGGTCAAAAAGTAACAAATTAAGTGAAAAGGTAAGAAATGTGCAAGAAAAAAGTTTATATACAAACAATAAAAACCATTTATTACAGCAAGACTTCTTACGACCTTTTTTTTATTTTGGAGAACAGCTCTCATGTAGGTCATTTTGGGCTGTTTTTTCGAAGATCAACGTACTTTCTGACTATTTTAGCAAAGAAGTGGTGACGAACCCAGTTTCATTTGTAATCAAGTCAAAAAGTAACAAATTTTGGTAACGTGGTAACAAATTTTAAATTCGCGAGCAAAAGGCAAGTTTTGTTACCGGAAGTAACAACTCTAGCAACTGTGCTTGTATCGTAAGATTCCTCGCTTTTGCAGTGCTGGTCTCTTCCAAATTCAGGTTAACATCAAAAAATTTAATGCTTTAATTTATAAATTGTTGTATCGCTTTGTTGAATGCTGTCGCCAATTTGAACACTCACCTGTTACTGCGTTGATACTCCCTCCCTCCCGGTTATTTTTTATTTTAAGTATTAAGCTCATTACAGGGATTTTCTTACCTTTGACAATGGAAAAACGAGTGTGATTTTCTTTTTTTTAAAACAACCTATTGTAAACAAAAACAACCTTTGTATATAGATACAAGTTTAGTGTTTTGTGTCTTTTTATGTTATGCTAATGTTTTGTGTGTCCTTTCGCTGTATATATTTGCTTTTTTTCAATATGGACCAAATTAATTCTGCCTGAGAAAAATAAATTAAAAATCAGGTGAAGCATAATATTTATTCCTTTCAATAAATATTCATTTCTCGCACGCCTTTAGGTCTTCTCGTTTGCAATGTTTTCATTTTCTTGTTCCCACTACCGCCACTAGTATTTTTATACATACTGGGTATTAACTTGATGCCGCAGAAACAAAAAATAACTGTACCGTACAGCAACCCACTCCCTACCACCAACTTCTCTGCGACGGTCTTTGTTTCACTTAAAAAATTCAGTTTTTGTTTCCGCGTTTTGTGTCCTTGTACTTCACCACAGCCGCATTTTTAAGGTAGACTGACCTTGGTCAACTATTTGTCCGGGACAACGACTAGCTGAGCAGACGCTCTGCTTACCCATCCAGTTCTCTGCCGCCGGTCTCTTACCCATCCAGTTCTCTGCCGCCGGTCTCTTACCAGTCGTATTTGTTTCTGTATTTTTAACTGGAGGCGTAGGCCTAATGTCTGCGCTAAAATTTTCAAGGCGCAATTTCTTTGTATTTTTTTCTACATGCGATCTTAGGTTTAGGCCGTGTGAACCTGCCACAATTCTGTTGCTCCTGTCATGCTTCCATTTACAGAAGTCTGATAATAAGAATTAGATGTTAACCAAGAGACCTGCCCAATGAGAGCAGCAAATTGGCAGCAGTCGGATCAGAGGACGGGATCGTGAGATTAAGCAAAAAGCAGAAAGATCTCAAAAAAGAGCATGCCTTCATGTCAGAGAAAACTACAAGCGAATGAAAAAAAGCCAAATGTCTCGAAGCGCCCTTGCTTTGATTTCGTGTCTATCCATTACCGAAAGAGATAAGAAGGATAACAGGCGATGGGTTTGCACATACTGTAGGTGAAAAAGACTAAATCGGTCAGAGTGAGCAGCAAAATAGGCAAAGCAATTACAACGAAAGATAGCACATAAGGGTGGCAACTTGATGTTAGCAATGAACACTATTCGGCGATTCAATTCGGTTCTGCGGTATCTTGGCACCACTAATTTCAAGTACATCAAATAAAAACAATCCGAATGTTTAGTTGCTTTCGCGTTGTTTCAGAAAGCGCCAATAAAACGAAAAGACGTTTTGGTGTTCAAAAAAAATTAGTAAAAAGGTGGGTAGTAGAAGAGGGTGTGGTCGTATCACTTGAGGTATTTGGATCTGTGTCAGTAATGAAGAAAAATATACATAAAGATGAGAGCGAAAACTTACAAAATAGCAACGAGCGAAGAGGAATTGGCACATACTCACAAACAAGAGGAACTGTCCAAGGAAATCAAGCCTGTATACCAAGATTATGGTGATAAGTTTAAAAGGACAACTTTCACAAGTAAATCATTCTCCTCCCGTATATCGACGCAGTGATAGCACTGGGAAGTAGTAATAGGTCGAAAATCAAGATACTGAGTCTAGTTTAAACAGATTGGCAAGAAAACAACGCAATCAAAGGTAATGGAGGTATCGCTTAGAGATTAGCTTAAGAGAGCAGGTTATGCTAGGTTTGCAGAAATACTTATCGGATTATATTGCAGAATATATAAAAATTAAAATAATCACAATGAATGGCTCCTTGTAGCCTATTCGAGTAGGAGTTTAGCATTTACGATTTTGCTGATTGTTCAAAATAAGTTGTTAGTACTTTGCTATGGCTACAATGTGGCAGTGGAAACTATACCAGTCCGGTAAGTCACCTCCAAGAGGGTCAAGTTAAGTGACAAGAAGCTATAGATGAACTTGAAAAAAATGGAGGGTCCAAAAAAAGCAAAGATGCTGCATAAAGCCTAGTAACGAGAAAAAATTTTAAAAGAGCAATGTTTGGAAGAGTGCGATAGATAATGACAACGGAACGGTGCAAATTCGCATCGACAAAAAGCGCAATTTAAAGCTAACAACTGTGGTTAATGGCTCAAGATTGTAAACAAAATCAATTTATTTAACAAATATAGCTTTTAAAAAAATCAAACGCGGAAGATCGGTCATATCGTTCAATCTTAAACTCAGCCTTCATTATTTTATCAATCTTAAACTACAGCCGCTAAAAACAAATATCAATCAATCAAAATACTTGGTAGGATAACGCTTAACAAAAGAGTTTATTTAATACGCAACGAAGCCAATGGTCACAAAGTGGATAGAATGCTAGGTTTAAAAGCGGTGCTAAAGTAACATTGAATAGAACTTTCTCAATTCTCAAACAAGCAATTTTTGTAGAACTCATAAAGGAAATTGAATGCAAAATGACGTTTCCAGACAGTGGAAATAGAAAACAAATAGCAATACCCAAATGTGTAAAACCTGTGCTACTTAAGAATTGCACATAGCTACTTCCACTCTCAAATCATTCACATATTATATCTTGCACCTGTTTTGATCAGCGCCCGTGAGTTACCACAGTTAATCTCGAAAAACTCTTCCAGGAACTGAGACTTGAAATGTAGTTAGTTACTACAGTACCAATTACATTATTGTTCCGAAGCTGCATTATCAAGTGCTTGTTCCAAGGTTGCTGAGTTGGTGGCTTCAGATTGAAATTGCGAGCTTCGAGGCAATTTTGTTCGAGGTTCTTCGTCACAAATTGGCGCAGATGAGCTACTTGCCTCATTTGCTTGAACTGCTCGACGTTTCACATTCTGTCAACAACTTGTTTCAGTTCTCTGTCGACTACAACACTTTGTACATTGCACAAATTACTGCATACTCAAACAACAAATAGGTTTGGACAACATAATTATGAGACTAGCATGTTCCCATTTTAAAGTGAAAAATGCTTTTAACCTTGTTTGCTCATCAATAATGAAAAAAAAACGACTGATTTATTTCAGTTCATTACATGTTTAAATTACTGCCATCGCTGTAATTTTCGACGAGATAACTTTTAAAACACAAGTTCGCCTTCTTGTTCTTTCGTCGAGATGAGTAAGCTAACTACGTCAAAACAACTTGCCTTAAAAGCCACAGCCAGCATGAAACGATTGCCCGCGGTGAGCGTCATTGCCATAAGGTCGGCAACGCCGCAACCAAATCTTACTGCATCTGATGCAGCACATTTTTCCACGATTTGAGCATTTTAGCGTCTCGACAAGCGATTAATTTATTTAAGAGCCTATTTTCATGGTAGCCTTAACCATAAAACTGTTACCCCGCAGAGCAGAGCTTTTTAAACGGGTGGGCACGGAGCCGCAGTACCATGGCCCAACTTTGGTCTTCGTTGCACAAAAATTTTCCAAAACCTGCACTGCTAAAAGTTGATTTCTAAAAAAAGTCTTGATGTTTTCTCAGAGACCACAAGTGGGAAAAAATGTCAAAATATTGAGCCTCTAAAAAGATTTTCACGTGTTGAAGGGGCACGGGTTTTTGTTGGCACTTTCAAAAGTTTAAGCACCCCAGCCCTAACGCATGCTGCTGCGCCATAACTCTTGATTTTTATGTACTAAAATTTTAGTTCATAATGAAGTGAGCAAGCATTTCTGTAACAATCTTCGTAAATAAAAGCAAAGATACCTTTTTTTTAGTTAAAACACAGTAATCAATTATTACCATTGAACTTCACAAATTTCTACGGTATTGTTCAGAAACGTTTCAAAGGTTCGAAGAAAACGTTTTCTAGCTGAGACGATCTCGACAACCTTCCGGTTGGACAACTTCTAACTTCAAATTACGAAAATATTAAGAATAGGGAGACGTTTGATAACTTTTTATATTTGAATGAGGCATTGCAATGCTAGGTTTAAAATGTCACAAAGCCCCGAAATTCAGTCAACAAAATGCTAATCTGTAAGCTTGAAATAAATATTTAGAGTAAACAAGCACTTAGGTAGGTTGATAATGCTTTTTGCAAGCTGCTGGAGACATAATGCATAGTAATGGTTCACAGAGTGAAGCCAGTTAAATTGATACTAGACGGAGGCCGACTAACCAACGTTGACCATCGTACCATACCTATTCTATTATTAGCAGCGGCTTTAAATGATTTTCGCCATCATTTTTGCAGTTAGCATTTTTCAACAACTTAAATTTTTTGAGACGCTCTATCATGTGTCTTACTTGCTGGCGCCGAAGGATCAGATTTCTAAACAGTAGATGTCAGCGATGTGCTGCAGTAATTCACTATTTTTGTGGCTTTTTAAGCTCCTATAAAACATACATGCCCATGGAAAAACCAGACATGTGTCAGCAGAGTCTCAACAATATGTCGAAAAGGTTTCTGCTCAGAAATGTGCGGGGACTGGTTCGGTAGTATTACGTCATCTAATGTCTACAATTGATCGTTTGATATCGTCCTAGTGTCTGGGTTAAGCTGAATTGAAAAGATGCTTGCTCAGCTACGAGTTAACGAAAAGCTGAAAAACGAAATGTCAAGCAGTAAAGCGTCCATTCCAATCCTATACTCTTTGACTGTGATAGTGAGAACTATAGCTTATCGAATACTACAGTCTATCTTCGTAGACATGAACCATACATAAAAATCCCAGAGGAACTACGCAGTAATCAAGAAACGCGACATACATTGCTCAGCAAACAGTTACCAATATAGTTGTGCTGCACACTGTACGAGCGTGTTCTTGGAACCATTATAGTCATGATTTGCGCGGCCATGCGTAAACGTGATAAACAGCGGCTTACAATCAAGGGTAACTGACAAAATATTTTTACATTAGATAAGGCATATAGTTGTAATCGAGTAAATGACAGTACAATTGTCAACTACGATACGAAACTACAAATTACAGCACAAATGACTTTTATAACTGTCATTCACGAAACTGAAAATATGTAGCAGAATCTAAAGGTAGGAAAGTTATTTGCCATTCTAGTATCTATAGTACAAAATTGCAATCTGCACTGTAAGTAACAAACTTACTTTTTTATCAAGCTGCTGGTACAGGTACCGAAGCAAAATATTACTTCTGTCTTTCTTAATTACTGAAAATAAACATCATATCATATGATAAATATAGCAAAATTACTGCCACACTTTGCAAAATCAAAGTCTTATTTATTGTACATATTGTTTCCACCAAAGTTCTTCAAAATTCTAGTGTTCCCCAGAATAATTAAAGGGGCTTCCTGAGCTTTGGAATTCTGCAAGGGTTACTACTCCTTTGTTTTCTTTCAGCAAAACATAACGTTTTTTTTAATTTTGCGAGAATAATTTGGCAAAACTTAGAACTTTAGTGTAAATGCATGATGTAACAATTACCATAATTGTGCATTTACTTTGAATTTAAGCGCAACAATTGCATTTCAAGTACTACTGCGTCACACATACTCAGCAAAGAAAACTTTAAAAAGCAGTTGTTGGATTTTGCCAAATGGCGGCTGAATATGATTACATATGGGTTCCATCAACCTAGAACCAAAATTAAAGAAGACAACTCGAAACTAATATTTTTTCAACTACTTTTTTTAAGACCAATCAGAATTTTTTGTCAAAAGCAAACATTTACGTGTGCATATTGGGTTGAATTGTAGCGATCACCAGTTTGGATAACTGGCGATCTTACGTCCAAAAAATGATGATCGTTGATCTGGCTAGTGGCTTGTTTGCCCGCTCGTCGACTAAACCAATTGAGCAAAAGGTGTGGATCCATTTATTTTACGAATGAGATAAACAGAAATAAATTTGAACCGAACCAAACTTGAACACAGTTAACACAAATTCTAACTGAAACAACTGAATTGAACCAAACTGATCGCAATTAATACAACGTCAACAAATTTAACTAATGCGTAAAAAATGTTTAAAGCAAAATCAGAAACTTAAAATGTGCGCTTAATTACTTGAACAACTAAAGAAATCAAACTAAAAAAATCAAATCAGGTAGACAAACCAACGTGCGCTGTTGCATGAAGTGATTACAATAAATAACTACAAAAAGCACTGGAACATAAAAACCAAGTTGGAAACCGCCACTGAATACCCTTTCTTGGGGGTTTCAAAATAGTTTGGTTAAAATCTCAGAGCAGCCAGTCGCATTGATTTGGGTAAATTCTAAATGTAAATCCGAATTTAATTGAGATTGAGTTTACATTAAAGTAGACTCAAGTAGTCGCATATTGCTGAATATCAAAAAAAAGATAAAATAAGAATGCATATCAAAAAAAGGACATTGCTGAGTAAGGATGGTATGGAAGCCCTGACAATATGAACAATCAGTTACTTCTGCAGCAAGTTTTCATGCAAGTTATATTCCAACATAAAATTGGTATGAATCAAAGACAGGGGCTCTCAAAATATTGTTAGTGCATACTTTTTAGTTGAACCAGAACGTAAAGTGTATCCCAAAAAAAGAATACAGCATAGGCAAAATTCGATTTTATAAAGTTGATTACCAAAAAAAGGTCTTCAACTTGAGAAAGAGCATAAGCAACGAAACATCAAAATATATACTGTTTTTGTGACAAAAATAAGCAAAATAATTGCTTTCATAAGTTGGTCTCCAAAAAAAAGAACAATTTGATGGGCTTGTGTATCCACAAAATTTTTCTAGCTCACCCCAATTTGAAAAGCCCTAAACTGAAGTTTTCATGCAAAAAACAAGAGTTAAAGCAGTTTTAACAAATTTTAAGTGACGGAGTTGCATGGTATTTGTAAAAATATAGCAAGGGTTCTATAACGTCTAAAAGGTTGAAGAGCACTAATTTAGGACGTTTTAAACTTACAATTGATAACAGCAAAACTACTGCCACACTTTTACTATCCAACAAAACATGAATTTGAACAAAACTATAATCAATAGAAAGTAAAAATACAACAAAATGTCAATAAACGCAAAAGGACTATCAAAAAATTTTGGATGATATGATAAAAGTTAATTTTATGTAATTTTTCCCATATTTTGCTGGCTCAGACGGGCTGATTTAATGCATGTCTACCACTACACACTCACTTCCAAACCAGACTTTTTGCAGGAGCATTGTAGCATTTTTCCTTACTGGAAAATACCAATGACACTTTTATATAATTTGAACTCCAGATTTTTGATCCGAAGTCTGCAGCAATTACCACTACACCACAGCAATGGCATGATAAATAAATAAAAAGGATTGTGCAAATATAAAACTGAACAATCAAAAATAATTTTACCTTGCTGAGGAGTATTATCTTCTGTTGATATGTACAAAGAAAGTTTCTTTGTCTAAAAGTACAATCGTGACATACCTAACAAGTTGTCAAAACCACTCAAATCACAAATCTTAAAATAACCGACTCTTAATGGCACTTGATCTCAATTTTCTACACTTATTTACTGCAATACACCTGACTCATTTGCAGTTAATCATGGATAGGCATGGAGCTATCAGAATCAAGATCTATCCCTTGTATATGATGTCAATCTCAGTGAAAACTAATAATTACAGCACTACCTTAAGGCAGCAAACACAAAAACAGACATCAGATGGGATTAGAACACTTACTGTGCAATAGTTACTATGGTGTGAGCCAGGGCTTGGTTGATGAAATATTGTAACTGGAAGCACTGCCTTAAACCACTACACCACCAAAGTATGCTGATTAGCTATACAAACTTTGATAGATAAACAATGAAACCTAGGCTTAATGATCTTATTCAACAGGAATTCACAGGTCATTAAAATAATTACAAGGTTAATCATTAAACCAGCCAGTACAAAATATCAAACTGTACCAAGGGATTTTAGCCCTAGTTATCATATCAAATGTACAGAGACACCCAGAGCCAAAACCTGTCCCTAGATTTTGGCAGTAGTTCCAATGAACTTGACAATGTCACCACTCTAACACAATATTAGTAAAAACCAACTTGACTGGGATTTGAACCGATAATTTATGCCAGCTATCCTTGCATGTACACTACACTTTTGATTCAATGGAAAAAACACTCTTAACCACTCTTAAACTACTTGGCCATCAAAGTACACTGATCAGCAGTGTCAATTTCAATAGATAAATAATGAGACAAAAGTATGGATCATGGTTGAATCACAAAAAACTTTAACAAAGACATCAACTAAAGAGTAAATTTTTCTTCCAAGACCTTGTAATAGTTTGAAGACAAAGCTTTAAAAGAAAATCAAACATCTTAAATCACAAGCACAAAAACTTTTATTAGATCATTGCTAAGTTCAGCTATACAATTTTACCCTTAGGTGATGGGAAAACCCTTTATAGAAATAGAAGATTATTGTTAGGTACACACCCACTCATGAGTTACTGATACTGCTGGCACAGTGTATTTCTATCATAAGTAAGGTAACTAATTGGGAAAATCCGTAGCAAAGTGTCTTTCCCAACACGACAATCACTATCAATTACAAGTTATTTCAACCACTGCCGTTACATATTAGAAACAAACTGGTGAACAGGTGCAATAAAAATGTAATTTATTTTACAAATACAAGATGCAAACTCAACACAAGACTGATACACCTTCACAAAAAACTAAATGCTTTTGTGGTTTCATTGCATATGAAATAGAAAATGAAAAACACAACATAACTCACCATACGCTTGTCAGTTGAATCTGATTGAAACTTAGAAAAGTTTGCTGCATTAAAAGAAGGCCAAGGTTTTGATTTAGAACTCTAAAATTAGCAAAAAAGTTTCTATTAAGTACACATATTAGCCTTGAGCACTTAAATAAGCAAAATATTTAAATGCAGGAATCTATAGAAAGCATTACAGAGAACTGGATACTACTTAAACTCTGAACTTCCTTAGAATTGCAGATCAACATTAGAGTTGGTTATGATTTTAATTAAGGTTTCGGTAAGTCTGCAGAATGGCCGCATTTTAGTAGTACCCCTTGAATTATAGCCATGTTGTAGTGGCAGTGCAATAAAGAAGGTTGGAGCACCACTTGTGGTGGCAATGACCACAGGTTCAAACCTAATGATTGGTGTGTTGATATGCACCTACAAAAAACACATAACAGCAATTTCCCAGCTCGGTGCCGCTGCTTATGGTAAAAATAACATGCACCATTAGTATTGCTAATGTTTACATAGATCTGAAAATAATGTTGAAGCCTACCTCAATCTAGCATATTTGACAAAACAACAGCCATGACTGAAAAATAGACATTTATGACAAAAACGAAGAAAATATTGGAAAGAACAGGAGAATATGGTACTAGCCAAACAAAACAAATCAAGTCAGGCCTAGCAGCAACCCATTAATGCAGTTTATTTTTTTCAAACTGCCTAAACAAGTTTTTATTATCAATAAAAAAACTAAAACTGCTACATGCCTGACCTCTTTACTTCATAGTTAAAGTTTGAAATTTTTGACATTAACTTACCATGTTTTGATGTTGGTCACTATTACAGCAAAACCTTTGTTAGAAAAGAACTGTCCCCGACCCAAACAAAATCACCAACCACTACACTAAGGCAGAATCAACAGGAGAACGTAATTCTGGTAAAATAAAAAAGAGGGAAAAACTGTGCCACTAAAAAAGTTCGCAAAATCAAACTAAAATAGCGGCCATGAGTAGCGCGTCGGCCGAGTATGACTACTTTGCTAGACGTTTCCATCGCACAATTGTGGGGATCGTGTCGACTTCTGCATGTTGAGTTGTTGTTGTGATTCCCAGAGCACGTCTGACTCCACAAACAAATATATTTCAAATCACAGCACAACGTCGAAAGCCCGAATGATAACTTGCGATGAATCTTGAATCGAATCGAATTGAATTGAACTAAATTGAGTCGAATGAATGAATCGAAATAATAATGCCTCTTTTTATGTGCTTGTTTGCAAGGTCACTCTGCCGTACGTCAGACTGAACTACGCCTGGCCATGCGGCGTAGCGACCCAGTATTATTAAATTATAGCAAGAAAGCGGACATTGTTCATGATATGTAGCTACGTATATTCTTTTATGACCAGTTTTTAGGCCTACGAATGACTTTGATATTGAGGTCAGCGAATGATTTACGATAAAGATATGAATTCAATAATGAGCGCACGAACAGAACGAGAATGTTTATGAGTCACCTACATGATTTCAGCAAAACATGAATGATCCAGAGTTTGTATCTCACAAGGTAGCCATACTGTAAAGAATTGCTTTTAAAGTTTAGTCGTCTATCCATCTAACCGAAACTACTCCTTATAATTAACATCTTGATACATTTAATTTTTTTCAAAATAGTCACAGAAAGCCTGAGATTTCCAGTTGTTCGGTAGTTTTGTTCATGTTAACTGGACGATTTTTGAAAAGAGTATATTTCCTCCAACTTCGTGATGTTGCATTTTGGCACGAAATGAATGCAATGATCTACCACTCAGAGTCGTAATGACTCAAGTTCAGTTTTTAAAGTACTCCAATCCATTTGCAAAAATCTTAGAAAGACTCGTAGTCGAGTCCTAACAGCTCTGAGCTAACCATCGACTCAGACTCAAGTGCACATAAAAACTAACTGGTGACTCAGGCTCGAGACAAGTGAACAAATGAAAAAATTTTTGGACCTCATTTACAAAAATAAAACCACGTCACACACTCAACTTTTATAAAAGATTTAACCGTTGTGATTACAAAATAATTTTGGAAGTAAAAATTGTGAAGAAACTTGAGGTCACCAGGCATTGCAGCAGACAGGCACCAAGCAATGGTTTTCACCAAAGTACGCCAGAGTGGCGATTGAGTTGGAGGTGCGAGCACTGCACTTGCCTTATCAGACGGTTGAAAAAAGACATGAACCTGCGATGATGCTATCTGTATCAAATGTAGCTTTTCTCCATTTTACTGCCTTCCTAGTGTTGATAAGAAAACGCTTTTTTGTTGCATGACCGTCATATTGAGCTGTAGACCACCCTTGTCATGATTTAAAGCGTAGGAAAATTTTGAAGAAGGTCGGGGAAAAAGAAAATGCAGCAAAAACAGTTAACGTAAAACATGCATCGGGACGTTTCGGCCTCAATGCCTCAATGCATAGCCATTTAGCTTATTTGGGTTAGGTGTTACTCTTGAGGATAGCCAAGCAACCCCACATTGCAAAAAACCTAGTAGGCCTACTGATATAACGCTAGGCAGCCCAATATCAATGCAGAAACGTTGTAAACATGTATTTCGTCATTTTTAATTTTTGTCATTACTTGGCTGTCTAAGTAAAGTCTTAGACTACATTTCAGTACCGCATAGGCCTAGTTGTTTTCATCTTCCATTTTCAGCAACTTCGCTTTAAAATTCCCAAAATCCCAAAATGGCAAAGCCAGTCCTTTCGGTACCTGCTTTCAATGCGCCGGTGCAGAAAGTTTGCGGTAAGGATGGACTCATTATGAGGCCACATTTTCCGCGGTTGCCAAATTAACTGCTGTCTAATTTGGTGTTTTAACAACGTAGTAGATGAAACTTGTAAGGTTATAATGGCTAGAGCGTGGCCATTACTGTGGAAAGTTAGAAAATATTGCAGCTATCATTTTCCCGTTCTAGTTCTTTGTTTGAGCTTTTTCTAGTGACTTTTGTTTTGTGCAAGCAGCAGTACATTTTTGAAGGTTTTCACCGATCAAGCCATAGGCTAATTAAAGATTCTTATTTTAATATCTAGTGATTTTAGACCAAAAAGTTTTGATTTTTTAAGTCTGAAAAGGAAACTTTTTGGTTGGTTCACAATACATTTTTTGCGATATATTGTGTTTGACGTTCGGTCGGTAACGGCAAATTGTTGGTAATGGCTGGCTATTGATGAGACCACTATCTATCTGGGGTATTCAGTACTCAGCGATCTGTTTATCATATTTTCTGAATAGCTTACCATTGTTTTGAAAAAGTAAACTATTTTTAGGCACGTGCAGAGCGGTTTGCAATTACTGCAAATATAGACTATTTTGACTTGCGAGGCTATAATTAAGTAGACCTATATTCAATGCAGATACGAAGAGGATGTGGGCAAAATTTTTGTAAATTCGAGCTTTTATGTCTGCGGACTCAAATGGATTCGAAATTTAATGGACTTTGACTCAAAAGGACTCGAGCTTTGGTGAACTCGGTTTCAATTCGAGCATCATAGAAAGAGACTCGGATTCGGTTCAAGCCATGGTCCCAAAGGACTCGGACACCAAGATTGGTGGACTTGGAATGGCTCGATTCCTTTAACTGATGGACTCGTTGCAACTCTGTTTGCCCTTGATACAAACATGAACGATGAACTTTGACGAAAACTTTAAGTTCAGCTTTTCCAAAGGGGATCAAGAAAACTTGAAAATGCGACCCGTTCCACAGATTGATCAACCTTGACTTGACAATTTTTGAAAAGAACATTAAGTTTCCTTTAAAATCGTGATAATGCATTTTGGCACAAAATGAATTCAAAAACCTTGCACTATATGCAAACATAAAATTTGCAACAACTTTACGTTTGATTTTTCCGAGGAGAGGGGTTACACCTAACATTTCATTAAGTATGTGCTCTTTTTAAGCGTTTGCAACTCAGCATGCTCTTTTTTGTCAAGTGAATCTACATCGATGTCTGATGATTACCAATGCTGCCATTTTTGTTCCCAAATTGGCGCGCTATGACATCACTTGCATTTAGCGAGTGACGTTGAGCATTGTGAAGAAGACATGCATCAATAATTCAAGGCAATATAAAACGGATTGGACCTTGAGCGGATGCAGAGTAGAGAGATCAAACTGCTAAAAAAGTACCAATCTAAGTACCGGGTAAAATGCAGTAAAAAGTACCGCGGTACAGAAAAAGGTACAAATTTTAAAAAGTACCGCGGTACCGGTACGCAAAAAGTGCCGCGGTACAACTGTACTCAGTACTGCCCACCTATGTATATAAGTTCATTACCGGGTGCAATTTTATGCTCCTCCCATGGAACATTTCGTCTTGTAGTTGTGATGTATTTATTATTACAAATTAAAATGGCTTGGAACTGGTTGCATCCTACTGTAGTGTATAGAACAGACTACGTCTTTGTCAATACCCACGGTTGAGATAATCGTTACAAAACCTAAGAAGACAGAAAAGTTGAGGTATATAAAAATAAATGCAGTCAGTGCCAACCTACCATCGGGACAAATGTAAAGACTTTGAGAGAGCGACGACCTTCACCCCAATTCTGCCATTTCCAGGCAATGACGTGGCTAGGGGGTTACTGAGCCCTGACTTCCAAAATTTTTGAATCGGATTAAGAAAGAAAACATGTTTTCAGACATAACGTCTACACAACCACTACAATCAAAAAAAGGTCATCCCAACGACTTGAGATACACATTGACAAAATTGAGAGTCAAAAACTCAATCTCAAGAAAAGGTCATTGAACAATTTTGAGGAACATTAGCATCGAATAATTTCCACTTGCCATTCCCTAGCTACGCCTGTAACATTTTGTAATGTGCTACTATGACGTCATAACCAAGACTGAGTTTGCGCTATGAAGTAGTCAGTTCATTATTCTTGTTATGTCGAGCTGTAAATAGACTTCGCTTTATTAGACTGTGTGTCGGGGTACTTGTGGGTTATCTGTCACCACTTTTTTTCACCAGGTATTAAATTACTATTATTTAACTTAATTTAAAAGAAAGGCAGTGTACACTGAAGGGGCAGGCCAGGTATGTAAATGTACGGGGCAGTGTACACTGGAAGGGAGTGTACAGGGTGGGGGATAGAGACCTTGTTTACTTTAGGTTTATTAGGTTAGGTTAGGTTTATTAAATTTAAAAAAAAGTGGTGACAGATAACCCATAAGTACCTGTGTCGGAATATTACATGGTGTCAGAAGCGTGATTATTCGAGAATTAGCAGCAAATTATGAGCCAACTGCGCACACCCCGTGAACTTAATTTTAATGGTGAAAACCTAGCTGAAGAGTGGCGACGTTGGGAAAAGTCTTTTAAGATATATTATGCTGCTGCTGAGCTCGCCTCAAAAACAGTTTCTACGCAGGTAGCCATTCTGTTAAATTGCGCTGGTGAAGCGGCTAGAGATATTTTTGATAACTTTGGTCTTGCGCTTGATAGTGAAGACACTACCTGTGATGTGGCTCTCGCCAAATTCAGAAATTACTGCAATCCCAGACGAAAGCCCGCCTTTGAAAGTTATGTTTTGGCAACGTCAACAAGCTGAGGGTGAACCCTTTGATAAATGGTTAACTGAATTGAGAATTATTGCGAGCAATTGTGAATTTGGGACGTCTATGGATAGGCAGTTACGTGACAAAATATTGTTCGGCACAAACGATGACACAGCCAGGCAGCGAATGTTAGAAGAAGACAATCTTACTTTAGCTAAGGCTATTAACATATGTCATTCAATAGAAGCTACGAAGGCACAGTTGTGCGTCATGACGACACGCAGTGCGACTGATACCGTTACGGTTCACGAACTTCACAACGAAGGTAAATCTGAAGCAGTCCGTCCATCGCGTTTTGCGAATTGTCGAAACTGTGGTTCTAAGCACCAGCCAAGGCAATGCCCAGCATACGGTAAAACATGCTACAAGTGCGGGAAACGAAATCATTTTGCCGCTCTATGTAGAAGCATTCTTATTACTAGACCTAATGCAAAGCAAGTTAATGAGGTCACCACCGGCACTACATCACAATCAGACCCAAGCGTTCTACGAGTACAGTCCCTTTGTGGGAGGAAAAAACGGAACTTCGTCGGGTCAAAAATGCAGTCAACACTACAGGTAAATGGTACTCATACTTGTACCTTCAAGTTAGACACTGGCGCCGAAGCAAATATTCTGCCGTTTGATTTGTACAAACAAGTGTGTTCATCGCTCTTACGTCCTACATCCACTGTACTGTGCGGTTTTGGCAATGCTGTAATTAAACCGTTAGGCACTATAGGTGTTGCGGTATGTGATAGAGAAGGTCGTGAATTCCCATTGTTGTTTTATGTCACGGATATTATTGATCTTCCCATTCTTGGTGAACATGCATGTGATCTTTTAAACTTAGTCAAAAAGGTGGATATCATTGACGAATCTAAAGGTTTAACTTTGGATGGTATCACACACAACTTTGCCGCTGTATTTACTGGTAGAGGTCTATATCAAAAGAAATATCATATTACCTTGAAAAAGGATGCCAAACCTGTGATACAACAACCTAGACACATAGCTTATGCACTTCGCCCAAAATTAAAAGAGGTTTTAGATGGTCTATCTAAAGATGGAATAATAGCAGATGTTGATTGTCCTACAGAATGGATTAGCAATTTGGTGGTGGTTGAAAAAAAAGACAAGAGTTTACGTTTATGCCTTGACCCCAAGCCCTTGAATGCAGCAATACTGCGTGAACGCTATGTTATACACACTCCAGCAGATGTTCAATCGCAGCTGTCGGGCAAGCGGCTTTTTTCGGTGATTGATATAAAAGATGGCTATTGGCACGTAGGCCTCAGTGAAGAATCCTCCTGTCTGACCACATTTCACACCCCTTGGGGAAGAAAACGATTTCGTAGAATGCCATTTGGGATATGCTCAGCCAGCGAAGTTATGCAAAAACGCAATGAAACCGTTTTTGGTGATATTGGTGGTGTGTATGTGATTGCCGATGACATAATCGTGGCTGCGAAAAATGAAAAAGAGCACGATGCAATTATGCTCGCATTGCTCAAAAGGGCCAAGGAGAAAGGCGTTTGCTTCAACAGGGATAAGATACAATTTAAAGTGAATTCCGTACGATACATGGGGCATCTTGTCACAGAACACGGACTGAAGCCAGATGACGAAAAAATCAACGCGATTGTAAATATGCCACCCCCAACTGATATACCCTCTTTACAGCGCCTACTCGGAATGACAAAGTACCTTTCTCAGTATATACCAAACGAATCCACAATCACAGCGCCTTTACGCGAACTACTAAAAAAAAATACCAAATGGACATGGGAGGGCAAGCACGAAGAAGCTATCGAACCTTTAAAACGTGCCCTTGTCAGTAAACCAGTGCTAGCTTATTACGATGTCAATAAACCGATTATTATTCAATGCGATGCTTCACAAGCAGGTTTGGGAGCATGTCTTGCTCAAGAAGACAAACCTGTAGCCTTCGCTTCAAGATCCTTATCCCCCGCAGAAATGAATTATGCACAAATAGAGAAAGAATTGCTATCAATCGTATTCGCATGTGAGAAATTTCATCAATACGTCTGTGGTCAGCAAACAGTTACCGTAGAAAGCGATCACAAGCCGCTGGAGTACATTTGGAAAAAGCCATTGAGTAAAACACCACCAAGATTTCAGCGACTCATGCTACGCTTGCAGCCATATGATTTGAAAATAAAATACGTTCCTGGGAAGTACTTGTATATGGCTGACACATTATCAAGAGCATACTTACCTGACATTCCCACCTCTGAAATTGACGATGATTTGGTGCAAGTTGTGCATTCCCTCATCACGAACTTACCCGTAACTACCACCAAACTTGAAGACATTCAGCAGGCTACTAATGCGGACAAGACGTTGCAGAAAGTAAAACAGTACTGTCAAACAACCTGGCCACGCAGTCAAAAAAATGTTGTATTTTCGGTACGCCCTTATTGGCATATACGTGATACTTTGTACGTGGCTGATGGCATTGTTTTTAATGATCAACGCATTGTAGTACCGCAGTCATTGCAATCTCAAATGTTCGGTTTGATTCACGAATCTCATTTCGGCATTGACAAAAGTAAATCTCATGCACGCGAGTTGCTTTATTGGCCCAAAATGGGTGCTGACATAGAGCGCACTGTTGCTAATTGTGAATTGTGTATTAAATATCAAAATAATCAGCAGCGTGAACCAATGATATCGGACGATATTTTAAACGAGCGTTTTCTTAAAGTTGGCATGGACATATTGACCTTCAAAGGCAAGGACTTGCTAGTGGTAGTCGATTATTACTCTAAATATCCTGAATTACTGCCTCTTCCTGACAAAACCGCCAGTACCATTATTGAACAGTGTAAGAGTGTGTTTGCTCGTCACGGCATTCCAGTTGAAATTGTTAGTGACAATATGCCATTTCTGAGTAATGAGTTTTTAACATTTGCCAACACATGGGGCATTAAAACTACCACATCGAGCCAGACTTACAGTCAAAGTAACGGTCAAGCTGAACGTTGCGTGCAAACAATGAAAAATGTTCTCAAAAAAGCACATGAACTAAATCGAGACCCATACTTAGCCCTCTTAGAATATCGCAATTCACCCATCACTGGATTGAAGTATTCTCCGGCTCAAATATTGATGAGCAGACGTCTTCGTTCAAAAATACCTGTTTCGACGTCGTTACTGTCACCTAAAATTGTCGATGTTTGTGCTGATTTAACAAAGTTGCAGTCTCGCCAAAAGTATTATTATGATCGGGCTAATTCGAAGTCATTACCTCCATTGCGGGAAGGAGATGTAGTATGTTATCGTAAAAACAAGATGTGGAACAAATCTGTTGTTTCCCGTGTGCGTAATGAACCTCGTTCGTATGTGGTGCGTAATGAACATGGCGTGCTGCGCAGAAATCGCCGCCACCTCTATAAAACTAATTTGAAGCCTCCTGTATTAAATAAGTGCCACTCATCTCATTGCTATCAAGGTAATAGACCTGTGCAAAACTCAAACGTTGTTAATTATCAAACTGATTCGCCAATACGTGATAGTGATACTCGATTGTGTAATTTTACCTCTGAATCATCGCACAGATCAACATCTCGCTATGGAAGGCCAATCAGATTTCCGGCCAAGTATAGAGATTTTGTGGTGTCATAATTATACTTGTGACAAACCGTTTGTTATCTCTGCTTTAGAAGGAAGGTGTAACATTTTGTAATGTGCTACTATGACGTCATAACCAAGACTGAGTTTGCGCTATGAAGTAGTCAGTTCATTATTCTTGTTATGTCGAGCTGTAAATAGACTTCGCTTTATTAGACTGTGTGTCGGAATATTACAACGCTAATGATTCCAAACACCGTGCTTAACGATCCACTGACTACTTAGGTGTGCCTTAGGTCTTTACTCTGCAAAATACCCAGTTTAAATCAAGTCCATAAAGAACCAACACTTATCACGTCTTCCAGTAGATCCCATATCCCCAGAAATGGGTCAGATGGCAACACAGCACAGCGAAGAAGGCATACAGCCATGAAAACCAGACATATAAGATACAACATCTCCCAAAACAAAGAAAGGCAACAAGTATCAAGCGACTCTATAAACGCAGGTCTCTTCAGAAGCCGTCAGCCAAACCCGCTCAAAGCCAGGAGTAAAGTTATATTTCAGGCATTTCAACCTCCATAGCCTTACACCTTCCACCAAAATAAGCATCGCCTCACCGAAAGCTTTAACACACCGGGCTGATACAAGACTAACGTTACACTGTCAGGAAGTCAGTGACATGCCAGCGGAGCACCATGCACGCAATCCAGGCACCCCACATCCACCCAAGCCACCAGCATATCCTGGCCATAACATCCACTAACCTTTTTCAATTCAGAAAGAACAGTGCATCCCAGATCCTGAATAACAATGTTATTAAAGTTATGTGATCAGTTTATGGCCCGGAAAACTTTTGGATTTTAGAAGTAGAAGGTGTTACTCGAAAAAGAAAGCTCTTTGGATACCAGTTAAGTTCTCATTGCAACCCATAATAATGCTTGCAACGAAAATTGGTCCAAAAGCACAACTTTCGTTTTCCTTCTCAAGATGTCTCCAATTGAAAAATTAAAGTATTGCATTTTTTTAAAGTTTTGTGTAGCCTCCCGAAAAAATCAAATATTAAATTTTCAGCAAATTTCCTGTATGCGTACTATGCAAGGTCATCGAATTCTTCTTGTACCACAATACATTACCACGAGGTGAAAGAAAACTAAATGCTCTTTTCAAAAATAGTCAATTCAGGTGGACAAATCTGCAAAATGAATCGCATTTTCAAGTTTTCTGTACCCTGTCGAAAAATTGTATATAAAATTTTCAGCAAATTTTATGTTTGTATCAAATGCAAGATCATGGATTCACATTGTATTAAAATGCATCATCCCAAAGAAAAAGTAAATTTAATGCTCCTGTAGCAACCTCAACAACTCCAACTACAAACCACAAACAGAAAGTCAACAACAACAACACTATGATTTATATATGGATCGCCATCTACGTTCAGTAGCTATCATGATAAAAGTGATCACTTATTTTAACTTGGAATACGGTCGAATGCCTGCCGTTGCGCTACGATGGTGACCCAGCGAAGAAGCTACATCTTCCAGATGTAGTTGGACGGCAGCGTCTTCAGTCAAGCAGCACAAGCCATTGTCGAGTCGCCGAGCCCTAACATCAAGACCGCCTTCTAATTGAAGTCTTGACAGGAATCTCATTTACCTCGGCCAGCAAGCCTCACTCTCTCAACGTTGGTGGGGAAGATATAATGCGACCTCAGTAACCTCCTTCGTTCCTTCGCACGTCTCCGCTGCTGGGTGTGTTTGAGGAGGGGAATTATGTGGCAACGCCAGCAACTTCAGCTACAAACCACAAACAGAAAATCGACAACAACACTTGGATTTAAGCTTATATATGGATCGCCATCTTCGTTCAGTTACTATCATGGTAGAAGTGACTTGTTGTAACACGGTGTGCACTCATTTTAACTCGGACTACAGTCAGATGAGTGCCTTTGCGATGCACTCCTTTCAAAAATTGTCGGGTCAAGGTAGATAAATCTTTGGAATGAGCTGCATTTTTAAGTTTTTTGTAGCCTCTTCGGAAAAATTGAACATAAAATTTTTAATTAATTTTATATTTGAGTCAAGTGCATAGTCGTTAAATTCTTTTTGTGCCAAAATGCGTCACCACGAGTATAGCTGCTGCTCAGGCTATATGGTTTGGGATATGGGAAATTCACGACAAATAGCCGCAAACTCAGTCGCTAAATCAAGTGTCCACAAAGTGATGATGTTGAGATACGAAATTTTATTACAGCTCCGATATCCAAAATGACCACATGGTATATTTGATAGGGCGACAGGTTTTTGAACTATTTGAGGTCCCACGCAAATTATTAATTTTCAAGATTGTCGTCAGCAGCAAAACACTGTTATTTCCTCTGGTTCAAACTTTTTACAGAACCGAAGAACTACGCTCTTAGGCCTTATATACGGTAGCAACAGCCAATCAAAATTCACGATACAGGCCACGTGTAGTAAATTTTCTAGAATAATCAAGCCGGAATTTCTCAGATCTTGTTCTATAGATTCCAATTGTCACATTTCGCAAGTTAAACAGTAGGATCACAGTTTCGAAATTAAGTGGTGCGTAGAGCGAAAAGTAAAGACACGATTAGATTGTCTGGTGGCAGAACAAAGCATTCAATTGTTACGTATGTCCAAATTTGATGAAGGCAGTTACGGGGGTTCGTCTTTGTGCAAATAAATACTCCTAAAACAAAGCGAACAGACAAACGGCGAAATAGTTAATTAGCACATTCGGTTTTTCTTTATAGTTAAAAACAAATATCCAACAGCTGGCAGACAGTTTTGGACCACATAAACTAAAGGTCTCCAGCAGAGTGAAAATCAAGCATTGAATTCGAGCAAACAGCACATTTGCCAAAATAAAAATTTAGGAAATGTTCGATCCGTGACACACCGCCCCCCTTAAGCCGATGAGGGGTCACAAGGCTTAACACAAAGGCGCAAAAATGTACACCAAAAATACAATTTAATTTACATAAGAATCATACACTATCACATTCAAGCAATGCGCACATCTTAGAAATTGGACGAACACACACAGAAAACTGGGTTTGTATTTTGGCGCTTCTAATCAGACCCTGTTTGTCTGGAAAGGTTTCGATTACTCGGCCCATGACCCAAGAGCTACGAGGTGAGTTATCCATTATAAGAACTATGTCCCCATTTGTGACATTGCGTGAAGTGTTGACCCACTTAGAGCGCTTTTGCAACAATGGCAAATATTCTCTAGTCCAACGTTTCCAAAATATATCTGCAAGATACTGCACTTGTCTCCAACGTCTCCTAGCAAAATTGTCCTTTTCTGAAAAGTTACCAGGAGGTAGGGAAACTTGTTCCTTTAAGAGGAGCAAATGATTAGCTGTTAATACATTTAAGTCTCGAGGGTCATCCGTTAAAGTGGTGAGAGGTCGACTGTTTATTATGCCTTCGACCTCGCACAAAAGGGTGAGTAAACTCTCGTCAGTTAAAATTTGTTCGTTGCATATCCCAGTCAAAATTTTTCGAGTAGAGCGAATGAGTCGCTCCCAAACACCACCATGGTGAGATGCTCTGGGCACATTAAACTTCCATTTGATGTTGCGTTGCAAAAGGAAATCATTTATCTGGGCTTGATTCCAATCATCAATGGCTTGGGTAAGTTCCCGTTGGGCCCCCACGAAATTAGTCCCGTTGTCAGACCAAAGTTCCGCGACCTGGCCTCTGCGTGCAATGAAACGTCTCAGGCTTTGAATGAACGAGCTGGTTTCCAGGCTATATGCCACTTCAATGTGTACTGCCCTGGTGGTGAAGCAGGTAAACAGTACTCCATACCTCTTTAGTTTAGATCGGCCCTGCCTCACCAAAAATGTTCCAAAAAAATCCACTCCAACACAGGAGAAGGGAGGTTTATCAGGAATAAGTCTTTCCTCGGGTAAATTAGCCATTTTTTGTGTAAGTGCCTGTCCTCGAATCTTGCGACACTTTACGCACTTGGACAGCACAGAGCGCGCCACAGAGTTAACACTTACTATCCAAAACCTTTCCCTTAGCTTAGCAATGACGTGTAGGCGTCCCGTGTGGCCTAGTCTTTCGTGTTGCTCTCTGATCATAAGCTCACTCTCATAACACTTAGGCAGAATGATCTGATGCTTGTTGTCATGTGGAAGACTTGACTTTTGTAGTCGCCCACCAACTCTTAGCATTCCATGTTCCAAGTACGGATCCAAATTGCGCAATGAGCTTGAAGATGAAATTTGTTCACCTCTTTGCAACTTCTCGATCTCTTTTCCATAGTATCGCCGCTGCAAGTGTCGAAAAATTAGGTACTCCGCCTCCTGAATCTCTTCAAGACTCAGAAGATCCTTCGCATTTAAATGCGATCGACCAAGCCAAATGTTTTTGCAACGAATCACCTGAGCGCAAACTCGCTTTATTTTATGCCAGCTTGAGTAGTTCCTGCATAGTCCATCCAAAAGGCTGATGTCTGGTTGCACCTTTACGGCATAAATAAGGGTTTGGTCTCTTCTTACTTCCGGATCGCTTGTAAACTCTGGTGTGGTAGGATTTTGAGGAATTGTAGGCCAGTAATTAGGTGGCTGCCACAAAAAAGCTGGTCCAATTTTCCACCGATTACATTTTAAAAATTCGTCGATGGTCAGTCCACGTGTAAGTAGATCGGCTGGGTTATCTTTGGAGGGAACATAATGCCACTGTGAGGGGTCACACACGTTCTTGATTCTCTGAATTCGATTGGCCACGAAGGTGTGGAAGCACTTGCTTTCATTGTTTAGGTAGCATAGAACAGTCACGCTATCTGTCCAGAAAACGGATTGGACTTCCAACTCTGGCATTTGTAGTTCTCTGCGAATCATCAAGTCATTCTGGGAGGCCACCACTGCAGCGCATAGTTCCAATCTTGGAATGGTTAGTGGTTTCAGAGGGGCTAGTCGACCTTTTCCAAAAATGAGGGAGCAGTGGATTTCACCGTTTTTGTTGATCATCCTCAAGTAAGTGGCCGATCCATATGCTCCCTCTGATGCGTCTGCGAAGTGATGTAGTTGTGCGTGAACGATATTGCCAAATTTGGGAGGCTTGAAACATCTTGGCAATGTGAAGAGCTTCAATTTAGGAAGTTGCTCGAGCCAGTTTAACCACTTCCCCTTTTCATTTGGGGGAATCGGGTCATCCCAGCCCAACTTGTCACGGCAAAGTTTTTGTAGCAATACTTTTATGGGTAAAACTGCCACTGCTCCAAAACCCAGTGGGTCAAACACAGAGTTTATCATTGACAGAATCCCTCTTCTAGTACATGGCTTGTCTCTTCTTTGAACCTTAAATGTCAATGAATCTTTTTCCACGTTCCATTGCAGGCCTAAAGCTCTTTCTGTGGGTAGCTCATCACTAGCTAAATCCAAATCTAAAGCTTCCTTAGACCACTCTGACTTAGGGATCGAACCCATGACCTCTCGACTACTGCTTATCCATTTGTTCAAGCAAAAACCTCCTTTATCCAACAGATCGCGAAGCTCATGTACCAGTTTAATGGCTGTTTCGACCGTGGGAGCTGAAGTTAAGCAGTCATCAACGTAGAAGTCGCGCTTCACTGTTTCCACAGTTCTCTTGTCAAATTCTTGCTTGTGATCGGAAGCTGCACGCTTCAAAGCAAAATTGGCACAGCTAGGTGAACTCACGGTTCCGAAGGGGTACACGGTCATTCTGTACTCTTCAATTTCTTCATCTATATTTCCATCTTTCCACCAGATAAAACGAAGCAGGTCTCTATCTTCAACCGGGATTCTTACCTGATGAAACATGGCCTTGATGTCAGCCTGAACTGCCACTAGCTCCCTTCTAAATCTCATCAAAACGCCCAGTAAGCTATTTGTGAGGTCCGGTCCCTGCAATAAGTTACCATTTAAGCTAACCCCATTGAACTGAGCTGAGCAGTCGAAAACCACTCTGATCTTACCTGGCTTTTCAGGGTGGTAAACTCCGTGATGCGGTAAGAACCATGTTCTACCTTCGGGCCCTGGCTTCTCAACCCTCTCACAGTAACCTTGGTCTATCATGTCGCTAACGAACCTTTTGTAGTCATTGTAGAATCCATCATTCCTGCTGAATTTCTTCCTCAGATGACTCGCTCTCTGCAGTGCTTGAACTCGGTTGTTTTGTAGCTTGAGATTTGGATACTTGATCGGGAGTCCGATTTCGTAATGGTGATCCTCCAGTTGTTTGGTAGATTCATTGACGGCTTTCATGAATCGCTGTTGATCGACTGACATCTCTTCCTTTCCGTTTACCAAGGAATCCATGATATCGGTGCAGAGAGAGCACATAGGGTGGTTCTGACTGTCGAATGAGGACCTGACAAAAAGGCTAGTCACGTGATCCGAACGACCGCCTGCGCAATTCAATGTCCATCCCACAGGTGTACGAATCGCATAGCTGCCAAACGGTTCTCTTATGACCTCTTGCGGTTGCATCACCATTCGATTGTTATTGCCAATTAATAGACCAACTTTGCATTTCACTTCCGGGATGTAGACATCTTCAAATTCAGCGTACTGGTCTGCATGAGCTTGAGTTGGGATGTCCTTATGGTTAACTGGCAGTTTCTTGCAGGAGTAAAGTGAGCTCAGTGGAATGCAGCAGATTTCGTCCATGTCAGTCACTTCCAGATTAGACACAATCTTTGTTTTTTGATGTCCTTGATCTTTATTGAGCGTGATGGTGCGAATTCCGACCTCCTCACAGTCTTCTATCTTTAGCTTTTTTCTAAGATCTTCAGTGACAAAGGAGTGTGTGCTGCCAGTGTCCAACAAAGCCTTGGTGACAACTAACTCAGCAGACCCTTTTCTTCGTATCTTCACCGGTACTACGGGTAGCAGGCTTTGTTCCATCTGCGGCAGATTGATGAGTCCATTTTTAACCACTTGCTTAGGTGTCTTGGAACTCTCGTTCTCACCATCCTTTACGGGCTTGCTAGCAGGATTTGATTCATCTTCGTCTGGTGGATGCAGCAGTGTTGTGTGAAACTGCTTACAATCACGCTTTTTGCAAGCCTCATTTTTGCGGCGGCAGAACTTAGCAAAGTGGCCTTCCTTTAGGCAGGCTCTGCAGAGTTTGCGTTGACTGACAAACTCTATCCTCTCGTGGTAGTTAAGGTCTCGGAACCTTTTGCATTGGTTTAGGAAGTGCTCCTTTTCACACATGAGACACTTGGCTGCGTGTGTGTCCTTGCTGTTCTTTACTTGTGTGGAAAAGTTCTTCGTTTTTCGGCTGGTACTGTTTTCCTGACTACTGTACGACTTGGAGGAGGTGGGTATTTGAGAAAGATTGGTGCTCTCTCGAGTCTTCTGTCGCACAAGATCACCGAGATCATTGATACTAATATCTCGGTGTTGTTTGTGCAATATTTGGTCCACCTCGTGGTTCCAGGCAGGTATCCAGGGTTGCGGCAGGCGATTCATAATTTTTGTCACCATATCCATGTTGTCCATCCGATTCAAGCAATCCATTCCTTGCAGAGTTATCAGACAAGAGGTAAAATCCGCTGAAAACTTAATCAGGCTTCTATGGTCATTCTCGCTAAGCGCTGGTCCTTTAACAATAGGTCTAATGCACGCTTCAATGACCTTATGCCTCTGACCAAAATACGACTGCAACAACCCTCTTGCTTCCTGATAACCTCGTTCTGCTGTTTGCATATGTTGACACCCCTTAATCAGAGAGTGCGCTATATCCTTAGTGTAGTGCAACAAAAAGAACAGCTTTCTATTCGAGTCGGTCAGTTGCTGATCAATCAAGACGTCGAAGGCCTTAATGAAGCTAAAATAGTCAGCTGGGTTACCATTGAAAAACGGAGGTTCTACCTTAAGGGTAGGTAATTTAGTAAAATATGAGTTATGTTGGGAATCGTCGGAATGTGCCAAAACATTAGCTGGATTAATAGGATTAGCATTGTCGGACAAGGTAGGTGTCTGCATAGCGCTTTGTGTGGGCACGTAAACCCCTGGGTGTATTGACGCATCACAATTAAATTGAGACATTACTCTAGTATTCCCAGTACCATTAGAACCAAGCACGTTAGTATTAGAAGCCTTAGGGACATAAAATGTCTTAGTTTCAAACGGCTTACTATATGGGTTAAGGTTTGAGACCATTTTAGCACAATTTACGTTAGCATCGCCATTAACTTTAGGCGAAGTACAAGGCACTGCCACTGGTACGGAAACGGAACTCGACACGTCAACCACAGGTCTTAAAATTAAAGATTCGTTATCAGGCACGGTTTTCACGAGCGGCACTTCAAATTTAGGTTTCAAATCCATGGGCTTATTAATATCAGTGAGCATGCCACTACGAGCATTCCTAGTGAGGCCTGATTTAATTACGTTACTTTTCACACGATTATCATGCAAATTGGTGAGTGCCTTATTTGAGGCATTAGCAGTGCTAGGTATATTTATTGCAGCGTCCGCATCGTTTCCGACCATATCAACCACTGTAGATTTGCTTTGTTCGGGGTGGTCATGGGGGACGTTATCGTTAGCAACAAATGTAAGCACATTAGTATCACATTTACGTTTATCCGCACAACCAATATTAGAAAGTTCACTACTTAGCTCCGCATCGACCTGATCCAATTCGGCTTGTAAATGAGCATGTTCCAATTGTTGTTGGAAGATCATGTCTTGATGCTCTCTTTCTTTCATCAGTTGAAACTCTCTTTCCTCTTCATGACGTCTTTGGTTAAGCTGTTTTTCTTCCAGGCGAAGGCGCTGCTGCATTTGTTGCTGCTTCAATTCGTCAATGTGTTTCTGCGACTTGATTCTGGCTTCCAATGCTGCCTTGCGAGCCCTTGCGCTGCTTGTAGATGATCTCGACCAATTGCTCCGGCTTGACGTTGAACGCCAGGAGGTACTTGAGTGGTGGGATGATGGTGCGACCGAAGGAAATGTCGAAGAGCCAGCCATCTTCTTTGATTTGGATCGAGTCAGGATTTCGCTTTTGGGCGCCTTTGACTTGTAAGCTGATTTGTTGGAACGCTCACTTCGTTCATCATTTTTGTCGACTCGATCCTTGGTTGTTGAAGGCGTTGGTGCTGCAGGCGACATACTTTTCTTCGGTTCATCCTCTGGGGTTGATTGGGTTAGTGCAGTTTGGGCAAGATCTTCCTTTTGCATTGCAGAAGCCATTATATGACGTCGCAGATTCAAGAACAAGAGAACTGGGGGGGGGGGGGGGGGAACAGCAACCAATTTTGTTCACGAAGAAGTATTCAATGTTCAAGATTAGCTTTCCAAATAGTTCAAAAACTTACATATAGCTGCTGCTCAGGCTATATGGTTTGGGATATGGGAAATTCACGACAAATAGCCGCAAACTCAGTCGCTAAATCAAGTGTCCACAAAGTGATGATGTTGAGATACGAAATTTTATTACAGCTCCGATATCCAAAATGACCACATGGTATATTTGATAGGGCGACAGGTTTTTGAACTATTTGAGGTCCCACGCAAATTATTAATTTTCAAGATTGTCGTCAGCAGCAAAACACTGTTATTTCCTCTGGTTCAAACTTTTTACAGAACCGAAGAACTACGCTCTTAGGCCTTATATACGGTAGCAACAGCCAATCAAAATTCACGATACAGGCCACGTGTAGTAAATTTTCTAGAATAATCAAGCCGGAATTTCTCAGATCTTGTTCTATAGATTCCAATTGTCACATTTCGCAAGTTAAACAGTAGGATCACAGTTTCGAAATTAAGTGGTGCGTAGAGCGAAAAGTAAAGACACGATTAGATTGTCTGGTGGCAGAACAAAGCATTCAATTGTTACGTATGTCCAAATTTGATGAAGGCAGTTACGGGGGTTCGTCTTTGTGCAAATAAATACTCCTAAAACAAAGCGAACAGACAAACGGCGAAATAGTTAATTAGCACATTCGGTTTTTCTTTATAGTTAAAAACAAATATCCAACAGCTGGCAGACAGTTTTGGACCACATAAACTAAAGGTCTCCAGCAGAGTGAAAATCAAGCATTGAATTCGAGCAAACAGCACATTTGCCAAAATAAAAATTTAGGAAATGTTCGATCCGTGACAACGAGGTTAAAGGAAACTTGATGCTCTTCAAAAATCTTCAAGTCAAGTTGGGCAAATCTGCGAAACAAGACACATTTTTAAGTTTTCTGTGACAATTTTAAAGGAGATTTAACGGCTGTTTTAAATAGTACATGTCCACGATGTCCGCGATGTCAACAACGTCCCGCGATAGACTAATCGATTATGTAGTTTTTGTTTTGTTTGTTTTATTTGCCATGTTTATCCTCCATTCACGAGAAAGCGAATTGTATCGCTATACTTTGGACGGGAAGTCCGCACTCGCTTGGGAGTCACCTTTTTTGAGGTTTATGGGCCACCTGTCTTCCACATAAAGGTGGGGCGTCCCGTTAAGTGCCTTGCCCAAGGACACAACAAGCGAAATTGCCGGCTTGTTCTCCACAACCTCCCCTAAATGCCGAGCGCCAAGCAGGGAAGCTGCGGATGCCATTTTTTAAAGTCTTCTGGTATGACTCGACAAGGGGAATGAACCCCAGGTCTACCGACTACGAAGCGGACGCTCTAACCACTACGCCATCGCGTAGTGTTAATATTTGGAGCATGTGGTTCTCAACCTGGAATCTGCAGCCCCTTTGGGGGTCAGTTAGAAAGTTTCAGGATATTCGTGATTAACTGACGTAGAATAGGTCTACATTTATCCCATTTTTATTCTTAGCCAGCCCCATATCAATTTTCAAAATTGCCAAAACAGTCACTTTAAAAAATAAACACAAGTCTTTCCTTTGGTTAATCTTGAGCTGAAAATAGAAAAATATTCCCAACACAAGAAGTTAAACTCAAAAGAAGGTCTTGCGATCACTCTTTTCCTTCTGCCTTTAGCCCCCACTCTCATGCAAAGCAAAAAGTTACGCCTACGGTCACGGCGACTTCTATATAAAATAATCCAGGCTATAACTTCACTACAAAAAAAACGAAAAAGGAATAAATGTAGGCCTATTTTACATCAGTTAATCACGAATTATCTGAACTTTATTATCAATCCCCAAGGGAACTGCAGACTCCAAATTGAGAACCACTGCTTCAAATATTAAAACTACATGACTGAATAGGTTATCGCGGGACATCGTCAATATTGCGGACATCGTTTACATCGTTGACATTGCAGACGTCGTGAACATCGCGGACATTTTTTTATTTTTTTATTTATTTATTTATTTTATTTTATTTGCCATATTTATCCTCCTTTTACGAGAGAGAGAAAATTTATTTAATTTTGCTTTGCACACCGACACAATAATCAGATTAATAATACACACAACAAAAATCACTTGTAGTAAAAGCTAGGGAGCATCGAGAAACCTTTCGATTATCGAGTCGGGATGCTCCCTGATCTCAGCAGATTGGGATATAAGCGAAATCTATTAAGTGACACTGTTATAATTTGAGTGCATTATGTATCGCGAAATTGTATCGAGAAAGCGAATTGTTTCGCTATGTTTTGGACGGGTTGTCCGCACTTGCTTGGAGGTTGCCATTTACGAGGTGTCTGGGCCACCTGTCTTTCAGGTGAAGGTGGGGGCGTCCCGTTAAGTTCCTTGCCCAAAGACACAACAAGCGAACTTGCCAGCTTGTTCTCCAGAATCTTCCAAAAATGCCGAAGGCCAAGCAGGCATCGTAAACATCGCGGACACGTACTATTTAGTGGGATTTCAAATTTAATGTTATGAAGGCTTTAGTTGATGGAGAGTACCATAGTTTCTGTAAGGTGGACAACTGATTAAACTTTAAAAGCAATTTTTCGCAGTGCTATAAAAATGTCTAGCAAAGTTATAGTAACTCGGCCGACGTGCAGTTCATGACCGACATTTTATTTAATTTTGCGAACGCTTTCAATTGGACATTTTTTCTCTTTTTTTCTGCGAGAATTTGATGATAATAAAAAGCCCAAAGTGATGATTGCGGGAACCTAAAAAATAGGATCCTGGAATTTGATAATTTTGTTGTGTTTAGGAACTAGAAACAGAGCTGCCACTTGTCAGGATTAATCCCTTAAAGTAGGGGTTTTAAGTAGGCAGTAGGAAGAAGGTAAGCCCAACCAGATTTTTGATACTGGGTCGAGATTTTTTCTAAAGTTGTAATGGTGAACTTGGGGATTTTCTGGTTTATTCAGTTTACTCCTTAAATCACGCAATGTTTGTTTAGCTGGATTATTGTGTGGGGATTGATTGGTGGATCGCATCAGGGTCACCAAATTGTGGAGATGATCACGTCGGAGACACCAATTGCGGAGGTTGATCACGTCGGAATCACCAAATTGTTAAGGACGTTTTTTGCAATTTCTGTATTGGTGTTGTTATTGTGTTCTCACAGCCCATCTGACTCCAAGAATGAATGTATTTTCAAATCATAAACAACGTCGAATACCCAAAGATAACTTGCAGTGAATCATTTTGAATCAAATTAAATTGAATTAAATCGAATGCCTTTTAATGTTAATGCCTCTTTTTCTATACTTGTCTACTAGTTCACTCTGCTGTATGTCAGATGGAACTATGCCTGGTCATACGGCTCAGTCACCCAGTATTATTTCATGACAAATAGCTATGTCTATTCTTCTATGATCAGCTTTAAGCCATAAAATGATTTAGATATTGAGGTCAATGAATGGTTTACAATAACGAGTGCTCAAACAGAGCAAGAACGTTTATGAACCACCCACATGATTTCAGCAAAACACTGATAATCCAAAGTTTGTATCTCATTGAATCGCCATAATTGGTACCAGTATCTTGCAGCACCTCTGTTCAATCTTCAATCTGCTCTCTGGTTTCTCTTTACATTCAGCAGATCATAACGCCCTTATGTTGTTTGAAAATTTGATTTCTGTAGTTGTAGCTGGGATAAAAAAAGGCAGTGGCTATTTTGCCGTCAACAGCATTTTACACTCAGAGACTATTTTGCCGTGAGTTAATTGTGATTGGTCAATCTTAATGACATACTAAACATGTGATTCTTGGTCATTTCTGATTGGTCAATTTTAATAACCAATTAAAAATATTTTGCACCTCCAGGTGTCTACCCCCTTTCCTGTACACTCCCTTCCAGTGTACACTGCCCCGTACATTTACATACCGGGCCTCCTCCTCTGGTGTACACTACCTTTCTTGTAATGCCCTGCTTGCTGAGATTTGAACCCGCAACCACGGTACCTCAAGACCAGCACACTATGCACTACATCTAAGTGTCACTGGCTGAAATATAGCAAATATGGCAATATAAACACATGTGAATGATTATGGCAAAATAGTCTCCAAGGGTAAAATACCTTCGACGGCAAAATAGCCACTGCCTTTTAATTAAGCAAGTTGCAGAATTTTCAGCAGAACTTTGGCAGAATTAGAAAGATTTTTTTTCTAATTTGGTATGATATTTCTGTTTTAGTTACTTTATTTAATGCAATATTTTGTTAAGAATGATTCTTGTGCTAGTTTTACTTCATTTATTAAATGTTTTTTTGGATTTATTTATTTGTTAATTTTTACTGCACTTTGCTCATGCTTGTGTTTTGTTTAGTAGTGTAATGCTGCTGTACTGTTTGCTAAACCAACCCATTAGCTACCTATTTCTGCAAAAGAAAAAGATAGTGGTGTAGCAAAAACAACCCGAGCAGGGCATTTTGTTATAGTGCTTAGAAATCCATTGTAATAAAGCACAAATATTTTTTACAAAGTTAATTTCAGCACAGATTTGCAAAGTACGTGCAAAGTTTGTAGAGATAGAAGTACACCACAACTTCCACAAGCAGATTTTTTGTGATAAAGTGCAGTGCAACTTTTTGTTGATTTTTTTTCCCTTGACTAAAGTGCAACACAAGTTATGTAATTGCACTTTATCTATTGGATAAAGTGCTGTACAATTGTTTTAAATGCAGGAGAATTAAACCACTTTATCAGTGTATTCATCATCAAGTGCATTTGTTTTACAAGCAAAGACCCAGAGCCAATGTAGACAACCAAAATAACAATCAAATCTTTATTGTATGACAACAATTACAAAAACTTTATTGTTTATCAAAAGCACCCTCTGTTTAAATAGGCTGCAAGGTGTTTTGGCACTTGATGTCATCTTTAATAGTAACAAAATGCTCAAAATTTTATCATGTCTTGATTGATTGTTGGTTTTAAAATCTCAGTCATAACTAGAAACCCACCAATTTACAGAGGCTAAACTCATAATGAAATTGCCGGTAGTACTTCTCAAGGTCATCTTAACTCATGGTTAATGAAAAAATTATGGAAACGAATCTTTTTGAACTTGGTTTTTTCTCATTTTTGTCAGATCTTGTATGAGCAATCAATTCAAGGATGACTAACATTTTTATTTTTGAATTAGTAAGGAAATAAAGAGGTTAGCTATCTTGGAGCTACACTTTTCAAAATTTAATACAATTAAAAGAGAAGCACAAGTGATACTTTTTCTTTATAGTGTGTATCACAATAAAGCTCAAAGATAAAATATTTTTCTTGGTGCTTAGAACAACTTCCTGCAAAGATATAAAATATTTTGAAAAGTCATTGCACAAGCTCTACAACTTATGCTTTGCATTCTTAGATTGCAAACTGTTCATCTCTGTTCACAGCTGACCTTAAATCTTTGTGCCAGGTTTGAAATATAAACCAAAATACTAATACATGCCTTGCTATTTTAGAATGAAACATTGTTAGCAGAGCTAAGTGTGTATTATTGAAATTGTATGAACTCATTGCTGGCCTTCATTCAGATATGCAACCTCTGTGTGGCATATTACTCAGAGATGTTGAACTAACTAAGAGAGTGCGTTGCGTCATAACTAAATGTATTTAAGGTGTATATCAATTCAGTTAACAGATGATTAAAACAGCTAAAGGTTCTTGATTTTGATTCACTGCTGTGGAAATGTGTCATTGTATGCTTGACCTGAGTTGGTTAGAGTTATATGCAATAAACTAAACAGTTTTGAATTTCATTCCATTAGTTCATAAATTACAATGACATTGAGACCACAATGGTATGATTTCAGTGGCACAAATGATTATCTACAGTGGCGCTAAAACCATGCCGTTTGACAGCATTGTTAAATTTGATGCTTTGCAGCAGACTAAAGGTCATAATTTCAAGAAAAAAATAAAACAAAACAGTAAAAGCTTAACTGTTATCAGTATTTTTTTGGCTTTCTAGTACCACGATTAATTGCAGTATAGAATGCATTGCCCATACTGTAGCACTGTACATTGCTTGAAATTGGAATTGAAATATTTCAAGAAATAAGAAATCAGCTGCTTCAGTATGTAAGCAACCATTTTACTTTTTATTACATTTTTTCTAAAGTTTGTTAGTACTTGTCCTGTATTGATAAGCAAAGATTGATTGTATTTTCTGAAAGTAAAACTAAACTAGTTTGAGCTATTTAAACAAACTAATTTGTAAGTACATCTCAAGTGTGTAGTATAGTAAACTTGATCTTAGCACAGATGAAAAGCAAATTACTTTAATCAGTTAAGAATTTGGCTACAATTTTTCACCAGAAAAAAGTTGCAGTTTGCTCGTTTGAAATTTCTGAAGCTAGTATTGTCTGTGATAATGACAACAACAACAAATGATAAATACTGATAAAACACAGAAATTCTGTTAACTAACTCTAACCTTAATGCTGATTTTTCAAATTCACATTTAGGTAGTATCCAATTTTGTGGAATACTTTCTGCAGAATTCTGTGTTTTAATATATTGCACAAATGACAACTTAAGCAAACACAAAAAAATTTTTTCAGCAACTAAAAAGCAAATTTTTGCTGAATTTAGTATGATTTATTTGTTTGAATTTAGCAGATGGCAATTAAAACATAAGGAATCATGGGTGTGTTTGGCCACTACATATCTCACAAGTTTATGTTCTGGCAACATCTTATTTGCCCTGTTTTCACCATGAGCATTCTTAAACTAAGCAGACTTTTATCTGTTAAATTCAGCTAGTCTTGGAAGCATATTAGCATAAGTCATGGGAAGGCGTCAAAATAGTTGATGTGTGTTGTCAGGATTAAGCCATTAAATGTTGGGACCACTGCTTATTATTTTTTTGTAGCTCTAGGCAAATTTGTATGAGCTTTTTAATTTTAGCAGAATTTACTGATAGCGTGTTGCAGATTTATGTGTTTATGACCTGTCAACACTGCAGAAGCGAATTCAGGTTTGGATTTTGGATCATTGCATTAATTTATAGCTAGACCAGAGGTCAAGCATAACCAGATGTAGGCTGCTTTTTCAAGGAAAGAAAATAAGCAAAAGTTTTGCCCACAAGTAAGAAAGAAGTTACTGTTACAATATTAGTTTGTCTGAAAGAGCCATTTATTTTCAGTTCCAAATGGAAGAAACTTTTGTGCGACAAATCAACTTTTTTGAAGACAGTAGTGATTTGTATTCAAATGAAAGTATAGTTTCTTTAAAGATTCATCAAAAGTTTGTTGGTGGCGTTGGATGTGTGGTATGGGATGCAGCATTAGTTTTACTCAAGTATTTATTTACCAAAAATGGCAATAAACATGTGAAACATAATTGTGTGTTGGAACTTGGAGCAGGGACAGGCGTTGTTGGTATTGCTTCATTTTTAGCTGGAGCTGAAAGTGTGATTATAACAGATCTTCCTGAATGCCTTCCTTTGATGGAGTTAAATGTACAAGAAAATAGAGCTGCTTTATACAGGCCTTGTGTTAGTTCTGGAAAAGATATTGAGGAAAAAGTATTAACCCGAGTTCTTAGATGGGGTGATGAAAAAGATATTAACAAAATTTATAATACAAAAAATGGGGAAGTTGCTAATGATATTTCAAAGATTAAATGCGTGTTAATTGCTGACTGTATATATTATGAAGAAGGAATGATGAAGCTTTATGATACCATTGTATTGATTATGAATGAAGCACATCAAGACTGTCACATTTTGTGCTGTTATGAATATCGAAATACTCCTGAGAAAGTGAAATTATTGCAAACTTTTATACATTTACTTAAGGTGAAGTCAAAATTTGATTTATCATTTGTTAAGCAACAAGATATGGATGAAGAATATAATTCTCCTGATATTCACATAATGATTGTTGGTAAAGCATAATTAATGTACTGTAATTGGTTATAACTAATATGCTGAAATTGGCTTCATAGTTTTATTTTGATGGTTACCAATTATTTATTTTAAATTGAAAGAGACCAAAATATACATTGGAGGTCATTATCAGCCATTTTGTAGTACAAAAGTGATCATAAAGCTCTTTTTGTTTTGCATTTAATAAGCTGCTTTTAGTTGTTTTTCTCTTTGTTGATTTACTTTAGCCCTAGATCAGCCAATTGCAAATCTGTTGTATTGTTCTAACATAGGGCTGTCCGACTCAAACACGCCAACATGCTAATTTTTATATCATAGTTTCCTCACATGCCAACGCTTGGTAAACTATGATTAATTTTTTCTATTATTAAAACCATGTTGCTTATAAAGAACTTAAACATTTACAAAAATATGAAAAACATTTATTTTAACTTGCCAATAATAATACACGACCAAAGTTGCTTTTTTGCAAGCATTTGTTCTAGGTCAAACTTAAAAAATTGGCCTTCAACAACTTAATAGCAATGGGCATTATTACATATACGTGTCTACCAATGAGCTGACTGTGCAATTTAGATTTATTGAGTTTCATGACAGAAAATCCCTCTTCACACCAGTAGTTGCTTCTAAACTGAGCTATCCAGAAACAAGCTCTTCAAAAAAACTAAATATATTTCTTCCTCTAACTGAGAATAGAACTAAAGTTGTGATTGTTCCTGGTGTATGCCTTTTATACCTTCATTTAATCTCAGATCCAAAAGTTCAAGTTGAAGCTTGACATTCTCAATCTCTTGTGTTTTCACAGTGAATGGCCATTGAAATAAAGAAAGATTTTTTTCCAGCCCCTTAGATCACGAAAGCGTTTTTTAAAACTTCCATTAAGATCTTTGCAAATTTTGGCATGTTTTGCAGTCTGGAACAAAATCAAGCTTTGTTTTAGCTACAAACGAGGACATGTATTTAAATTGCATCATGTTTCCAGTTGATAGTTGCAACTAAAACAGATTTAATTTACATTGAAAGGCTTTTACAGCATTGAACAATTCAGGAAGTAACTGTTTACGACCTTGCAACTTTATGCATAACTTGTTTAAGTGCTGTGTTATATCAACTAAAAAGACAAGGTCCAACAACCAGTCCTGATCTGATTACAGCACTTGTACGATTCCCGGTTGGTAATGTTTGGTTCTTCTTTCACAACAATTTTCTATTCTACAAGAGCAAAAAAACGTTTTAACACCTTCCCTGAGCATAACCATTGTACCTCCGAGTGGTAAATCAAATATTTATATTGTGCATTCACTTTTTTCAGAAATAATTTTGAAACCGCCAATGCTTCAACCCTTTTGCATGTATTTGATTGACACATTTCACGACTAATTATATGAGGGGCATTCAAAAAATAGGTGGAATTTTTCAATTTTTTTATTGATTTCTATTTACAATGAATATACAGTGGGTGCAAATGAAATGTTGACAAAATGAAATTTCAATGAAAAGTTGTATTTTATTGACAGTAACTTATCGTTTCAGCATTGACAGTGAAAACAACTCATGATTTTAGCAATAGTAGTCTTATTATGTAGTATTTAGTCATAAACCCCTTGGCCCGGATTACATCTTGCAATCTGCGAGGCATTGAATCAGCCAACTTTTCAAAATAATCGGGTTTCCATTGTAACCCACAAGGTTTTCAGTACATGTATTAGTTTGGAGATGTTGACTGGCTGGGCTTCTTGTACCTTTTTTCATCACATTCCATGTGTTTTTTATCAGGTTAAGGTTGGGAGAGTTACCAGGTCACTCTAAAGTGAGTATATTTTCTTCAGATAACCACTTTTTCACAAGTTTTGTTTGGTGTGTGGGGGCACCATCATGCATAAAATGTGTGGGTTGATGAATGCCCCAAAAAGGCAGCAAGTGATTCTACAAAACTTGGAGATAGTTAGATCCCCGCATTGTGACATTTTTGGGTAAGAAATATAATCCACCTTGGCAGTGGGTACCACTAAATGCACCCCAAACCATCACTCCATCTGAATGCTTAACCATCTTAATGGTGTACCATGGATCATGCCTTGGTACGTTTATTGGCCTTCTGATCACTTTTGACTGCCCTCTCACCAGTCGGAATGTGCTTTTGTCAGAAAACATCACTTTTCGCCACTGTTGAGGTGTCCAGTGTTGATAATTCTTTGCAAAAGTTAGTCTCTTTTTTCTCATTTTCTCTGTCAGAAGGGGCATTTTTGCTGCACACCTACAGGGGAGGCCCAAGTCATTTTTCAACTGATGCTGGATAGTTCTGATGGATACTCCCTCCAACAGTTTTGGGTGCTTCTTTTTCAAACTTGCAGGTGTGATTGATGGTCTGAGGAGCACTTCTCGCCTTAAAAAATGATCTGTCCTAGCTGTTGTCTTTGGCTTCCTACCAGAACCAATTTTTTGTTTTGGAACAGCACCTTCTGTTAGGCCTTTTGTAGCCTTTAACAAGGTGTAAACAGTCTGTCTTGATATGTTCAAATCAACTGCAGCTTTTGTTACAGGGACACTCATTTTGATTTTTGTTAAAGTCTGAGCCTTTTCAATCTCTGATAACTTCTTTCTTCCCATTTTTCTTTTTAACAAGCAAATGACAACAGCCCAAAATTGCTAAAATTTCACTTATGAACTGCTGAATAATGGCAGCCTTACCAGCCTCGTGGTTGCACTACAGCGACACCTGTGGTGCCTGTTACAACTGGTAAGGAGAATGTCTCCCTACTGACCAAAGATCAATCAGAAATATGAGAGAGAGAGCACAAGAAAAAGGCTATGTGAAGTTACATGTCAACATTTTTTTTGTGCAAATGATGTAAACATTTTTTTTGCGCCCACTATTTTTCAACATAACCTTCATCATGGTTGGTGCACTTCCCTAGGCGGTGTTTCTGTCCATTTATACCATTTTTGAAAAATTCTGCAGACTGATTTGTAAGCCATGTTTTTGCTGCATGTTTTGCTTCATCAGTGCTATTGAAATGGACTCCTTTCAGATGTTCTTTGAGTTTTGGGAATAGGAAAAAATCAGATGGAGCTAGATCTGGGCTATACGGTGGATGTGGCAGCAATCAATTAGCACAACTCCTTCCTGGTTTCAGAAATCAGTAACCATCACCTTATTGACGAACCTCTCAGACTTGAATTTGACTGGACCAGCTAATTCAATAGCACTGATGAAGCAAAACAAGCAGCAAAAATATGGCTTAGAAATCAGTCTGCAGAATTTTTTGAAAAATGGTATGAATAAATGGAAATCCGCCTGGGGAAGTGCATTGACCATGATGGAGGTTATGTAGAAAAATAAATTCATTGTAAATAGAAATCAATAAAAAATTGAAAAATTCTGCATATTTTTTGAATGTCCCTCGTATTACATGCATTATTTTTAGGTTTTGGCCCAAAGAGCTGCTTTGTGATTACACAATGAGCAGTAGGATTATCTTGCTCAAACTTTTGATTCTCTCAAATGTTTTTCAAGGAGCACCACTGCATCTTTTTCTCTACCAGTCATGGAAGGCATGCCATCTATTGTCAAATCAATTAATTTTGACAGTGTCAAGTCAGGAACTCAATTCCAGAGCAATTTCAGCACTGCTTATTTAACATGTGACCCACGTGTATTACCACAAAGAGTAACAAATCCAAGAAGATCTTTATGTACAGACAGAGGCTCTGTGACATCACAGACAAAGACATAGTGTTGGTGATCTCAGTGCTTTCATCAAAAGCTAGGGGAAAAACATTAAAACCCACTTCTTTTTAAAAATAATTGCTCTGATATATCTTCTCCAATATCTTCTATTCTTCTTGCAATACTGTTTCTATTGAGAATGATGTCTTCAAACAGGTGTGATTTGTCTGGAGGCATAACCTTTGCAACCCCCTGCATACATAAGCATCGATTTTTTCTTGAAAGAGGCAAATAGAAGGGTGCGAGAATTTTTATGTGAACTTTGTGTTCTATCTTTCATTGTTTTCAAACATAGCAAAAATGCTTTATGCTTAAATGATTGTTATTTTTACGATTATGACAAGAATTCAATATTAAAAATAATGTTATCTTAATGAAATAAACACAATATGGATGCATAAAGAGTAAAGATGCAAAATGGGATTGTGATATACAGAAAAACAAAATACACAAATGATAGTTTACATTTACTGCAATGAAAATTACTCATAATTCAATCATAACTTAAAATTGCTTGATTACAAACTTAATGCAAATTTGTTGCGACGGGTTTGAGATCGTGAAACAAATTCATTTACTGCTTAGGCAAAATCAAGGGCTTTAGAGTGCTTGCGATATGTGTTTAGAATGGCCAAATTATTCAAACGTTGCTGGTTTTGCGTAGATTGCAGGTATGTTTTCTACCTGCAAAGTGTAGAAAAGGACTGCTCTGCTTCACAAGCAGAGCTAGGAAGAACAATATATGTTTTTAATGCAGAAACGAAGTTAGGTGCCATGTCAACTAGAGCAGAATTTTGGCTCAGTTTTTTGCTGATTTCTGCCACTGAAATTGAACGGTTTTGCCTTCTCAGTCATGCAAATAACAGCTGACATTCTCTTGCATTATCAGCGTGACTCCAATCTCCATAGAACCCACTCACTGTTTTTTGCTGTGAGTTGGCATACATTCATGTTCCAAAAGACAACGTAAAAAGTTTGCAATTTCTAGTGGCTGTGAATAATAGCGATGTAGCATTGCACTTCCAGCTTTTTCAAAAATGTGCTTGAATAAATCGAAGTAGTATTCTTCCACATCTTTGTCAGTGAAAGCACGACACACTCAAAGAATAGTTGGCAAGTTTATTTTCATGTGCAGCACTTGTTCTTTGCATTCCTCAAAAAGCTCTTTTCCAAACCTGTCTAGATTAGTTGTCAGAGTGCTGGCAAATTCTTGAATCCAATTATTTAAATCTCGTGTGGTAGCTTGGCGTGACTGACATTTTACATGAATTGGATGCATAATTTCGAAAAGTTGTTGCAGCAAGCAAAGAATAAAATAAATTCAAATTTTTCTAAGTTCAAAAAGGCAGATGATCTTATAGCTGCAGAAACACTGATATCATTATTTATCTCCTCCATAAAATTCATTAAATTATTGTAATTTGCTAGAAAAGCATCAATGTAATCTTTTTGTAGAATCCAACATGTGCTGCACAATGGTCGTAACTTTGCTGTAGTTGATTCTGCAGATGAAGCTTGAATGGCAGCAAACCACCCACTACATTTTGGTGACTCTTTCAGAAAGGTCATGATTTTATTCACACAGGTTATCGTGTGTGATACTTGAGAATATTCAGTGCAAGCGTCCTGGCAAACCAAGTTAAGCTGATGACCAATGCAATGAAAATATAACATTTTCGGATTTTCCTTTACAGCATTTTTTACTGTAGGCCCTTTATTTTCCCAGCCATATTGCTACCACTGTCATAACCTTGACCACAAAGACCAGAAATATCCAATCCAAGCCTCATCAACCCATCTTTTATCAAGCAAAACAAAGTACTTGAATTTATTTTGCAAGTTTCGTAGAAACCAAGAAAATTCTTGTCACTTTGCAGTGTATTTGCACAATATTGATCACAAATGCTCACTTGTTCTTGATTACAAATATTCGAAGTTTCATCAGCAATTAGAGAGAAGACGTAACTGCTAATGACGTTATTTGTCAGCACTGCGCATAAATCTGGCAAAAATTCTGGACTCTGTTTTGATGGCAGCAATTAGTGTCTGTAATATCATCTGAGATAATATTTTTAACATTTTGTTTTGAACGTCGGGAGACAATTATTTTGTGCTTGATTCAGAATTTAAATACGTGTTTATGACAGTGTTGTAACGTCCCAACAACCATAATAAATTCAAAATGTTTCCTGATTTTTTTTCGTTTTCATGGCCTCTCAAGGCTATCCCCTGTTTTCCACAGTGGCGAACACAATCAAAAACTCCATCTAATGTTAGACAATTTTTCTGTTGTTTTTCTTTAGTCTATTTTCCAAGGCAAACCTGAATTTCAGAATCATCAAGAGCAACCTAAAAATTCGAAATAATTTTTGCAGTTTCACATTTTAAATGCAAATTACGCTTTATTATTTATTAGCAGCAGCTAAAAAGAAATGTGATAAAAATTTTAACTAATTAAGACACTAAATATATTTGCAAGCAAGCAAAAAAAAATTACTTTATCGTTCACTTTTATATCTGCATGTGCTCTGACCAAAATTTCAAAACATATTTTAAAAATTGTTTAAAATGAACTGCAATTTTTTTCAATAAAAAGATGGTTGATGCACCTATAGTTGCATTGCAAACAGCCTATATCTAAAATTCACCATACATACATACCTGTAATGCATTGGTCACTGCTTGGTGCCATGGAAAACGACAATGAGAACGTAATGCACTTTTTCCTTTAAGATAATCTTGCCAAATGTTAGTCTCCTTTGGCCATCTGCTTTTATGTATTTCTTCAGTATTTTTCAGTGAAAGTCGATTGTTTTTATAAGCCCACAACAGCATGAACAATTGAGAGCCATTCTGTTCCACATTTTCTAAATCTGTTTTGAATAATTGGATTATGTCCTGTTCTATAACTTTAGCATCCTGATCAGATTATTGCAAGGCTATAGTTATAGTTATCAAAACTATAGTTATCTAGGCTATATTTATAAAAGCACTGCAGGAGCCAGACATATGTCACCCCCTTCAGTGTTAGACCCAAGGGGACACTACCCCCGCCAGATCAATGCCTATGCCTGCATACACTCTTTAACTAATTCGTCATCTATAAATGGTCTCACAAAATGGGCAATTTTTTCAGAAATCACATTGATGCAATTACAGATTTTTCATTTTGCTTGTCAATCTTGGTAAAAATGTATTTTGCTATGCAGACATAGAGCTTTCTAACTTTTTTTACCAAATTCTCCCTCAACTTTCCAACAAATCCAGCATATTTTGCTTCATAGAATGTTTTGTATTGTCTTTTCACACTGAAAAGTTTTAAAGCAGAAACGGTTTTTTCTACAGATTAAAAGCAATGGTTTCTCCTCCCATTTAATAAACAGAAAGTTGCTTGTCCATAAATCTTGAAACATTCATGCTGGCTCATTTTTTTTCTTTTATTTATTGCTTCTGCCCTCAAAAAGCTAAAAAATACAGTAATACTAATGCAAATTTCAACTACAATAATTGTTTATTCACCACAATTCTACGCAGCTGTTACAGCATGCACTCAAATAAATTTAATTTTCACACGCTGTAATTGCTGAAAACTATTTCAGTGAAAAATCACAAAGCAGCAGCCCTGGAATGCTTTATTAGTAAAAAAAGATATTTGGGTGGAATTGCACTAACTCCTGTGCAATTTGTATAGCTTACATTACTGTGACACATGTCAGAACCAAAAGTTATTTTCCATAGGCCTCCCATTGGAGATATGTTTGTTGTGTTGTAAATAAACTATAGAATAGCAATGAACTGTGTAACAATATTTAGAATTGCATTGTAGCATATGAATTGTGGCAAGAGCTTGCATGCCACATGTTGAACACCCTTGTTCTCATACTAGAATTCTGCGTTTTCAATCTACCTAGAATTACTGCAGCTAGTCAAAATGACCAATTGTCCAATAAAGAAAAAAATGCTTGATAATTTAGCTTTGTAATACAATTTCGGTAGAGAGGTGACTTTTAGTATCCAAGTTGCTATTATTGCTACTAGCAATACACCGTTGAACATAATAATATAATATATTTAGAAAATTCATCCTGATGAGGGCAATATGTAGTGCCGAAAACGTTTGAATTTTCTAAATATATTATATTATTGTGTTCAATGGTGTATTGCTAGTAGCAATAATAGCAATTTAGCTTTGGTTTATGTTGTAAGTTTTTTAACTTTTTCTGATACATTTAGTGAGGACTTGACTTTGTAGATGTGAGGTTGGTGCACTGTGGGCCCCATTACAGTGTGGGCCAAAAGAGTTTGCAAACCCTAAAACTACCTATAAATTTAACTTTATATGTTCAAAGTTTGAAAATTCAAATGAAATACATTTAAAATATAAATAAAAACTATTTTTGCATGAGCACAAATATTCTTTTTTTGCGTGGGTGGTTATGAGGGGAAGTGATGTGAACCAAGTCTTGAAATAAATCAAATGGTTCCTCCCCACTGCAATGCATGTAGTCAAATGCAAAACAATGTTTGCAGCTTGCTCCCAAGTCAGGCTCTCCTTCAGCTGGAAGAATTTTTCTGCCATAGACTTCAAAGTTATATAGAATGCCACTGGTGTCACAAAGCAAAAAATTTTATAGCCATATTTGTAAGGCTTGTTGAGGATGTATTGGTTCAAGCTGCTGTGTCCTGTATATGGTACCATGTGCTCATCTACGCAGAGTGTCTGTGGCATAGGGATCTCCCTGAATTTCTTTTGTAGATATGTAATCAAAGACCTGACTTTGAACAGCTTGGCGTAATTGTCTTCTTCTCTTGATGGCAGATTCGAGTTATCACTGCAGTGCAGATAGGATTTTATTTCCTCCTATCAGTCTCTTGTCATGGCTTCACAAGCAAGAGGGCGTTGCAGCTGACATTCTCCAATACAAACGTGAATTAAAAAGTTTGACTAGTGACATTGTGAACAATGTTCCTAAAAAACATTCAAGTTTATTTTTGGTTAATCAAATAGGTTTACTGGGGTCTTTTTGGACTGCATATAAATTGGGTTACATCACAATGCTTTCCAGAATATCATTTGAGAGAAACTCACGAAAATATTCAATGGGCTGCTTTACAGACTGGTGAAGCAAGACGGACAGTCACGTGTCAAACAATTACTTCTGACGGCATGCCAGGAGCATGTTTTTGCAGAATTAATTGGTTTTTGTTTTCTTGACACATCTGGGCACTTTTCCTTTACCAAGGTCTGAAAACCGGAACGGCAGCCAATCATTGCTGGAGCACCGTCTGTGCAGACCCCAATAACATGCTCCCACTTAATAGCATGCGCCTCAAAAAAATCCGTCCACTTTGTCAAATATTTCCCTTGCGATTGTTTTAGTGCTTAGGGTTTTGCAAAACAAGAATTTGTCTTCCAGATGCTGATTATAAACATAACGTACAAAGACGCAAAGTTGGGGTAAGTTAGCTACATCCATAGTTTCATCAATCTGGATCGTGAAATAGTTAAAAATGGAATTCTGAATCTTCGAGACTACCTGTGACAGAATGTTATCAGACAGCTCAGTTATTCGCCTTCTGACAGTATCATTTGACAAAGATACGTGTTTTAGCTTCTGAAGCTCAGAACTTCCCAGCACATTCAATGTGATGTCTCGGCAACAAGGCAATATTAACTCTTCTCCAATGTTGTGGGGTTTTTTGGAGGCAGCTATTTTTCGTGAAACCTCATAGGAGGCTTTCAGACCACTCTTAGTGTCTTTCCAAAACATTCCTGATTGATCCAGCCTGGACTTGATCAACGTTTCAGCTTTTTGTTTGAAGAAATTTAAATCCTTGTTTGATGAATCAGGATGATGCGTTTCTAAATGTCTTTTTAGTTTGCTGGGTTTAAGTGAAGTAGAAACTGAAATTGCGTTGCGGACCCCTAAGGGACCACGGTCCCCAGTTTGAGAACCACTGATATATATGATATTATGTATATATGATATGTATATTATGATATATTTATATATATGACATATTATGTATTTCTATTTGCACGGCTACAGAATAGACATTAACCTTTTGCGGCCAACCTAACTGGCGCAAAATTGTTGCCCATTAGTCGTATTAAAAATGGCGTTTTTTGCGTTAGTTTTTACATTTTTTCGTGTATTTTTAATACTGTATCTCTGGTTAGAAAGCACAAAGCACTTTGATTTTTTGCATGTAAATAGATCGGCTATTGCAGATTTTAAATTCTGATTTTAAAAAGTAATGACGTCATTTTGAGATCATGACGTCATTACTATTAGTAGAATTTTGTTTGTTTTTTGAAATTTTGTGCCTGAAAACTGCTGAACTGACAATTTTATAATTTTTAGTGGGTTGATGCAACTTGTATTGAAGTCTACTTTCTAAATTGATGACGTAATTACAAATTTGTTTGTTATGACGTCAGAATAAGTTTTAAATTTAGATATTTATTTGAATAAATCATAATTTCAACCATACGTAACCTATAAACCCAACCTAAAACTTATCCTAACCAAAATTTAGAACAAAGTTCAGCAGAGCAACGAAATTATTTCAACATAATGAACAATCTTTTCTGCTGCACTCTAATTCTGTTTGACTTTACTTGAAGCTATTTGGTGAGGAGCTTGCCCTGTCCTCCCCCACCTTCCCCCCATTAAACTGAACCTGTTTCGTGATGGGTACAAAATACATCCTCACCCAAGAACATTTTTTAACCAGCAATGACTAAACATGTAACATAGCATAATAAAACCTGTACAATACAACAGCTTTCTCGGTATCACGAAAATGCCGTAATAAACACGTTCACGTATCGTGCTGATTGAAAATTGCAACAAATTGTTGCCAAGACAACCATAGAATGGCGCCAAAACAATTATGGCACATAGCGCATGCCTTACGATTGAGTTATAACATGTAACGTAAACAATGGCAAAGAGCGGTTGCCTTACAATCGCAGTAGAAACTTGTAACAAAAAAAGGCAAGTTATATTCGCCTTACGACCAGCTTGCGACTTTTTTGATAGGTGACTTATATTCGCCTTTCGACTGCAAAGGGTTAAAAACCACAACAGTCTGTTTGGCCAAGTGGTGCGTCTGCAAAATACATACAAAACGCTATAAAAATCGGCATAAAAATGTAAAAGTTAACCAATAAGTGCAATACATTTAGAAATACAGCAACTAATGCAACACGTCTCAGAAGTTAGGACAGATATCAATTAAGCCGCCGGTGGTGCTGGGAGATAAGACTTTTGGCAAAGGTAGATTGCTAAACTTGAAGCTCTAGAGAAGGACGGGATCGAAAATGGTGTAGGTGCTACAAAAAGTTTTTTAATTTAAACTTGTTGGTGTGGTGGCATTTTCCCATCAGTTCAATTCTCTTGTTCAATAACGTAGCAGGATATGCTTGTAGAATAGCGCACTTTTCTGTGAGACACAGCATGCAAGCCCTGTGAGTGGTTTGTGTGACAATTTCCCAAGTGATTTCAGGGCTTTTCCCATTAGATTTGTCAAGCCAGAATGCCTTTAAAAGCTCGGTGGCATTGCTTTTTCATTGGTATTTGAAGCTCTGGCTGTGGTTGTAAAAACGGGCTTTGAACTCCGTTTCACAGCTACCGAGGTAGTGCATGGCAGCATGGTGCTATCATCAGATGTTAATGTAGCTTTATATATGATGCACTTTTTGCGGCACTTTCCTTTCAGAGGACAGCTGGCTTTGACTCTGCAGTTGCACAGTGGTGTGGTGTTGTTGGAGTTGGCTTTTCTTTTTAGCACGGTTTTATTATGCTTGGAAATGAGATTTGCCATGTTGGGCATGCAGCTGCAGTTTTACGTTGTTGTTGGAACGAAACAGACTGTTGTGGTTTTTAATATCTATTTTGTAGCTGTGCAAATAGAAATATATATTACGACTTTGGCAAGCTTGCTGTCGAGCACTGTAAAGCTAAGTGACTATTTTATATATATGATATATTTATATACAGTATTATATTATATATATGATATACTAGCAGAAATACCCGTCGTTGCCGGGTGGTTTAAATGCAAAACCTCTGAACAGAATACTTGAAGCAACGTAAGAAATAAAAATATGACCTTTGGGTTAGCTGGAAAAAATATGTTGAATTAATGCTTTTTAGTTTTACGATGAGCTGATACTGTTTTTATATCTAAACAAATATAAATATACATACAGATGTGTTGAGGTTTATTTATGCAAAAAAGCTAGACAACCCCTACCAAATGAAAGCTAGTTTAATAAAAAGAGGAAATGAAATTATAAGTGATTTGGAAAACTTTATTGATTAAGAATAATTATTGAAAGGCAATCAGAACAATACAAATTTGTTTCTCCGTCACTTATTTAGAAAACGTTACATGCTAAATACTTCTTTATACACTATGTTTCGCGTTTTCCTTGTAGATGTATATATGTATAGATTATTTTTGCTGCCCACTCTTGAAGCTCCAACATATAATTGTCCATGTGAAAAGCATGGTTCTTCCAACTGCAGTCCTGCAACTTTCAGAGACTGACCCTGTGATTTATTAATTGACATCGCGAAGGATAGTCGGACAGGAAATTGGAGTCTTTTAAACTGAAATGGCATGTCTGATGGTATTATAGGTATCCGGGGTATGAACACGTTTTCCCCGGTACCACTTCCAGTTATAATAGTTGCTTCAATACAATTAATCATTAATTTTTTTACTACCAATCTGGTGCCATTGCATAATTTAGGTGGCAATAAGTTTCTCAATAGCATTATCGGAGTTCCTATTTTTAATTGAAGGCAGTGAGGGGGAGTACCAGGGGGATCCAATGAGTTTAAAAACTCAATAGGATAATTAACAATTTCTGATTCTTCGATTACACTGTCAATGGACTTGTAAGTGTGCGCATTTCCTGGTATAATGTTCAAAAGTTTATGGTTGACAGTGTTTACAGTTGAATTTTTTGGTGCCATTATTGCCCTCTCGCGCAGCCAGGTAATCTGCATAAAATTATTTAAAAGATTAGGAAAGACACTTTCAATTAATTCATCAATTGAATTAACCAAATTGCAAATTTGTGCAGGGTTGACGTCTCCTTCATTATCAACTTCAACTCTTCCTTCTCCAAGAGTTAGAATATTTCGAGCAAATTCTTCTGATAGTTGATCTCCATAGAGATGAGCTCTCATATTTCTTGATAGTCTGATAGTTTTGACATTTTTCCATAACACTGATGACTTTAAACAGCTGTTAATTTCATCTGTTTTTGTTCCCTTAGGAACGACGGGCAAAGTCTGTCGAAAATCACCAGACAGTACCATTATTACACCACCCATAAGCTGATTGCAGTTCCGTATGTCTCTTAAAGTTCTGTCGACAGCTTCTAGGGATTTTTTGTGGGCCATTGTACATTCATCCCACACTATTAGGGATGCCCTTTTTAAAATTTCAGCCAAACCTGAACTTTTACTTACATTGCAGACTGGACTGTCACTTGTATTTAAATTAATTGGAATTTTAAATAAGCTGTGCGCTGTTCTTCCACCTGGAATCAAAGTGGAAGCGATGCCAGAACTGGCTGCAGCGAGAGCAATTTCTTTTTTGACACGAACTTTTGCTAGCAACAGACTTGTAACAAAAGTTTTTCCTGTCCCCCCAGGAGCATCTATGAAGAAAAGTCCTCCTGTGTTTAATTGAAGATGCTCCATTATGGTGTCATATGCAGTTCGCTGGTCAGCATTTAACTTTTGTTCATTTTCGGAAATAAATGTCGTCAGGGAACGAACATCATATAACGTTTCTCGCATCACTTCAGTAGTTAATCTGTGCAAACCAGTTCTGTTAGCACGTGGTAATCCAAACTTGCTCAGTTCTTCTCCTCCCATTGAAACAATTTGGTCTTCTATGCTTATTAATGCTTCATTGTATATGTTATCATCAAATTCAATAACCCTTTCAGGAAATCTCAACTGGGCTTGATACTTGAAGTCTTCAGACATCTCATTTCTGTATTTTGTCCACAATGCAGCAGGATTACTTACTGCGCAGTTAACAATAATAATTGCAAACAGTTCTCTCAAAGTTTTTGGTGTTTGTGATACAGAAGCTTCAGCAATCGTCAAATCCCACTGGTTGTCATCTTCCAACAATCCCAATTTTAAGCAAGTTTCCCTGTAAGTGTCATAAACCCGACCTTCAACTGTGCGAAGACTTTCAAAAGAGGTCGGTCCTCTCACTTCATGTAGTAGCATTCTCAAATAAAAGCACTCTCGCTGACTTGGATGCACAGTGTACACTCTTCCAATTGTTGAATCAAACTTAATTCCAGGTTGACCTGCAACATTACTCCCTCTTCTTCTTTTGTTCCATTTGTTGTTGCTCCATGTGTAGTATGATGGTATTTGATGATAAAGTAAAGTCATTGCAAAGGCATCATTCTGACACAATTTAAAATAGGCAGTTAGGGTAGTTTCTTTGGGATTTAAGGCTTGATCAGCTGCTGTTTCCGCCCTGAAATAAACCCTTTGTCCATTTTCTAAATGAACTGCTAGCTGTTGGATTGCTGGATGTCTTTCATGAATGGGAAACCCAAAAATACGCCAGAAAGCTTCATTGCTGCTTATGTATCTGCCAATTTCATATTGCGACACTTCATCTCGATTATTTTCATGTTCAAGTCTAAACACCGCAGCATCTGAACCCTTATGAACATATTTCAAAACATATTTGATTGATTTCACTGAGTTGCAATATTCCACATTAATATGCGCATTAAAGGTCTTTAATAGTAAAGGACAGTGAGGCACAATCCATCTGTTATCTATTTCATGATTTCCCACCATCGCTTGCATTCCTCCGTCCTCAGGCTTTCTTCTTCTGTAGGTAGGATATCCATCTTGACCAAATTGAGTTTCAGAAACAAATGTTTTGGGGTACTTTTTTGAACACATTCCGTCTTTCATGCATGGTGAAGTATGATTTAAGGCTCCACATGGTCCATGCACCATATGTGCTTTCACAATTTCAAAGAGAGATCGATCAACTCGAGGATCAGGAAGTTCCGCCGATATTACTGAATCAATTTGATTGGAGTTTAATTTTGTAATTAGCCATACTAAAATGTGGGCATGTGGCAATCCTCTTTTTTGCCATTCAATTGTGTACAGGTGACAACGTACCGGTCCAAATATTTCTGATTTAGAGATCAAATTCATAAGTTTAATCAACTTCAAGTGAAATACTCTTGCTGTGAGGTCATGGCGATTGACAGTTTTTTGTCCTGGAAGAAATTCATCTTGAATTTCTTTCCACTTTGCATTACATGTGAAGGTGATGAACAAATCGGGACGTCCAAACAATCTAACATATGTGAATGCATCTTGAGTTCTTTCATGCATATATCTCGGACTACCAGTAAAGCTGGAAGGCAAAATACAAAGTTGACCAATGTTGCTGCCTTCTACATCATTATTAATACCGTCTCTCAAATGAATATATGAGTCAGCACGAAGCTGTCTTTGGTGAAGTCTAATATAAAGAAGTCTTTCAGATTCAATCTTTGCAAACATGTCAACAGCAAATTGATGAAATAGGTTTTGGCCCCTGTGGAGATGATTAAATGAATTATTTCTAACCATGAAGAAGTAGGCATAAAAAGCCATGCACGAAACCATCTTAGTTGTGTTCTCTCCTGATTGAAGAATTCCAAAATGATAGCCATCTTCACCATTAACAAACAACAATGGATACTGGAGGGGATCATAGGAGCGATGAGTTTCACAAACACGCTGGAGTGTAGAATCTTTGCGCTTAATAACAATGTCTCTCCTGTTTCCACTTTCAAAATTGCTTACTACAATAGCAACTTCACTTGTTTGAGGTTCATTAAATCGCCCTGCATGTTCTGCTGCGGGTTTTTTATCTGCATCTATGACAAGTTTATATTCGGTTGTCGGTGAATTCTCCATTGCATATTTAAAACTTCGTATGTAAGAATTTTTTTCATGAAGCATTTGTTGTAAATCCCTTATGACTTGTAGCTTAACGCCTTGACGATTACGGCAACGTGTTTCAGCTTGATTTGCCATATCTTCAATAAAATAAACCTGTAAGTAGCAAGAATCTTCATGTTGTTGTGGTGGCAGCAAACTTCCGATTCGATGATGTATCTGCCCTTGAACTTTAAATGTGGGCATAAATCCTGGTTCATGGACAATATTTGCTCCAAAGGATGTCATTTGGAATGCTCTATTATATTGTTGAATATTCTTAAGAAAGTCTTTTGAATTAGTTGTTGTTCCTAAAAGAAGATCCTTTAAAGGCTGTGGGGGATCTGCAAGCAATGGTAGCCTGACTTTACTATTTGAACAGCACATGCCTGGGGGTTCTTTGTCCCATTTTTTTGCACCGCAGTGATTGCACAACAATGTCATTGATCCTATTGAAACTATTGCTTCTGATTCATAATTGTGTGTTAAATCATAGTTGAAAGCAGCACCATTCCACTGTTCTGCAGTAAAGGGTCTCAGTCTGGCAACTGCATGCCTATTGGCATCAGTTTGCAATCTTATCCTTCGTTGTTCCTGACTTACCTGTTGGCGTGTTGAAGCACGTCTTTCAGCCTCATTTATTAGTCTTGTTTGTCGTTGTGTTTCCGTCTCTTGCAGGCGTGTTGAAGCACGTCTTTCAGCCTCATTTATTAGTCTTGTTTGTCGTTGTGTTTGCGACTCTTGCAGGCGTGCTACAGCATGACTCTCGGCATCAGTTCTTTGTCTTTTTCGTCGTTGTGTTTCCGTCTCTTGCAGGCGTGCTACAGCATGACTCTCGGCGTCATTTATTAGTCTTGTTTGTCGTTGTGTTTTCGTCTCTTGCAGGCGTGTTGAAGCACGTCTTTCAGCCTCATTTATTAGTCTTGTTTGTCGTTGTGTTTGCGACTCTTGCAGGCGTGCTACAGCATGACTCTCGGCGTCAGTTCTTTGCCTTTTTCGTCGTTGTGTTTCCGTCTCTTGCAGGCGTGTTGAAGCACGTCTTTCAGCCTCATTTATTAGTCTTGTTTGTCGTTGTGTTTCCGTCTCTTGCAGGCGTGCTACAGCATGGCTCTTAGCATCGGCTTGTCTCCGAATATTTCTCTCCTCTTCCGTTTCAGCATCTCTTGCTCTTGCAACATATTGAGCTTTTCTTGATTTCCCAAAGAATGCAGTTTTTTTGGGTGGCATCTTTAGATCAGTAATAAAAATATTTATAAAAAACATTTATATAAAAATATTTATAAAAAACATTTATCTAAAAAACATTTTATAAAAAACATTTATCTGTCTGTCAGTCTGTTTGTCTGTTCCTTATGGAATCCGTCTGTTCCTCCCTTGGGGTGCATGTATGAAGTTGAAATTACCATCACTGTATTGTACTTTTTTGCGCCTAAGCTAGATGTCAATTGCAATTTAATCCCCCAAACCTAAATACGCAATTCGATTAGAATCGAAGAGTTATCTGAGACCCTCCTGTGGAAAAAGGGCCGTAGCTCCCTTGGGGGGCGAGGTACGAACTTGGAAATAGGCCCATTGACTCCGCTGGAAAAAAATACATCGGAATGCATGTTTTATTTTTTTCTAGGTGCTCCTAATTTTTTTTCCATAAGGAACAGACAAACAGACTGACAGACAGACAAACAAACAGACTTTGGATTTTATATATTAGATTATGATATGTATGATACTATACTATATAGCAGGGGTCACCAACCTTTTTGAGGCTGAGGGCTACTTCATGAGCATGGAGTAACATGAAGGGCACACGACCTGTTTGCTACAAACTTCTTAAATAACAAAACTGCATGGATATTAAATGTTATAATGATGATATTAAAATAGCAGTAATCATAATGCTGTGAAATTATTTCTCACATATCAATAATAATTGTTTTCCACAATTATCAGTCATTTACACTGCAATAACAATAATAAATAGAAAAACATGTTTCAACATTAAACTTTTATTTTCTCAAATATATTTGAAGTGTTGTATAATTAATACAAATGCAACATTTTTTAAACCAAAGAGACAACACTTATTTCCATTAACAAGCTCACAAATGCTTTCTGAACATTTAACATTATGTGCAATATTTCTGATGAATATTGCTGCTCTTTAAATGAAAAGAATGTCTGATTCGTTAGATCATTTTTTATGAAAGTGGGAGGCCTGGCACTGCATGCTGCTCACCAGTGCATTATAATCTGGTGAATAATTTGACACAGCAATTCGTAGTGAATCTTGTAAATGTGCATCAGTCAGGCGTGTTCTGTGTTTGTTCTTGATAAAGTTCGTATTGGAAAAGGCCGATTCACACAGATAGGTTGAACCAAAAAAGCTGGCAATTTTCATAGCTGCTGTGCACACACCACTGTACTTCTCTCTGTCCACAAGGCACCAAAAGTTTGGTGCAGACTGATGAGCTTTAAGGTTTATGTCATTTTGCAGCGTTAAGATTTCCATCTCGACATCAGTAGCGCTCAAACTGAACAAATCACTGAGCTGCTTAGCAGTGGAAGTTACGTCTACGTACATGAAAGGATTTGTAACAAATGACACGCATGGCTCAAGCTTCTTAAAGTCACAAAATCTGTCTTCTAATTCCTGTCCTAATCTGTTTATGACTTGGGAGTACTTTGTTACAACTTCATCCAAAGCTGCAGATGCAGAAACATTGTCTTTTAACACTGCCTGCACAGAAGAAAAATGCAGCATTTTTTTCTTTTCCACCTGTGCAGAGAAAATGTTCATCTTAGCTTTAACACATTGGCTGCCACGTCTCCACATTTGTGGAGACATGGTACAATCTATATGTGCCACATATCCACAAATGTGGATACAGATTTTTTCTGATTAAGAATGCCTCTCCACATATGTGGATACATTTAAATGGAATTTTCTATGGCCTTTAATATCTGTGGCCTCTGGGGAAGATTTTCAGTATAAATTGTATCCATAAAAGTGGATACATGGCTCACACTAGCGCATTTGATTTTTTCTTATCTTTGTTTTTTGAGTGTGTTACTAGTTTATTTAGGCTAATTATACACAAACATATTAGAATACATATATAATATTAGAATATTCACCAACTAATTAAGCTAATTATTACAAAATTGTTACAACAAAAATTATTACAAAATAAAACAAAATTATTTCGAAAAATTTTTACAAAAATAGTAATTAGAAAAAATATGATGTACCCTCAATATAATTAAATGTTCCTTGTTAATGTCATAATGTTCCTTATGAATATGTCTTATACAATAACTTAACTTAACAACTTAAATTTATGTTTATTCTTTTATTTCTTTGTTATTCATCTTGATGTCCCCCTTCAGCATTGCCCACGCAGTGGATTCTATTGAAACACGGAATGCACATTTGGGGCTGTTCATCACAGGCAGGGCAATAGTATATAGTTTTTTTATTTTTTTTTTTTGCTGTTTCTCTCCCTTGTTCGTTACTCAGTTTTTTATACCAAGGCTTGCAAGTAAGAGTTTTCCTTTTTCCTTGCTCATCTACTCTTCTTGTGAGCATGTGGGTTTGCTTGGGAGAGCGTCTTTGCTCAAGACTAACTCCAAGAAGAGCTCGAGCAATACTACTTCGGAATGATCTAATGTTGATTCTTGAGCTTGTCACTTCCTTATAAATAAGTAGGGCATTTACTATTGCCACGCCCAACAGTAACTCTATCCCCAATTTCCGGAACCACTTCACTCCTTTTCGCAAAGTGGTAACATATGAAGCAAGCTGGTCGGAAATGTCTATTCCTGCTTTGCATTTGTTATAAGCAAGAATCATCATCGGTTTCTGGGTCAAAGGTTCTATTCTTCTTTTCTTTCTTCGAGGCTGTCCATCATCTTCTCTCTCTTCTTCTGCTGCTTCTTGCTCTTCTTGTTCTTCATTTCCTCTCTCTTCTCCAGCATGAGGGTTTTCCTGCTCAGTTCCCCTCTGTTCTTCTGCTTGCCTTCTGTCTCTTCTAAATGTTCTGGGGATGGCGCATAATTCGGGCGTGTGTTTTGTGGAGAGCATGCGCACATCCCTTTTATCTTTCCATTTCAGGAATGTTATTCCGTTCTGGTCCTCTCTGGCAATTACCTCTCCCCTCTTGAGGTTTGCAACATGCACTTCTTTGGCCAATTTCTTTCTTCCACTTCGCACTGTCCCAACTACGTGGGTTTTCTTCTGTAGGAACTTGTGAGCAAGGTTGTAATTTGTGTAGAAGTTGTCTACATACAAAGTTCTGCCTTCGTTGAGCAGGTTTGTGGACAATTGCTCACAAACTTGTTCCGCTAAGCCAACATCCCTTTTGCCTAGTACTCTCTGTCCAGAATACACAGACAAATTGTATGTGTACCCTTTCTCTGAGCAGAGCTTGAAGAGCTTAATACCATACCTATGTGTCTTGTTGGGTATGTATTGGCGAAAGATGAGTCGTTCTCTCCATGGGATGAGAGTTTCATCGATGACAAAATTTTCGCCAGAGACATAAATTTCTTGAAAGTTTCTAGTGAGTAGATCTATTAGTGGCTGAATCTTTGCCAATCGATTGGATTCTTCTACCAATTCATTGTCGGCAAAATGAAAACAATTTAGCAATAACTGAAATCGATTTCTAGAAAGTGTATTTCCTTTTGATGTTATGGGGGTTACGAAGAGTGGGTCAGTTGACCAATACTCCTCCATACGCCCTCTCTTATTCAATCCCATCCACAGAATTATACTTAGAAACTTTTTCAATTCTGCCTCGTTAGTATCTACCCACTTTTGCAGTCTTGAATTTGGAGTAAGGGGCCTTCGAGAATTAGGTTGCATTCGTTTCTCCTTCTGCTGCCTTGCATATAAATTTGTTTGTTCTACTAAGTGCTTCATAATATTAGTATCTACAAACATGTTCCATACTTCATATGGCGTTACTTCTTCTGATACTGGAACCTGGATCCCGTGAGCACCAGTGAATTGAAAAGTCTTCTGCCGGCCGACAAAATCTGACCACCGCGGCCCCTCTGCACTTGTTTCTCCAGCAGCAGGAACTTCATCATCGTCAGAGGATGAAAGGTTTTCCTCTTCCAAACATAAGTCATGTAAGTTCACCTTCTAATTCATTGTCACTAAAGCCAGAGAAGTATTCGAAGTCAGGGTCTTTCACAGAATCGTCACTGGCTATACTTATACTGTCACTGTCACTAAATTTTTCCACCTCCTCCTCTGTATCAAAAAATCTTGTCATTTTTCTGGGAGTTAGAATTTTTTTCCTAGCACCTTTATCCATTTTTAATAATAATATGACAAAATGTTTACTAAATATTATTGAAAATTATACTTTTATATTTCCTGCAAAGAAAAAAGATAATTTATTTTGATATTCTATCATCTAAAATTACATTTGTCATAAAAAAAATGTATCCACATATGTGGATACATGGCACACACGAACAGATGTTTTTTTTCCTTGTTTGAACTATCTATATGCCCAAGACATATACATAAAAATTGTGTAAGTCTATCAATAAAAATGATTCACATTCATATATTAAACGAACAACTGCTCTTTATATTTTTTTAAAGGTTCAATATCTCACGTTCATTTTTCGAATTGGGTCTAAGACCACCTAAGTCCTATTCTGGCATATAAAAATGCAATAAAATTTGTGGCCTGGTGAGCCGATCGGCAATTTTTGCCTTGGCAGCCAATGTGTTAAATGCGTTTACTGCACTGATCATGTGAGCAACAGTTTTGTCTTTTCCTTGCAGTTCCCGGTTCAGATGGTTCAGCTTCTCAGTCAAATCAGTCAAAAATGCGAGGTCAAGCAACCATTCTAGTTCTTCAAGCAGCGATGCGTCTTCTCCCTTGGAAAGCATAAACTCTTTGACTTCACTCAGAAGTGACAAAAAACGCTTTAGAATCTGTCCCCTGCTGAGCCATCTTATTTCTGTGTGCAATAGCAAGTCACCGTATTCAGCGGACAGCTCATCCAGCAGCATCTTAAACATTCTGTGTTGTTTTGCTTTGGAGCGGATGCTGTTTATGATCTTTACGACAGGAGTCATCACGTGATCAAAGCCGGTAACTTTCGCACAAATCGCCTGTTGATGAATGATGCAGTGGTAGTGCAGAAACGTTGGGAAGTCTGGATCATTCCTGCATCGTGTAATGAATCCCACATGCCTACCTGTCATGGCTGGTGCCCCGTCTGTTGTTATTGATGTCAACTTATTTAATGGCACCTTTTTCTCGACGAAGAAGTTTTTGACAGCTGTGTATATGTCAACTCCTCGCGTTGTTGCCTTTAGTGGCAGGAGTGTCAGCAGTTCTTTTGTGGAAAAACCATCAAACACCATTCGGATGAATATCATCAGCTGAGCCGTGCTTGCGCTGTCTACTGACTCGTCACATTGCATACTGAACCACCTGCACGCAGCACGATCCTGATCCACCTGCTCTGTCAAGTTCTCAGACAAAGATGACACTCGTCTTGCCATTGTACTTGCTCCAAGCTGAACATCGGATAGCGCAGAGATGACTTCAGGACCATGTTTTTCATTTTTGACTAATGTATTAGCAACGAGCATCATAGTTTCTTTAAAAACCTCCCCATCAAAAAGGTTTTCTTGTTCTTTATCAAAAATTGCGCAGCTCTAAACGAGGCTTCAGTGGCATTCTGTGATTTTTTCATTACCTTCGCGAAAATGGCCCGCTGTTTGTCTAAAGATGCCTTTAATCCATGAGCTTTTTCTGTCCGTAATGCGCTTCCAGGTGGATAGTTGACATCAAAGTTTCTGTGACAGGTTTTGAAGTGCCTTTCCACATTGTGCCACTTTGGTACTGCAACAGTCGTCCCGCAAATAAGGCACAGACATTTATCTTTAAAGAATGTAAAAAAGAACTCTTCTTCCCAACTATCGTTAAAAACGTATGTCCTTTTTTGCTTTTCTGCCATGATTTTTAGGGAAAAAGCACAAGCAAGCTAACTCTTCGTCACTTTGTGGGGTCAATAGGTCAGGAAAAAGCGAGGCGGCACCGCAGGACTGACCTTTGACTTAGAAAGAAGCAAGTTTGGTATCAAATATTTCTAACTAAATTTTTTAATTATTTCTATTTGATAAATAAAAAATAGCACAATGTGAGCAATAATTAAAAATATGTGTAAAACATTCATATTGAATTGAAATATGAGCCGTGCTTGTAGAGTCTATTCAAATAAGCTTGTTTGGTGCCGTAGTGATAATTCAACAAAAAATAACTAGTTTTACATACACAATTTATTTTACAAATTATCACTGGAATTACAATTTAAAATTAGGCTATTCCTACACTGGTTGTCCCAGTGAAAAGAACACAAATCGATAATACCATTTAAACACGATAACGCCGGTTTAACTGACTCTCACAATATAACCAGCTACCTGCGCAGTCAGCGGTCGCTACTAAATATAGCCAACCCATGTTCTGAACAACGAGGAGAGCCTACACATGGCCGTAAACTATAGCGTCATATAAAGGAAAGAGAAATTATCTTTGCTCATGGCCCTGAACTATGGCATCATAGAAAGGAGAGAGAAATTATCTTCGCACAAGAGAAAAGAAAGAATTTGCTTATGTAACAGTGCTATTTTTGGCGCATGCTTTGCGGGCGCCTTAAAGGGGTCCTGGGGGCGCCTTGTCGCCCGCGGGCACTGCGTTGGTGACATCTGCTATATAGTAATATCTACTATACATAAGTGATATATATATATATATATAAATATTCACTTAGCTATACAGTGCTATTTGAAATATTCTATTTGAATAAGACGTACCACCTGACAAGCCACTTGGCGAAACAGACTGTAGTGGTTTTTAATGTCTATTCTGTAGCTGTGCAAATAGAAATATATAAATGATATATATATATATATATATACAGTTCTGACGATACATAAGTGACTATACATAAGTGGTAGTCAGTTCAGTTAGTGAGAACTATTTTGCAGCATATTTACCTTTAATTTGGGAGGCATGAGCTTAATTTATGTAGATCAAGGAATTGCTATCCAAATTAATTGCTCTAAATATTTTAGTACAAAACCAATGCTTTTATCTGTCATAGCTCTAACAAATATGTTTAGGCTAAACCATTTTGATGTCTTTGGAATGCAAAATTATAGCTAAAAGGAAAATGCAAGCTTAAACACAAAAAATAAGAAAACACGCCAGGTAGAAAATTCCATTTATACTGACGATAACTTCCTATTCCGACTAAATTTTCTAAATACTTTAAACCAAAGCCAATGCTTTTTTATTTGTACAACTTAAACACTTTCAAAACATTTTGATATTCTTGCGTCTGAACCAAAAAATGGATACACACATGAACACACAAAATCTTATACAAACCCAGTTTGCATGACAAATGTAAGCAAAAACTAACACGTGACAGATTAAGATCTAACTGATTGTAGTTGCACAAGCCACATGAAAAATACATCGTCCAGTTTAACTAGAATACTTTACATCATACCACTTGGTACCAGGGCCTCCAAGAGAAATCTTTCAAGGCGGTACAAAGCCCATGTGGGGCCCCTAACACTTGCTAAATTATTTTGCAATAAAATTGAGGGAAATTAATGTCTATTAAACTTCAACAAATGCTCAGTTAATAATCATATAGAAGATTATCATCAGTGTTAAAACAAACCAGTGTTCAAGCAATGTAGCAATATAAAATACGATTTACACATTTACATTTACCATTTATAACGAGAATTTTAAATGTTCATAGAAAAATCTTTGTCAAGGAAGAAATTAGCAAAAAAATCATTTAATTAGGTTACTTTAATTTGTGCTTTTCTGGCTTTCTTATGTGCAAAATTTCTAATTACACTATCAAAATCAATTTGTCTAGCAATGCTAGGCTCAATGCTCAGTCTTGCTAGGTCAACAAGTCGAGTTTGAGACATAGTAGACCGTAAATAGTTTTTGATAATTTTAAGCTTGCTGAAAGATCTTTCAGCAGATGCTACTGTAGCTGGTATTGTCAACAATATTCTCAAGCTGATACAAACATTTGGAAATAATTCACACAATTTGTATTCTTTTAACAAATTTAGCAATTCTAAAGGTTTCAGCTGTAGTTTTCCAAAATTAGCCTTGTGTACTACTGGTAAATGCTGCATTTCTTCTGCAAGATCTTCATCATCAAGGTCTGTAGGATATTGATGAGCTAACCTTTTTGCTTTTTTTTCTAGCTCACTTTCACACATTGTGGGATATTTCCACAAAAAATCAAAACTGTCAGCCAACCTCTTAACAGCATTAAAACGTACAGTTAATCCGGCAACAACATTATCAATAAAAACATAAAACACAGTTTTTCTAAAATAGGCCTCTTCTTGGGAATCATCTGTGTCATTCATTTCTGCCATATTGGCTTCAGGTGTACTTGTGCCATCATGCATCCTTGTCCTCTTCCGAGATACATGTCCACGTCCATGGGAGAATTTGATATCCATCTTAAGATTTAATGCAACCTCTTTTGCTTCATTCCAGATTCTTTTCCAGTTACTTCGTAGTTTCACCATATCTTCAAGGAGAGTTTCAATGTTAGACACCTCTACATCCAGAGTGGCATCTCTTGCTTGAATTACCTTGTTGCAAATATCTATTGCAGCCAAAATTTTATACCAAACTGCCGACATTAGCACACAAATAAAACTACTTAAGTATGCCAACACTCCGTTGATTTCATTTCTTGTCTTTGCTGTTAAGTTAAGCTCTAACAGATCTTGCAGTGCTAACTGGATACCATTAAGATGAAATGCAAAAGGTTTGATACACTGAAGTCTATCAGACCACCTGGTTTCTGACATGCCATGTAGAGAACAACCTATGCGTGCATTAAGTAATTCCCATCGTTTAGGGCTAGAGCTGAACAAGTTATAAATTGTTTGAACTGTTCCAAAATATGTTATTGCTTCTGGCAGACTCTCGGCAGCATCGTTTCCACATAAATTGAGAGTATGACAGCCACAAGGAGAAAAGATTGCCAATGAATTCTGTTCTTGTATTTTTGCATGCGCACCTTTATACTTTCCTGCCATGTTAGCAGCATTGTCGTATCCTTGTGCCCTACAATCGCTCAGAGGAATGGCGTGCGCTTCTAAGGTATCCATGATTAATTGAGCAATATCTTCCCCCCTCTTACTGCTGCAATCAACAAACATAAGAAATCTTTCTTGTACCTCATATCTATCATCCTTTAAGTTTAAATACCTCAACAGGATCGTTGTTTGCTCCACATGAGAAGAGTCTGGAGTTGCATCCACAATAACTGCAAAATATTTTGAAGCCTTTCTTTCTAACAAAATGTGTTGTTTTACAAGGGTAGAACATTCTGAAATAAATTCGTTTTGTGACTCTGGAGAGAGATAATGAACTTGAAGGCGTTCATCTTTTCCCTGGTATTCCTTAACCTTGTTCACATGTTCTTGGAGAAGAGGATCCCACCTTGACAGCAGCTCAATCAGACCTAGGAAGTTACCATTGTTTGGATCCCCAATCCGGTGTGATGATCCACTAAATGCCAAACCACGTTCCCCCAGAAAAAGAACAACATCAAGTATACGTTTCAACAGATTGCACCATTTCACTGCTTCAGTTTGGTAACTTGCTTCTAATAAAGAGTCAACCCCTTTTCCAGATAAAAGACGTCTTTCAAGTTCTTTCCAAGCTATGTAACATTCCTTATGGCTCTTGCTCTTTTCATGTTCTTGGACCCTAACACTTACTTTTCGCCACTTTGTACCAGCTGTCCAGCCTCCAGGCGATGCTAGTGCAGACATTGAAGATGAAACGCTAGTGCTGTGCCAAAACAGTCGACATGGCAAACAGTATAATGCTTGTTTCATTTCACTCCAAACAAGAAAATCTCTCCTGTGCATTTCTCCATTAGCACCACGGAATTTAAAAATAATTTCTGGAAAAGTTTGATTGTCCGAGTCGTTTGGAAATTGTTTAGGTAGCGGGATGTGACCGATGGTTATATATTTTTCTATTATTGCTTGAGAAGGAACTTCATCTGTAATGCACCCAATATCAAGGCCAATAACTGACTTGGCATTTATACTTTCAGAACGATTTTCATGTAGTTCTTTTCCAGTCTTACTTCCTGCAGAAAAAGGAATTTTGCTTTCCTTTGTACCAAAATTAAGTGATTTGGTATTTCCTACATCTGAATTGGAGTTTGCATTTCCCAAAGACACTTCTTTGTTAGTTTCGTCTGCAATTATAGCAACTCTTCTTTCTTTTGAATCGACCTTCTCACAGAAGAAACTTACTGAAGAGTCTGGCTTTTCACTGGCTTCTCCTAATGCTTTCGTAACAGAAAGGTTTGCAGAGTCTTCTGCCTGAAGTGTATTAGGCCCTAATAGCCCAACCTGGAAGAGTGTTTGCTGCCCTTTATTCTGCCTTGCCTCTCTTGCCACCCTTTCTTTTCGTTTCTGCCATCCTGATTTGTGAGGATACATTCTCAATGGGTTACTTTACTTTAAATCAAAAGTTTTTTTTATAAAATTTAAATGTTTGAAATTGAAAAACGTAAAGAAGAATTCAGCTAAAAGGCAGAGGTTATCAAGAGATCTTTAATCTTAACATTTAAGACGTAAATCACTTGTTTACTGTGACCACAGAGTTCAAGATTAATAAATAAGTAGGCCTATAATACTTGTAACAGTTGTTTAATGGTGAATGAATCATTGTTGTAATATTATTAAAACATTTTTTTAAGCGACGATCTCAGCCATAGATCTAGCTTACAAATATACAATGAAATTCTGTACATTAGCTTGGCCTGAAATGAACACACTTACCTACCGGTCGTAAGATTTAGGCCTAGGCCTGTTTGTCTACCCTCAGTATGAGAGCTAGCACAGTTAATATGTCAGTCTGTTTGGCAGGCTAGTGGCTACTGTTTGTCTATAATAAGCAGTAATCAATCCATACTAGGAATTATAATACTGTTTAGTCGATAATATTCACATATAATGGCATAATGACAGCCGACTTTGTTGCCAAGATAGTTGCGTATTTACGCGACTCCTACATGCGTACACACGATCTTGGCCAAATGTTTAAGAGGAGTCGTGGGCCCCTCCTTGGCTCTCGGGCCCTGGAACAATGTACCTGCTGGACCCCCCTCTCATAGGCCCTGCTTGGTACAATAAAGTTAGCATAACGAAAGCACAAGCTGAACACTAAACAAAGTAAACTGTAACTAATTTTAGATACAATAAAGTTTGCTTGACAAAAGCAAAAGCTAGCATTTGGCAGGTTAAGACTTACCTGATTCTAACAGCACAAACCACATGAGAAAATACCATGTCTAGTAGGGAAAACTTGAGCTAGTTGAGCCAATTTTTACTTAAATTCATGAAATGCTTGTTTTATTCATTATTTTGAGATTTCATATGGTGTACCATTATTATGACGTTTCATTTCATCATTACAGGTGAAAATAGTTTCCTTTTAGTTTGAGTGCGTAATGTTATGGGGCACAAAAAACGATGTAAAAATGGGCTCAACTGACCCAATGTGTCAGGTTAGTTGTGCTGTGTTGCTATGCTAATTGAGCCATTTCACAAAGACCTTTCAACAGCTTTGATTTACAACGTAGGTTACGAAAATTGCTTTTATGTTCTCCCATAACTAACATCATATATCTACACTATTTAACTGTCCATTAATGACGTTCTGAGCTATTTACTTTTCAACAATCTGTTTAAGGTTGACATAGACTGATGATATATGTAATATGCTTCATCTGTTTACTGTATTCCCTGCTGAACCACCAAACACTGTTAAATTGAAGAATAGTTTTTGTTTATTTGACACTGAATTGAAGAGAATTTAAAAAGAAATAAAGATACATAACACAAAATAAATACGTAAAATAGATTACATGTAAAACAGGTGACCTTACTGTACCGACCAGTATTAAACTAAGCCTGAATCATGTTAGTAACCCAAATCAAAGTTTGACGCACACAGGTATCTTTATAGAATTACTCGTTATTTCACTTTTTGGTATTGTAATTAAATAAAGGTTGACATTCAGTACATTTTGTACCACCAACTTGTTTTGGCATTGGTACTTTGTGTTCAATGCGAGCTTTTGAAAAAAATGCTGCATCTTCTTCATTTGGTATAAAAACTGTTTTGCCATTTACAGGTTGTCAAGTCAACTTGAGCCAAAAAAATGAAAAAAGAGTGATGCTTTGTTAAAACATTACATCAATTATTGAAAAATTGTTCAATTATCGGCCTGTTAAAAGTGGTCGCTCTCGCTAAAGATGTTGCTTCTGGATGCCGAGCAGTAAGATTATTTCTTTCTTGAAATTCTAATCACCAATCTTTTCCTGCTTTTCTGTCTCTTTCAAAATTGTTTGGAATTTTTGGCTTATTTGATGCGGCAAATTGCTAGGCAAGTTGACGGCATTTTAGTTGTGAAATGCATGAAAATTGATCAGCAAGAGATTTTATATGTTCAGCGAGTTCGCTCTTCGTTTTCTCTGAAAACAGGGCATGACTAGTGGCCTACGTTGCTGGCTCAACTAACCCTAGACCAAGTGGCTCAACTAATCCTGGATGAAGTGGCTCCGTTAACCCTAGATGAAGTGGCTAAACTAACCCTAGACGAAGTTACTCAATTTACCCTAGATGAAGTGGCTCAACTACCCTTACACGAAGTGGCTTAACTAACCTTAGACGAAGTGGCTCAACTCACTTAGGACAAAGTGGCTCAACTAACCCAAGATGAAGTGGCTCAGCTTTCACTTCGTCATTACCTAAGACAAAAATTTTCGTTTTTGATCTGAGATGATAATACAAATTTAAGAAATTGACCACAGTTTCGTGATAACGTGAGCTTTGATTCTACCATACCTAACTTAATTAAACTAGCTATCTCTAAAAAATACAAAACATTTTTTAAGACTGATAAAGTTTACTATTTTGTCTGAAAAACCAATTTTTATCCCAAAAGTAAACTGCAGGTATTTTCCACATGCTACGAAAAGACAAGAAAGAAGATGGCGTTATGTTAAGCCATCAGATGATAATATAAAATTATTTTACCTTTTTGTAAGGAGAAAAATAAGGATGGTTCAGGATAATCGAATGGCTCAACTAGCCTTAGTCTCCCCCATACCTTGAACACTTCGTGGCACCACGAGGTAAATCGCTTTCCAATTCCCACAGTGCTTATCGTAATGCAATACAGATTAACATGCTAAAAGTTGGCAATGACTTAGGAAAAGTCGGGAAATTTCAATATTCTAACACCTATCTAAGCAGTGATATATTCGATTAAAAATCGAAAACGGTCAAGAAGACCGTACCGGTAATTCCAGTGTTAAAGAGTGGTAGTTTAAGTAGCAATGTTCTTACGACTGCCACATTTTTAAGCATTTTACCTTCAAGATAGTAAAGTTACCTAGAAATTATATTCCATCAAGATACACATTTCGAAGGTTAATTGGTTGATGTTTTTGATGTTTATATGTATAAGTGATGATTATTTTGCTCAAGTTGCGTTGGTAAAAACAATTGTTCTGATACCTAATGTGTTTCATTTTTAGAACAAAGCATGTGTGTAAACTGCTCTAGTAGTTTTTGTTGTCACAATGTAAATACTCACTGCCGTAAATGCATGTTGGTTTAAGTTGGATAAGGCATGTGTTGTGCAATACTATAGTGGAATGGGCCTACATCGTAATTCGTGTCGCAGTTCATGTGTTAAATAATTTTTATAAGAAACAGAAATTATGGTCAAGACACAACTTTGGCTTCATTTAGACCAACGTCACTTGAAGACTAAATCAAAAAGATAATTGCAGTTTTTTCATTATATTGTTAGTGCTAATTACCTTCATTTGGGCGGACATAGGTTTATTAAATGTCCTGTATTGTTGCTTGGGTAATACTGTACGATTTGATGTAAAAACTTATTGATTTTTGCAGCAAGTAACTTTTATAATATGAAAAGTGGGCGGTAGGTGTTAACAATATTAATCTTCTATCAAGATGGCTGCTGTTCGCTTGCTGATGATGAGGTACAGCACGTGCTTGCTTGGTGGCAGAAGTATTTTTACTAAAGCAATTTCTTCTGGTACGGTGTAAAATTGAGTTAATAGAGAACTATATTTTTTTATGGTGATATATTTGCAGCTCCGATACCAATTCAAATGCCTGCTCTTTCTCCAACCATGGTGGAAGGAACAATCACAAAATGGTTAATTGCAGAAGGTTTGTTCAAATAAAAAGACTCAATATTTATGACTTTATTAATTCTCATTTGTGGTGTAATATGTTTGATACTATCATAATTTGCTATAAAATACTATCACAGTATAGCGTAATTCTATTTGATTGAAAATACTAGCATACAATATCAACATTTGTGTCTGAAAACTAATCAAACACTGTAATTTAATCATTCTGCTGTCACCATTGCAAACAGATGTCTGCTTTTTAGCTACATTGTGCATTGGCTGTTAAGAAGAGAGTATATTGCGGGGGTGGCCAACTTGTCTCCACTTGTAATCAACTAAAAGTTTTGTAACAACTCGCGATCGACTAATCGGAAACAAAAGTCACAACTTGAACCGCGACTTGGCCTAGTGGTTCAAGCGTCAGCGTTAAAAGCGGTAGACATGGTTCAATTTCCTAAGTAGATCACACCGAAGACTTTAAAATCGGTATTGACAACTTCCCTGCTTCATGTTCAAGCATTAAAGGGACAGTGTGAAGAAAAAATCGGATCGACCAGCTAAGACGTCGCGATCGACGTGTTGGCCATACTTGGTCTATTGTATATTTTTATGAGCTGTCATGATATTGCATTTTACTTCAGGGGAGAGTGTGGAAGTTGGTGATGCTTTGTGTGAAGTTGAGACTGATAAAGCTGTTGTAACGATGGAAGCAACAGAGGAAGGTACACTTGCCAAGATACTGGTGAGTTGGATGGCTCATACTAATTAGGTGAAATTGAATGTCGATCAATTGTGCTGTTCTGATTGTACTGTATTGCATTTATTCTTCAGTTGCAAATAGGGATGGCAATTCAGAATACCGAATCCGAAGGATTCGAATCCTAAACTATCCGAATCAAAAATGCCAATTTAAACCGGATAATGGGATTCGGTTTATATCCTGCTTACAAGCTTTATCACGTTGCTTGGTCCCATATTTTCTTTTTGTAAACGTGTCAATTGCATGTGACGATTGAAAAATTGACTCACACACACACACACAAAGGCATACTTAATTACTTATTGATCAAAATGCCAGCGTTAACTTGCGATCTCGCCTGACAGGCAAACTTGTAGAAACCATAAATATATTGCACTGCAATAAACTCGTTTTCTGATTGTGCTAATTGCAGAAAAAAGGATTCGGTATTTCGGATTCGGTTTAACCATTCTAGAATAGTTTATTATTCTGAATCGCCCGTTCCTAGCCGCAAGATATTTATTGGTTAATGCAGCATAGGTTGATTAAATGCAGCGTAGTTTGTGACCAGGCCTGCTTTCAGGTAGCTAATAGTGCTGACACAATGCATTCTTGTGTCTTTGTCTCAACTCTGGTACTCCAAGGCCTGGACTAGAGGTCATGATTAGTAACAGTTGAATATGCGTTAGTAAAAAATGCTGCAATGCATAATGCCAAACAGTATTTCGCCAACCATTACACATATGAATAAACTTTGAAGCAAACAGAAGTAATTGCATAACGTGTAATTTTAGCAATGGCTGTCTGTTATTTCGTTTGAACAAATCACTCACGCAGAGTAAGTTTAGTATTGTATTGAGTCATTAGCAAATCAAATACTTGTAGATTCCAGAAGGAACAAGTAATATTAAAATCAGCGTTCCCATTGCCATATTAGCTGAGGAAGGAGAAGACATAAAGCAAGCTGCAGCTATGCCTGTCAATTCTTCTGATGTTCAGAACTATCCCGATGCTCCTCCAGCCAATCCACAGCCACCTGCAGTTTCTCAGACTAAAGGAAAAAAGTAAGAAGTAATTTAGTTCCAGTATGATTGCGATATTGATAAATTCGCAGGATTGATGGAATTATAAAAGATTATTGTGATGCTAAACACAAAACAAATGCTTTACAGACGTGGCAGTATTGGGGAGGAGTTTGATTTTTTCTCTATTGAAATATTTAAAAACTTTTCTTGTGTATTTATCTGACATCTATTCACATCCTTCTTTTGCCCAACCCCTTCCCTTAAAATACAAACGTTTCAAACGTGTGCATTGTCGCATAAAAACTAATGTAAACTTACCGTAAGGCATACTAGTGATTTTGCCTTTATGTGTTGCAAGGCTTGATTTATGACGCTGTAGGAATAGTCCGCACATTCCACTGCATGCAAAATGATGTTGGCGTTGAACATAATTCTTGATTCTACGAACCAATGGCAATATATACGTCAGCTTAGTTATTTCAATGCGTGATAATTTGGCCTAATTTTGATAATTTTTATCTTGTAGATCTCTCCTATCTCCTGCTGTGCGTCAGACTGGTCAACAGTATGGAATTGATTTAACACAAATAACAGGAACTGGTCCAAAAGGAATAATACTAAAAGGGTAAGATACCAAAATAAACGTGGGCGCAGGAAGAGACTGCGACGCCTCTGTCGTGCTGTTTAATGAGGTAAAGTAAAAGTGATACAAAAAAAAATTCATGTACAATAGAACAGGAGTTTGCAGCTTGCTATTCGCAGAATGCCGCAGCAAAATTTTAGTTGGTAAGACGAATGTGAATTCAAATATAAATAAATGTTGTGGATGTGTAAGGCTGGAATTGCACAAAATGGGTTATTTTTTGAAAAAAAATTGGTGGCTCAAAAAAGTTCTTCATCCTACTGTCAATTTCAAAACATAATTTTTAGCGATTTTTGAAGTTCTTTTTAGTAAAAACGAAAGTTAAATATAGCAGGCAATTTCAGTTTGTCGAGTGCATTGATCTCATAAACAGGTATAACTGTTCTTTCGACAAATTCAACTGTACGCTTAATGTATTTTCATTTCGCTCCCCTTAGTTATCGGGGAGCTTCCTCAGAATGCGGTAGATGTTATAACTAATGTAACATACACGCTGTTAAACTTAAAAATATCAATACAACCGATGTTATTTAGCAATAGAAAATTATTATTAACATAACAGGCAATTACTTAACAACAAAAACATTGTTACATCAAAGGACCAAGGGTAAGCACAAGTAAAACACTTTGTACTTGTGCTCTCTCCTGGTTAAATAGTAGGTTTCTAATTTTTTCCACATCTTAGTGATGTGTTGGCGTACGTCAAAGCGAATAACTTGCAACCGAGGTTAATTGAAGCGACACCTTCAGTTCCACCAACTTCTTCTACTGCACCACCTGCAGCAGCTAATAAACCACTGCCAGTTTCCAGTAAATCGCCGCCGGTTCAAAAAGCAGCCACACAACCTGCCGCGGTAAGGTATTATTCGTGGTTGCTAAATCCAGGATTTAATTCTCTCCCCCTCCCTCTTGGTCAGAATGCTTTGTGCGTTTTGCTATCATGTGTTTTTGCTGACCCTGCTCTTTATATGTTTCTGTACCCTGAGGAATGGAACTTAACGGCAACTTTTCTTGTTCGTTTGCTGAGCTTGAGCTAGAAAATGAGAAATACAAACGCAGATGGTAATCACAACTGCAAAGATGGTTTGAACATTGGTAACATGTCTTGTGTAAGAATTTTTTCGTGGCTTTCATAAACACGAAAAAATGTAAAAATGATTTAAACTAAGTTGAAGCACGTCATATATTGAATCAACCAGCAAAAGAAGAAGGTTAATAACTTGCTCATATCGACTGCTGTTTTCAGTCTTGATAATTTAAGTGTTACGTTAACTCAATTGAAGTTATACAACTTTCATAGTCGATGTGTTTCTGTAGTCTGCTTCTTATACCGACCATGAGATGAGCAACGTTCGTAAAGTGATAGCAAAACGATTGACTGAATCGAAACAGCAAATTCCTCATGCTTATGCATCTATACAATGCACAATAAGCCGTCTGGTGCGATTGCGAAAAGATTTGGCGAAAGGTATTCTTGTCTGATTGTAGCTTTCAAGTGGTTGCAAATGAAGCCAGTTGCTTTAAGCTTTTTTTTTGCGTGCGTGTAAAAGTTCGACTTGTTTGTGTTATGCAGGGTGTCCATAAAGTCCGTGTGCACTTTAAAAGATTTATAACTTCATTTGTATTTGCGATAGAACTAATCTGTAAAAAGTGTTATAAAGTTTCATCTACCTAGTTTTAAGTGCAGTTATGGAATGATTCTTTACCACAAAATTAGAAACAGTGTTTCAACTGATACAGTGTTTCTACAAAATGGAGCTCCTTGACACTTTGCTCTGCATATTAGACAGTTTCTAAATTTAAAATTTCTTAAATTATGGATCGAAAGGGGCGGACCTTTTTCTTGGCCTCCGCATTTGCCAGATTTCACTTCATTAGATTTTTTTATGGAGACATGTAAAAACAATTGTGTGCGCGACCAAACTTAGTTCATTACAAGATTTAAAAGTTAAAATAATTAATGTGATTTTGGGTATTACTGTAGATCAGTTGGCAAATGTTTTCTATGAACTGCGAAATTGTATTACCCTTTGCATTGCTAAGGACATGTGGAAACTTAAATAAAATTTCATTAAGACCTTAAAAAATCTAGATTTTCTTCTTTCTAATTCTTTTTACAAATTATTTTTATCCCGGATACAAATAAAGTTATAAATTTTTTAAAGTGCACACGAACTTTATGGACACCCTGTATAACGTCAATATGTATCTAAATTTTTTGCAAATGAAATGCTTCTAAAAGTCGCAAACACTTCATACCGAACAAATAAAATACGCTTCATAGGTGCCGTTATTGGATGTTTTCTGTGCTGACGTAGATTGACCAGAGGCTTCTGAACCTCTCACGACGTAATCTCTCAATCTTGTCGCTTGACTTATGTCATCCAATAATTTTTTTGATTTGTTTCAAACTACAACTTGCACACCAATTCACCGAGGCATCATTATCTTTCCCGTTTCAGAGGGAACTAAGCTTTCTGTGAACGATTTCATCATTAAAGCTGTCGCACGCACCTTGCGGCAGGTACCGGAAGCAAACAGTGTGTGGCTAGATGGCGTAGCCGAGCAGTCACCATCCGTCGATGTCTCAGTGGCGGTGGCAACCGACGGAGGATTGATAACCCCGATTATAAAGGTGCGTATTGGTTTATTGTCGTTAGCAACAGCTGTCGTGCTGAGCTAACCAGTCGTCAGCGTATTTCGGCGCTATGAAGCTCTAGCTTGCAATCGTGAGGCTATAATTCAGTGTTAGTGTAATTGGTGCGGTGCTGTACAAGAGAATCACACTTAACGACCGTTTCTTATGATTGGTTGCAATGCTTGATGTGGAAGGGCGTTGTGTCGATCGTAGTGGTAACTTGAAAGGGGATGTCAACGTCAGGTGCTTGGTGCTAACCTATCAAGGTTGTCGTTTAATATTGTGAACTTATGATAGGAATAGATTTATCAATGTTACTGTCACACCTGTTTCGGTGAAAGAAGCGATTTGGGACTTGAATCACGACTCTTCCCCACGAACTGAACCAACCTCTTTATGACAGGAGTTAGCGACATCACCATAGTACGAGCTGCTCGAGTGGACACGAAAAGCGTCGCAACAAAATTAAAAAAAAAACGACCTTCAGCTTCAAGCTCCTAATTAAAACCATCCACTAACAGACAAGAAAGATTTTGTTTTAGGAGATGATTCACTCACATGCTATCCTCTGTGATGGGGTCGCTCGGTACGGAACACCAGTGCAAATGACTAAAACACAAAGAAATCGTTAAGTGATATTCTTAAACCATCAACGTAGCTCTCATTAGCGCTGTGAACTCGTAACCTGATGATAAATGATAATTGTTCTCTTCGTGGAATGAAAACAATCAGATGGATTATCCAGGCCATGTTTGTAGCGATATTATGACGCTATTTGTAGAACGCTTCTGGCAAGGGAGTGTCGGAGATTGGCAGGGAGGTACGAGAGCTCGCTGGAAGAGCAAGGGAGGGAAAATTAAAACCGGAAGAATTTCAAGGGGGATCGTTCACGTGAGTAATAGCTAAGTTGTTATAGTCTCTGATTAGTACTACTGCGTAGATCTTGGTAAAAAATACGGGCCAAATTGTCAAAAATAAATCAAAATTTTGTCATGTAAAGATGCTTTTGGCTCGTTCTTATGTAGCATATGCTTGTTGCATCTTGTCGTGCTTTGCCATTAATGGTCTGTTGTCCTCTGCTCTTTCGTTAGATGATGGCGCTGTATGAAGCGCTCACTCGGCAAACCTAACCAAGTTAAGGCTATAGGTGAAAGCGGCAGTCCGTTTCATACCAGCCGTCAATACCAATAGTAGTCTGAAACGTCACACAACGTCCTTGGTGATCAGCTTTGCAATTTTAGATCCGTAAAATATTGGTGATAGAATTTTTGTTTCAACTTTTAAAAACAAGACAACATTTTGGGATCGCATTTTCAACGCTGTTGCGTTTATTTATACACTAGAAAACCATTTCTTCAAAAATCAACAAATTAAGAGCGTGTTTTGTTCAATTTTTTGAGTTAAAACACTTTTCTGGAAAGTCAGCTATTCCAAAGCACTTTTTGCCACTTAGATCTCTTTAAATGAATTTCCCAACTTGAAAATCATTTTTTTGGAGTTCAGCAATATGAATATGATTTTTTGCTCATTTTCTTCAACAATCATGATTTTACAATTATTTTGTGGGATGTTATTTTAAAATATGCGGTTGATTGTAAAGTGGATGACATTTTGGACATTTTTGGCGTCCTGCGGGTACTATTTTATCTTGCGCATCGGGGACGAATGAGATAACTCTAACTGGGAATACCTTGAGCATTCTCCCCCAAATAGTTGAATAATGTTTAGTACATTCTTCTGTGGTTCCATTTCAAACATTTTAAGTCACCGGTAATTTTATTTCAGAATATCGAACTTGGGAATGTTTGGAATCCGTGAGTTCACGGCTATCATCAACCCCCCACAGACCTGCATAATGGCGGTCGGTGGAACCCGGGCCGTACCTTCGCATGACGTCATTGACCTGGATTCTGACGTCGGCGATGACGCTGCGAAACTAAAGCGACTAGCCGAGAGCGTCATGACGGTGACGTTGAGCAGCGACGCGCGCGTTGTTGATGACGTGATGGCGTCGAAGTTTCTGGAACAATTTAAGCGAAATATCGAAAATCCGATCGCTGGTTTATTATGATATTTCTATTTATTTGTTATATTTCTATATCGCTGTTCGTGATTGCTCGCTCTAGGTTGGAATATATTTTATGTTTCTGCGTGAAGATATCGCTCTCTGGAATATGCGCTCTCACTTTTGCTTTTGGCATCCTTATAAACAGGGCAGGGTCTTCCACATGCGTTGAGAGTTGTTTATGGTAAGTTGCTTACAGACTTTCAGTATGGCAACAAAAATGTCAAAAAGCAATACAGGCCGACTTCGGGAGTTTGCCACTATTTTTTTTGTGCGGACCAGTGAGAGAGAGTTTTAGAAAATCGCACAGATGGTAAAGTGACTGCCTGGTTTTGTGTTAGTCGAACTGAAGTGGGGAGAGTTTTCAAAGTGAACTTTTTTAGAATTCTACTTCGAAAAGGGTTTACCTTTAAAGTTGGAAAAATCTTTGGATATCAACGTTAAAAAGGTGGAGTGAAGCAAAGACCTGGGTGGTAATCTTTTTGTAGATGCAAGTCTCACCTTGCATTCAGGTCCTAAAATAAAACAACCGATTTAAAGCTTAAACGTAATATAACTGGCATAAAAACGCGGTCTTCATCACACATTACCCATAAACATTTTTTTTGTTAAACCACCTACCTTTTCCGCCAAAAAGGATTTATCGTCATTTGGAAATGACCATTACTTCGCCTGTTTTAGAATTGACGCAACACTTGTTTAGAGATTGCCCAGGAAATATTCTGGTGGCAACGTATTTGCCGAGACGTCTCCGCCTTTTGCAAAGATCATCAGCGCAATTTATCATCTTCATTGCCATTTATTGTTTGATTAGGTGGTCAGCTCGTCACGCGTCTGACAGCAAATTGCTGATGATTGACGAGCGACTACAATATCAAGTATTCAAAGAGGTGAAAAATTAAAAACCAGAGCTTGTTAAAAACTGCAACCGTTGTCGACATTGCACGCTGCATTAAAGTTGAGTTCTACGATTAGCACGCTGTGGTTTCTTAAATTGAAATGCAGTCTGATTAAAATGTAAATACAAAGCAGTGAGACGTCAACGAAATAGGTTTTAAACTGGGGGTTGGCAGCACAAATGCACTAAACTTAAATAATGATCGTAAATACGGATGGCTTTTTTATGAGCCCTTTCAGCAACAAGGTCAATTAAAAATGCAAGTCAACACACCTACTCTTGATTACGCACAAGACTGTAGAATCTTGCTCCAATAACTCCGTATTTCAAACTGTTGCCCGATATGATAGCAATAACTTAAGCTAAAGCTTACCTCTAGCCAAAGCCATTATAACTTACTGTCACTCCGGGTTCGTTCCAGACACTCAACCCCAATCTTCGGCAGTATGGCTGCATCAGACAATCGGCTCAGTCTAGTGCTAATGCGTCTGCGGTCTATAGTCATACTAGTTGCGTAGATCATCCACAAAGAAAAAGAAAAATCTATGTTACACAAAAGCACAAATAATTTGAAACGAATTCTTTTGTTTTAAGATAAACATGTTTGTCAAGCAATGGCGACCAAAGATTTGTGAAAGGAGGAGATGGAGGGCTGCTAGTGGTGTATTTAGAGAGGATAAAGGACAATAACCCCCAAACGGTATGGCAGCATCTATAATTGCAAAAAGAAAAAGGTGTTCGCATCCCATTGTAGACCAAAACCTCGGTTTCCATCAGTTGATCGCTGAAAAAAGCTCCTAAACTTTACAATTTGCTCTGGCCCCTTAAAATTTGTTTCTAAACATCCCACAGCAGGCAGCGTCGGATTTTCAGTTTGTCTATAAGATGATAACCCTTTCTTTTCAAAAATCGGCTTTTGATGAAAGTTTCTTCTCCCATTCTTAAAGTAAATGACTTTCTGAGAGGATGATCAGCATGTGGTAAGAGTTTTTGTCGCAGTTTAAAACTAATAACCTTTTCTGCCGATTCAAATATGGTGGAAGCCCCACTTAACTTGATTTTTTCTTTTTGCTCTCAACATCAAAAGGAGGAGAATGGTACCATAGCCTCCCCGAATATGCTACAGGTTTCCAGGTTATTTTTATTACCGAAAACTCCGAGTTGAAATTAACGTTTTGTAGAAAAAACCAAAGTTTTGGTAAATATTTTCTTTTTCTCACATGTAAACAATAGGGTAAAATTCCGCTTTGCCAGTAAGCCAGGTCCTGTGCATTAATATAAAGATATTTTTATTCTCAGCATTACTGCTGTCAGCTCACGCAGTTTCAATCTATTAGGTCTCATTAGTGCAGTTGATCACCTGTTGGTGACCAACTGCACTGATGAGACCACACAAGTCGAAATAGTGCCACTGCATGCAATTACGCTTGAAGTAAATCGATAGGCTCTAGCATAATTTTGATCTGTTATCACAAAAATTATAACGAAGGAAATGAAATTGTCATGCTTGGCAAAAATTGACGTTGTTTTTGTAAAAAGTTAAGATTTTGGCTGCGTAAGCGCCCCCAGATAACTTCAATCTTTTCCCGTCAGTATTTTCGAAAGAAAAAGTTGAACCCCACCAAAAAAAGTCAAGTGTAACCTAAATCTTGTTGTGCTATCTTAAAAAAAATCTCTTCTTTGCCTAGTTTTTCGAAGATTGGTTCGGACCTTGTACTGAATTTGTATTACATCAAGTAGCCTACTAACAGCTCCTCTTGTTAAGTTTCTGTGCCATGACGTCTACCTGAGCGTTAAAAAGAATGTTGCGAAAATGCAGCAAATCATCGGCGATCTTCATAACGTGAACAAAACAAGCTGTGTGCACCGTTTTTGTGGTTTTATTCAAATTTCCAACTGCAACTTTTGAACTTCAGCCAATGAGGTTTTAGGTATTTCATTTTAATTTCACATCAAGACGTTTTTTAGAGACTATTTTTTGAAGATCGTATTGGTACATTTGATATTCACCTTATGCATCACTGTTTCAAATTCTAGAAGGGCCCAAAGCCCCCCTTGCCCCCTGCCAAAGTCCTTGCGTACTGCTATTAAATAACAGTTTCAACATGGCTTTTATATTATTCTGGATCAAAAAACAGTGTTAACAGTCTTTTTTTCTTTGTTGGAGCACAATCTTCAATATTGACCCTCAGTAAATAAATTCATAATCAAGACAACAAATTGAAATACTGATACTAACAGGCCAACAAAAACGGCTAATCTAGTTCTATCTGGCAAAGCTGTTGTGACCTCATTGAAGTTGACTCCCAGGGGTTCGACAAAGGTGATCGCGAAAATTAAAAAGTGTGGCTTCGATCGAGAAGTGTTCACTCTGCAAAGAAAAGACTTCAAACATAATTTATTCCAATTTCGGAAAGGCTCTTTAAAAAAGGTCTTCACCGTAAAGTTCCTCCAGCTTGATAAGTGTTCTCAAAAAAGTGTCCCCCAACTCTCAAGTGGTGAACTGCCACTTTGACCTTAGCCGGCCAGCGGCGGATAGGCAGACAAAATCAATGAACTAGTAAAATGAAATGTACAAGCAGGCTAAAACTCCTTTCTGCAGGAAAGGTCAACTTTGGACAGACTTAACTGAGCCGCATGCGCGTGAATACGTTCAGATTGACTAGCAAAAAGAAGCAAAAACTGATTACCGCCAATATTTTGTGAATGCTTCACGGATTTCTCTTTGACGATCTCAATGAAACAATGGCGAATTTAATCGATCGAATGCTTGAAAATCGACTGAAAAATGTCGGGAAAATGGTGTTAACATGGTTCCGTGGTTATACCGGTCCAAACGGTACGTTGCTATTTTGTTATTTCTGTTAGATATGAATGTAGCAGCGAAAGATTAAAACTTTTTTCAAAAATTTTATCCTCGGTGAGTCACGTTTCACCAGTGTATATGCGTTAAGAGAATTCTACATCGTATTTAAACTACATTTCCCACGCCAGGCCCAACACAAGCTTCTATAAACAAAGACGAACTTATGAGATATCAGACGGCCCAATGCTGTTTTTATCCAGACAGCTAAAAAGAAATATTTTACAAAACGACGTCTTTTATGTGTTTAGCAACGCAATGAAAGGCTGCTGTTGTAGTGAGTAGCTGGGAAGGGATCAAAACGACACTTGTTATTCTGTCGCGAAAAGATTGAATAGAACTTGTCAGCTCCATTATTTAGTTTTGTCAGAAAACTTTGAACTAGGTAAATTGCGATTTCGTGCTGAAAAAAATGGAGGTAAATGTAATGAAAAAATGGAAAATATTCGAATTGGTATGTTATGTATTATTACAAAATAAACATGACTGAGTAGTAGAATGTTTGTCTTGTGGTAAGAATAGCAACAAACAAAAGTGTGGCAATAAAATCAGGAATATATTACCCATGTAATTACATAGGCAGAGGTAAATGTCACTTAAGCCTACAGGGTCTCAAGTTCGGTGCCGGCTACCGCTAGCTGAGGGTTGATTGAGGTCCAATTTACGTCATATTGCAGTTAAATTTCGTCAGCAGCACAAAAAATAATGCAAGTATTTAGCCTAGAAATGTCGACCCTAATTCAGCGATCAGTGAATAGATAACATTCTCGATTCACTCAAAAATTAATTTTATCAGACCGTTTTATCTCTTCATTATTCTGTCGTGTGTATTTATTTGCAGAACAAGTTTTTTTGTTTTTTTTTTAGCATTTGAAGACTTGTTTTCATGTGTGAGGTTTACTGGTATTTGCCTCTAAAGTAGATGAGGCTTAATTACTATTTCAACAGCGGCTAAAGAATTGAGCATTAAATATCAGCGAGAAATTAAAGAAAAAATCTGTGCTTCAGCTGGAAACTTCGCAGCCACGACACTTTGCTAGCGATTATCGCTTCGGCTTTTGAGAGTCTGTTTCTAAACTGTCAGCAATTTTTTTATTTGTCGCAACATAAGTCGAACTGTGGAAGGATAACAAACGCACTTTGTTTGTTCATAATGACAAGATCAAAAACCTGATAGATCTTCAAAAGAAATTTTTGGATTTACTATATCTATCAATGGATCGGATTATATTTTATTTATTTTTCTGTGCTTTTACTTTGTTTAACGGAGTACGATTAAGAGGTAAGTTTGTATTTCCATATTATAGCTTTTTAGACATTGCTGTGTGTACCTTAAGATATTGAATGAAAGTTGGCTACCATAAAACAAGTTGATACCTTTGTCTAGTCAACCTTACAATATAAACTGTTTTTGTACCTTAGGAAAGTTTTTTGCGCCAGAAGTCAAGTTTTAGGAGCATAAAAACTGAATATCATTTGCTGTTCTTGGTTTATAAATTAAAGCCTAAATGCTGTTGAACATTTTTATCAAAACGTTTTGCGGTTTATCTTTGGTTAAACAAGCCTATTCCAATGACTACTCATTTTAGCTGAAGACGTTTTAAAGATAAAGCGAAACGTTTCCATGAAGTACTTACCAGCAGTTCGGCTTTATCCTTTTTACTAACTAGTTTGAAAAGTGAACAATGCCCAAACAAGTTTGTCGATGATCTCTCAAAGTGTTCTAACATGTGATTAAAGGGCTTGGTTTGCAATTATGCGGTCATAAATGATTTGTCAATTATATTATAATTACATATTGCATTGAAATTGATGCTATTTTTAAATATTGCAGTTTAAGGAGCTTTTTATCGCTAACATTCTAATGACGTTACAATAATTTATGATAAAATATTTCTTTAGATTTGCGGATAAATTTAAGTGAATTATTTTCTTTATGTAAAAGTCTTGATTAGTGTGTATCCATGCAATTTCGGTGCTAAAAGGATAAGTTTGCCGCAGTTTGAAGTTAATGAACGGTGTGCTACAAACTGTGCCACTCATAACACAGTGCCTAGACTGTTGCAGGCCTATTGAAATGCTGGAACGAGTCACACTTGAAGATAAAACGAACCGACTAACAGCAAGTGACCTTTCACTCTTTATTTTAATGACAAATGTCAGATAGGAAAGCTTTAAATGCCATATTTATCAAGGTTTAGGTCTGACTGGGCTTAGACTTGAACAATGTGTCTACAGATTGCTTGGCGAACGCTTGTAGCACTAAGCCATCTCCAACAAGTCGCAGTCCGCGTTGATGCATATAAGGAGGGGCATTATCGGAAAAAAACAGCAAAAAATCTGTTTCGTGGCAGTGCGTTCCAACCAATGTGCCTTGCCCCTCTGATGGCCTGCGAAGCTTTTCATGTTACAATTTACGGCAATGAATAGTATGAATGCTCTGTGCTGTGTAATAACCAAGCGCAGTTTTGAACGTTGCATTGCATTTAATATAGGAAGAAATGTGATATGGCTGAATGGTCAGTGGTTAGTGTTTTTTCATTGTAAAAATATTTTTACGTTTTGTGATATCATTCGAGCATTGTACCTTTTGAACTTTCCCATGAAACGCTTATCGGTTAAGCTCGCAGGACCGCTCGAAAAGCATTCCTCGAATTCACGACAAAAGTAGTTTATTTAAATTTCGGATTATATAAATCTTTGAAAAATATTCTCTGCTTTGTTCGTGGTTGCAAAAGACTGCTTAGTAATTCAAAGTGAAACAGAAAAGCGATTCAAAGCGCGTATGTGAAATTTGTTGCTAATCGACCTGATAGCTTCCTCTCATCTGTTACATCACAATATTCGAAATAAGTGAAATTTTGAGATCTCTATTCAACTAGCGTAAATGAACCACGAAAGAGCTCTTTGAAAACAGAGAAAAAAACTATTTCAATGCTGATTGTTTATTAAGCCTTTGCCAATGAGCCGTGACACTGGCTGTGCACGATAATCAGTCTGTCAATAACTTGCCTCACACAATTGGTATTGTTACGTCGTAGTCGAATCCTGTTGTTTCACATTTTCTCTCTTTATTTTGTCTACCTTCAATGTTTATTTGAATTTCCAAAAAAGCTTTTATGTTAGAACTTTTTTCTGAAACAGTTTACAAACAGCATTCAAAACTAGGTTAAAAATTGTTATTCCTTTTACTACGTTGCACGCTACAAAGCCTGGTCTACACTGATGAAGAAAAAATGAGTCTCCGATTTTGTTGGAACAAGGGACCAATCCAGAATTGTCTTGAGGAAGAAGCCAAATCTATCAAAATTATCCAGAATATGTTATTCCGGAAAATTTTCAAGGTCATTTGACTGATATTTTACTTGTCTTTCTACTTTTCCAGGAAGTATGATACACTGCTTCTGTTTAGGCTTCTTTTCTTCTGCGGTAATCATTGTTGCTGAACTAGTATTTTTGCTTTCAGGTAGTCGTCCTTGCCGTCCTTCCATCAATGTGTGTGCGCAAGTGTGCCGTATGTTCTCGCTTAAAAGATTTCGCTGCGGGTGTTTTGAGGGATATCAAGTGACTAATTTCAAAGATTGTGTTGGTGAGAATTAGCTTCATTGTCGTGTTCAACTTCTGGGGGTGCTGCAAAAAATAATCAGTGGTACAGGGTGATTAGGTCCTGATTCGCATTCCAGAGTAAACGAGTTCAATGCTCTAATACAGGCGCGAAACTAAGATTTGTCAATCATCACAAACGTAAGCGGGGGGGCGAGAAGAGTAATTGGGTCAAGCTTTTTTAAATTTTTGATATCGGTACCAGTATTTCAGAGGAGAAAGTTTGAAAGAATTTGAAATATTTCGTTTTCTGTTGGTTGAAGCTTACGTTTTGCAGTCGTTAGACCTGAACCCAGTGCCATTGTCAAGTGATACCAAAGAACTTAAAAAAAAGACATCGAATGCTGTGTTATTGAGAAAAGCACTTAACGGGATTTCTTCATCTTCGTGAGGCAGACAGATGACAGGACCAAGCAGTCTCTCTATCGTGGTGGCCCATTCTAACTAAAGACCTGCAAGCAGAGCATGAGCTCATACGCATGAAAGGAATGACAGTCATTCTGGTTTTGCATTCGTGGTTGCAGGAAATAACTTAGACTACAACCTGATGTTATAAGCTAAGGCAAAATTTTCGAAAGTCAAGAGTTTGCGAGAGAATACTAAAGTTTGCAATTGTACCGATAGCGCGAAAGATTTTAGTTGTTTTACTCGAAAATAGTACATGATGTTTCATCTTAATGTCACTTTATGATAATTTATATTTCAATAACTGTTGAAGATATATAAACCAAACTTATATTTTCTGAAAAATCCAAGAATGGAATGATTTATTAAACTTTTCACAAATGTTTAATATGCGAGCTCTTGGTTACGCGGCACACATCGAAACGGTATTCCATCTCTTGCTAAACTCGAAGAAGCATATCGCGATCGATGATTGTCAAGGCTTCAGTTATCCGAGTCTTCAGATCATCCACTGATGTTGGAAGAGGAGGAACGTACACCAAGACTTTTGTATAGCCCCAGAGAAAAACTTACATGGCCTTAGGTCTGGAGATCTAGGGGACCAATGCGTAGCACGCAATCATCGTTTCTGGCGCATCCGATTTATCTGTCATACAGAGTAGCATTCAGATACTGTCCTACAGAGAGACTCCAGTGAGGTGATGCCCCATTCTGTTGGAAAATAAAGTCTGCTCGCTTTCCTTTAGTCAAAAGTTCCATCAACCAATTTTGCCGCATTGCAAGGTATGCTTTACTGTTGACCGTTCTTTCTTCAAAAAAGAAAGGCCCATACACACGCTTCTTCGATATGGCGCAGAACACGTTCACTGTAGGGAAATCTCGCACAGGCTCCAGCGTCAAATGGGGATGCTCACTTTCCCATATGCTATGCGTGTGTTGTGTTTGTTGACTTTGTCACTTTGGTGAAAGTTTAGTTTCATCGCTAAACTCAAAACGGTCATCAATTCCGTCTTGTTCCAACATCGCCTGCTTTTGGGTACAACAGTCTTCGCGAGCTGATGTGTCGACGTCCTTTAAATACTGGAGCAAATGCAGTTTATAAGGTGCCATATTCGGGCGTTTTCATACCACTGGGCAAATGGTTGTCGGGGGACATCTAGAGCTCATGACTTGCTCTTCCAATTGGCTTTTGGGGCTCCGCTGGAAGATGTTACGAACTCTTTCAATCGTTTCAATTAAAGATGACGGGGCAATTCTTTTCTAGGAGTACAAACATCCCTCCTCCTTAAATTTCGCTTACCACTTCTGTATGTACGTCTGTCTGGTGGCTGTTCTAAAAATTCCGTTCAAAAGTTACGTTTATCATGTATCCACGAGTGTTTTTATCGAATTCCAAAACACAAAACGCTTTCTCCTTTCCAGTAGAAGACAATTTTAGCAAATAAGAGAGAAATCAGCGCAAATGATGTTTTAGGTAAAAGCTAAAACCTTGATTGTGAGGTAGCAAGGGTCTGGCAAGAACACCGCAGCAAAAAAACTTGGAGATTTTATCTTTCCACCCGAACCAGTTTTATCGTGCTACTTTTGCCAGTCACCGAGATATGAGATTTTGTAAAGTGACATATTGAGATGAAACACCTGTATAATATGGGATTCTGATCCATTATTAAAGTCAGGCTGGGTTTGTGTTTGTAACATCATGTTAAAGAGATCAAAGTATGAAAGCCAAGATTCCTCAAACTTTTTGGCTTCTTTATTAACGCTTTATGTGACATCACTTAAAGTTGCTTACTGGATATTGGTTTTAGCCCCTATCATGGCTTCGCTGTTATACGTACATTTTGAGGTGATTTACTCGTTTTCAAAGCAATCTGATTGCCCTCTTTGTTGTTCCACTCTCTTCATGGCATTACAAGCAGATATAACCTTGGAAACGAATCTCTTGAGCTCGTTTCCAAGGTCATTTGTATATTAGGTCACATAACGAAATTTCTTGTGCTTGATTGCAATTCTCGTAGAAATGCTCTGCGACGCTACTTCTGGCAAGAGTTAAAGCTACAAGGACAAGTGTCGGCCACAATCCATAAGGCCATGATCGAAATATAATCAATCAGCCTAAACTTCTAGAATAACAAGAATGTTTAATTCGCAGTTTTGTGCTGCGCATGGGCAAAGTGAGTAGACGGTGAGTCATTCTCCTCCTGGTAAAAAAATGAGAGCAACTCTAAATATTAGTAAATGATTTTGAAAAGGACATTTCTATTGACCTCTCTTAAATGAGAATTTTAACTTGCAGTTGTGAACCCCTTTATACCGTTGTAATAACAATTTAAGTGAAAACTTGTTTAGATATCAACGAATGTAATGTAAAAAATGGTAGATGTCAACACATTTGTACGAATATTCCTGGTGGACATAAATGTTCATGTAGACCTGGTTATCGGCTGGCTCACGATCAACGAAGCTGTGTTCCACAAGGTAATCTTTTGTGCTCTACTTCGCTTTTGCCAACTTTAACAAAGATCGTTTTTTTGGACCTGGGTTAAATCCTCACCCTGCATTTACTCTCTCATATTTATTTTTTCAATATTTTTGCAATTAAAGCTAATTAAATTTGCCTTGAACTGTCTTATTTCAGCTCCTATCTATGGATTAATTGAGATGTGATAAATTTTTTCGATTTGTAAAATGTGGGTAAAAATTACGTTCAAGTTCAAAATACGTTCTTGTAAACTAGCGTTTCCGTCTAATTTTGGAACTCCTAAGATGGATCGCAAATGTTTTGTAGTTTCTAAATTTTTTACCAATATTTTGTATTTTTTCTTTTAATGAGTACTTCAAATTCCGGCGTATAAATCGATGTCTATAAGTTTTGCCCAAAAATCTTGATTTTGACATGTACCTGTCGTATAATTCAACCCCCTTCTCTGGGTCAAATTATTTCAGAAAAGGATCCTTACGGTGACCATTTGTATGATGAGAAATGGGACTTTGTGTTTTATCGATCTCATGTTGAATAAAATTACTAGCATTTTACTATTTTACAAATAAATACCTATATCGCATATCATATAATTTTGATTTTCGTTGGTTTTATCGAATCTGAATTTACCAGAATTCAAGTCATGAAAAACGTCACCACCGTATAAGTCGAGGACAGATTTTTAAACTTGAAATTTGGTGTCAAATTTTCGACTTATACGCCAGAATTTACGGAATTTATATTAGACGGGAAGGGAGTTGTTGAATATCGGACAATCATTAAAAAAGTTATCAACAAAAAAGGTTGAAAAAACTATTTTAAAACCTTTTTAATGCTCGCGGTTCCGTTTCTATCCCAGATCGTTTTAAAAATCATCAAGTTTTTCAAGAACGTTGCTCAAGTCCGCATATTTTTTAAACGTTATCAAAAAATTCAGAAAGAAGTTTTGCCGCCGTCTCAAAGCAAACATTTGAGTAGGCGGTGTGATTAGTCGTCTGATGATGTCACAACAGGTAACCTGATAGACAAGACAAATATTTGCGCAAACATCCCGCTACCAACATTTCGATTACAATATAATAAATTTCCCACTCTCCACAGCTTCGTGTTTTCGAAAAGACATTAAGTTTTCAAAATCAGTCTTGTATGGAGTTGTAGACATTTTGAAATAGTACATGCTGTTATTGTCAAGCTGGCGACAACAAAAATAGTTTCTTCTTGCCCCAACGAGTTATAAATAACTTGAAACATTATCGTTTAGATTTTAGGTGACTAATACTGTATTTGCTACAAAGGAAGAGACAAAATGCTACAAACCATCGGCAATTATTTTATACATGCAGCAAAGAGAGCTCCTTGAAAGCTAATCTGTCTTCTACTCTTTTCCGAAAAGACTTTGCCCCAATAACACGGTTTTGTCAAGCGTCGTTTGATCGTACTCTCTTGGTATTCTGTTTCAGCTACGCCAAATTGTTTAGAAGATTATTGCTATTGCATCTTTGAAAAGCACATTGTTTCACCAAGTTTATCGGTAATGGTCGAGAAGTAGAAAGTAAATAAAAACGTGGTTTGAATTTAATAATTATGCCTTTTATTTAATTGATACTGATGAATGAGGCCTGCAGAAGATAATAAAATTTTTTAAGGACTTCTTATCGTCCTAACTTAAAGAGTATAGTAGTTGCTATCAAGAAACTCGTTCTACGAAATTTAATTGATCAAAATAAAATCAAAATGTTTATTTAAGTCACAACTATTTTCAAACTGCAGCATTCAACAAAGTTGTGTATAAAAAAATACTTACAGAGCAGTTTTTCTGAAATCCTGATGAAAGCATTGCAATTCAGGAACAGCGTCTGAACTAAAATGTTTCAGCATCTAACAGCAAAAATGTGCTGTAGTGTTCTCTTAGATTGGTGATTCTTACCCTTTTTCTTTGTTGGCACCCCTGTAAAATCACTAATCCGTTCTCGCACCCCCTTCTATAATTGCTAAAAAATAATACTGTTGTCATGTATAAATAACAAAACCATTGTTTTTCTTTAATAACTGAAAACGAAGTAAGACAATACTAAAACGCAAATTGCTTTCACATTAGCAAAGAAAGTAAATCACAGTAATATATACATTTATTATGCATGTTGCGTCGTGAAGAACTCATGGTTAAGTAACAAGCTCAATGACTTTTTTGCTGTTGTTTCCTGTTTGTGATGCATCAAATCTTGGTGTCTTGGTGCTGAGTGCTACTCGCATATCGTGTTGAGGATCCAATCAATTTTTCTGGTTTTTGATTTGATATGAAGCAGGCAGGAATATCCTGTTTCGCACAGGTGAGTTGTCGCGAAAGGCACCAACACAGTAAGAGCCTTTTCTGCCAATACTGGATACGTTTCCAATTGAGAAGCCCAAAAGTGCTCCAGGCTACGATCGGAAAATTCCATTTGGATTCCCAGTTGTTTTTCATATTGATGCGATCTTTCGTAGTGTCGCTGTCATCAATATTTTCCGAATTCATCTTGAAAGGATGCCGAACCCAGTGGCCACATGTTTGCAGCTCTCCACACAAAAAGTAACCAACAAATGAAGTACACAATAATTGCAGATGTTCAACCATTTGTGAAGCAAAGTCTGGATGCACAGAAGCACCTTCCATGAGTCTCTCTTCAAGAGAAGGAAAATTTATAAAGTTTTCTTTCTTTATACGCTTAATCCACAGCAAGGTTTTTTCTTTAAATGCAGACAGCTTTTCACATGCAACCAAAATGCTAATTTTCCTTCCCTGCCGGAGCTCATTGAGTGATGTGAACACATTAGCCTGATAAGCAAGGGCTTGAATAAATTCAGGTTCATCAAAATATCCAGCCAGTTCATGTTCCGCTTCACGGAGAAACTGCTGAATTTCATCCCGCAATTCAAACAGATGAGACAGCATACGACCACGTCACAACCGCCTTACTTCGATATGATATAAAAGGACGGTGTGTTCCTTACCCACCTCCTCACAAAACGATGGAAACAGTCGGTGGTTCTGAGTACGGCCACGAATCATGTTCACAACTTTCACAGTAATTCCAAAGTTTTCCTCAGGTCTGGGGGCAATGCTTTTGCTGCAAGAGCGTGCCGATGAAGAAAGCTGTGGGTAAACTTTAGATTAGGAATTTCTTTTCATATCAATGCAGCAAACCCTGAACGGTTACCCAGCATGGCTGGTTCCCCATCAGTGCATATTGAACCCATCCTGTCAGTGAAGTTGGTGTTTAGTGAAGAAATTTTTCATCATAGGAAATTCGTTTTTGGCCTGCGATTTAGTTTTCAGTGATTGACAGAACAAAAAACTTTCTTATATTTTCTTGCTCTTCACGTACCGGACTACTACTATTAGTTGACAACAGTATGACACGTCAGTTGACTCATCCGCTTGCAGAAAAATCTTTACTGCACTGGCCTTGATGTCAGCAACTACTTGCTCCAGTATATCTTCACTCATGTCGACAATTCGGTCGTGAATAATATCATTGGATAAAGTTGTTTCAGCTTTTTTGCAGCTTCCTTGCCAAGAACAACATTTGCCATTTTAAGGATACATGGCTTGATTAATACCTCGCCAACTGGATAGAGCTTCTTTGACTTAGCAATCTGGTTTGCAAATTGATAGGAAGTTTGCAGTAATGGTTTCTGTAGTGGTGAAAATCCGGACATAGGCAATGTGCCGGCACTATCAAATTTAGTTCTTTTGACTGGTAATGTCACAGTGTCATTCCTTCCATCCCTGCCGCCATGTCTGTTCTAGAAATGCTCATCGAGCTTTGATGGTTTCAAATTTGCATTTGAAAACATGGTGCTGCGCAGGATGCACTGTGGACGCTGTGTACCATTTTTCTCCGTAGTACAGGTAAAGCCGTACTGAACATAGTCATCATTCCACATTCGTTTTTTTGACATGATGAAGACAAACTATTAAATTAATAAAACGCAGCACAGTAATTTACTTACTATTACTTCGTAATAATCACATGATAACTACAATGTTAACCCTAGAATGATTAATGCTTATTTACCACTTAAAATGTAGAATGTAAATCAAGTCAACCGCATTGGCTTTAATGATCTTTGTTGCGGATATTGTGCGAAAAATGTTTGTAAACCAATATTATTAAAAATTTTGATGTTTTAGTAACATATGTTATACAAACTACGCGTAAATATAATCACAAAATAATGCTTTTTCACTTCCGCCAGAACAATACTTTTAACTTCCTTAAATGATATAAATGTAATAAAGCATTCATATAACTAATCCTAATAATTCAGCATTTATGCAACCCTTTGGAGTGCGAGCACCCCTGGTTAAGAACCCCTGTCTTAGATTATTCATAGACTTCTAAATAATTATTTAGGAGTCGATAGGTCATTAATAACTTTTCCCATTAATCGTCGACGTTGTTTGTTTATTTTCAAGTTGTTTAATCATTTTTATAAAACCCTTTTCCTCTTCATAAATGTAATCTTTTCGAACATCAACAGTTGGCTTCCAGAGATACTTTATCGCCGAAGTAGCCTACTTTAAAAAAATCGAGAAAAAATGCTTTTTTCAAGGTTATTTTAGCACAAGCTACGTCAATCTGTTCTAAGACACGAAACACTAACGAATTTCTGCAACATATTTATGAAAGAATTTACTAGTTAACGCAAACCTTGCTGGTATTTTTATACATTAGCCGGCATGGCTTTACGTGAATTGTCTTAGATCGCTTGGATTGTCTTATCTTTTTCTCATCTCCCATTTTCAGCTTTAACTAAAGCTCCATTTTCCTCGAACCCTATCAATTTGAACCATTATTCTTGTTTAGATGGGGTTAAAAAAAGAAACAGATAATCAACAAATTTAACATTTCTGTGTAAAACAACTTACAAACACGTATATTTTGTACATGACTGTCAATGCAGCTTTTGCATTGGCTTTTTTAACCAATATTCGGTTCGATGTGAAAGACTGCACATCGCAAATCCGACTCCGATCCCACCATAGGGTTAGAGAATGTATTTTACCGGGGGGGAAACATTTTACCCTGAATATCTAAAAATAAATGTTTTAGTTTGTACTCTAAATGGTATTGAGCAATGTATTGAAAAATTTCCACCGCTCAGGTTTTTTCGAGAAACTTGCGCTTGCCATGAAATTTTTCAAACCGGGTAAACAGCTGCTCGCTCTGTTCCCTCACAGCTTAAGTTGATGGATCCAACAATGTGTTTCGAACTTTTGTTATTACAGCAACGATGTTTAATAAAACTGACTTGCAGAGGAAAGTATATGGAAGGGTAGTCTTTATTATAACATCTGATGATTCCTAATTTTCCGTTTACAACTGGTGGTACGTGCCACTAGTGGGGTATTCCCCACAGGTCCAGAACGCTTGGTTTAAATCGACAAAATATTGCGTTTGGGTTACAGGCATCAATTGTCAAAAGAACTGTGATTTCCAGATATAAGGAATATTTTTGGTTTCTGGTAACTCAAAGGCAAATTTGATGAATGTAAAGCCAAAAAAGAATTTCTTTTAGGTCAGATAAAATCAACTTTCTAGTAATTCATGGTGTGTTACAAGAAATAAATTCATAATCTTTTTGAAGCAATAGCAAACCTTTGTTTTAGGGCTTCTATTTTGGAAAAAATTGCCTTATTTGGAAAAATTTGGGACTAAAATTTTGGAAAGAGGAAATTTTGGAGAAACTGATCAAAATAAGGAAACCAGAAAACACAAAAAATGATAGTTAAAAAGTAAAAATTCGGCTTGAAATGCAGAAAGTTCGGTAAATAAAGAAGTTCCTCATGTTCCACTGCTTGCAATTTTACACAAAAAAGAGTTTTACTTCCTTGCCTTAACAGTAATTTAAGACAGTGTTTATGCCTATCTAACAACTGAAACAATGCAGCTTAGGTCTAGCGTGTATGGTTATTTTTGATAGATCGGGATTGTTGGTATTTTTAAGTAGAGCCAAGCGGAAGCCCGGCAAAAAACGCATAGGCTCTGTAACTCGGGCATCCTATCTTAAGTGAGAGTTAACGTCTATTGATTGCAGAAATCTTCTACTTAGGTACTCGTATTTATTAGTTGTTCATACAGCGCAAAGAGCGCGAGTTCTTTTTAGAAGTACTTATTTTATACTTAAGTGCAATGTTCACAACATAATGCAGCGCTAAGGTATTTTACTTTTTGTTTTTGATGGCCGTATTTTCGTAAGTGTTGTGTCAATAAGGCTATGTGACTTAGTATTAAAACTTTTGTATTTTAGATGTGCAAGTCTTGTAGCAAATTGTTAGAAATAGCCTAATTCTTTCCCATATTTTTGCTAAATCTAAAAGAAAAGCTTGTGAGGAAACTAGGGAAAAAATTGGTTTGAACTGAGGAAATAAGAAAAAATAATCTCCTGAAGTGGAGGAAATAGAAAAATTATTTGTGGAAGCACTGCTTTGTTCTATAAAGCGTTCATTGCAGATTACTTACAGTACAGTAAAATAACAAAACATAAAAAAGATTACAACATGTTCCTGCTGCTGCTCGTTCCCATTTTTGTCTACGACAAATGTTTTTCTCAGACAAGGTAGTGACCCGTACATAATAGTATGTTTTAGTTGGTAATTTTTCTGGTTGTGTTGCTGGGTTATTTTGGTATTTGCGTTTAGCCACCTTTTTTTGGAATGAAGACACGATAAAAAACGGTTTCCAGTTTTAATGCTTCAATCAAATTAGGATCAGGTTAGCGCATAGCGGCAGTTCATTTTGAATTGGTCGTAAATGCAAATCACAGACCAATAGCCCCACAATCAACAAAACAGACTGCCATTAATGGGTGCCCTAAGTCAGGACCATCTTTTGGCGGTACAGTTTGCCCTACTTTAAAGTTGTTGTTGTTGTTGTTGTGGTTTCCCCTCCGCTTCCTCTTGGGGTGGAAGCACAGCATGAAATGATTTTCCAAATTCATTTCGCAAACGTAATTAAATTAGGCTAGAGGAAAAGTGGCAGCCCATTTCGAACCAATCATGAATGTAAATTACTGACTGTTAGCCCCACCACCAACAAGGCGAACTGTCATTGGTGGGTACCCAAGAGTCGCCTCTTGCGATGCTGGATGGGCAGCTTCACTGTTTTTACCTGGTAAAGCTCGATCACTTTAAAGGTAGGCGTGGGTAATTGCAATAAAGTCTTGTTTATGATGATCAGAATGATGTAATTTATTGACACGAACACATAAGTGGGTTAAAGTTATAGTCACCTGCAAAAGTTTAAGACCAAACTGCATTATAGCGAATTTTCAACTATTGCATCACATTGCGCAATCATTTGAAGCGATTGCGTCAGAACTCATTACAGTAAAAAAGTAGCTTGCAACTGACAGTTTGTTTTCAGATTTCGGCGTTTAAGAACGCACAACATAGTTTGTGAAATTTTTTATGAATTTGAGCATGGGCAAAAAATCATCACTGACAGACGTTTAACAGGCCCAAATTGTCACTTTGCATGGTGAAGGCTATACGGAAAACAAAATTTCTGAGAAGTTAAAGTGCTCAAAAACAGCTGTGCATAATGCAATTGCCAGACACCGGACAGATGGAATTTTTTATGACCGAAAAAAAAGCGGATGACTCCGTAAAACTTCAGTCAGAGATGACAGTACAATGCAACGTGTAGTTGTGCGTTTACCAATGAGCTCCTGCAAGAAAGTGCGAGCTATTCTGCTTTCTAAAGGAACTGACGTGAGCATCAGCACAGTTTTTCTCGGCGATTGAACAAGGAATTTGGCCTTCTGTCCCAAAAACCGGCACAGAAATCGCGGTTGACGCCGGTCATGAAACAGAAGAAATCTGAGTTTTCTAAACGTCATCGACACTGGTCTGTTTCTCAATGGCGGAAAGTGCTGTTTTCCGACGAGTCGACGAACCAGCAATTCATGGTAGAAAGGAGACATGTGAGATGATCTAGAGGGAAGTGTTACGACAAAAGGTATACTGTCCAGACGATGAAACACTCCCAAGTAAAATAATTTGGGGCGTAATGGCGAGTCATGGCACTGCAAGACTCTACTTTTTGCCACCAAACGCACTATGAATGAATCCAGGTACGTTGAAAAGCTAGAACATAAACTAGATTTGCATATGCACATTCATGAATGCACTATATTCATGCATCATGGAGCTCTGTGCCACAGATTCTAAGTTGCTTGGGAGTTCCTCAGGAAACACAAGATTCAAATACTTGAATGGTCTGGGAACAGCCCTGACTTGAATGCTATCGAGAATCTTTGGGATATTCTGAAGAATAAGGTTGCAGGCAAGCGATCCTCCAGCGTTGAACATCTACGGCAAGTTATCTATTAGTCATGGGTTAAAGATCTGACCCGTCAATATTGCTCTACATTAGTGGACAGTATACCGCAACGCGTCCCAGCCGTCATTGACGCCCGCGGAGAACACACCAAATACTGAAATCTTCACACTCTGTTCATTATACACTGCATGTAACATTTCCACTAAAGATTTATAGATAAATCCGTCTTGGTCTCCAGCTTTTGCGATCAATGTAATGCAATAGTTGAAATTTCGCATAAAACTTTTGCCAATGACTCTAATACAACATGTTTATAACGTAATGATTTTATGTAAATATCTTTTAAGCATCATCGTTAAACAATGTTGGAGCTACGTATCGTAGTAAACCAAGGAGAAATTAGTGTTTACAAAACAGCCAACTCTTATTGAACTGTTTATCTTTTGACTTACCTGGCAAAGTGAGCAATAGGTCAATGTGGGATTATACAAGTGCGAGTGTTGTATTATTTCTTATTAATTGCCGCGTGACAAATCAATCTTTAATCACCGTGACATCTTAATTTTCTGCTCCATTAAACCCGACAGCGAGCGATGTCGGAGTTGTACTTTGTTGAAAGAATGTAATCACTAGTTAGGTCTATGTGTGATTGACGAATATGTGTTACTTTTGTGTCTCTAATTTTATAAAAAAATACTGAATGAATCATCACAGAGTATCTTGTGTTATCTTAGCGCTGCCTGTTTTATGTTGCAGTTGCTAAATGTGAGATCAGTTTGGTCAAAGCGCAAGCATAAAATATTGCAGTAAAAATTACTGCAGTTTTATCTAAAAAATAAACGAAAGACTTAATTTATCTAGAGACGAAAGTAGATATTTATGCGATGAAAAATCAACCTCAAAACATACTTAGTTTGCTGCGAAAAATCTGTAAGCCCCTGCCCATATTTCGTTTGACGTTTGTTTATTCTGCGATCTTTTAATCACATTAAGATTCTGATTACGGTATTAGATGATGTTATCTGTTAATGGAGCAATCGCATTGAAATAATGTTTCACTTCTATAGTAACTCAAAATTACTGCAATTTTGTGATATGTAAGAGGAATATATTTTTTATGCACAGCAGAATCAAACAATGTGGGAGCCAGTCGTATGCAAAATTTCGTTGACCTTGCTTCTGCTTCGTTTTTAGAAAAAAGCATCCATACTTATTGCATTTTCCAACTGCAATTTCTCTTTGTTTTTAATTAGCACGAAATGGGTGTGTGTTTCGAGCAATCATAACTACTTCAAACATGATGAATAAACGTACATTTTTTAGCTAAGTAGTGGCATAAATCATAATAAAAAGCATTGGGAGTGGCTAAATGCCAACAGGCTAAGCACTATTTAAGACTCCTCCTCAAACATTAAAACTATTTACCTCAAAAAGTTTTTCCAGTCAAAATATCAAAATAAAAGTTTTCTCCCCAAATCCCGCAAAACATCTCTCCAACACAAGTAAGATCGCTAAAGAACCCCTTTCCAGGTGATCCCTAACAAATAGGTTTTCGTTAAAAATTTGTGGGAGATATCTCAAAAAAATTTTTGATAATGAATCCCTTCGGAATTTATGCCCCTGGGGCCCAGAAATTGTTTTTTCATGTAAACATATATACGTTTGAATATTCTAACTTTTAAGGCTGTGAATTTAAAAGTTTGTTAGGTTTACGGTAATGCTACCGTCGTATGATATACACATGCAAGAGAAATTTGACGTTTTCTAGTTTCTTATCACATTTTTGTTAGTTCATTTTATCGAATCACAAAACCGCTATTTCCGATTTGTTACAACCATACACCACATACTCTTACGTTTTGCAAAGTTGTACTGCGTCGACTCGATTACATCCCATTAGTTGATGCATTCTCACTGTTCATGTTCTTGCTAATCTGACAAGCGTGTAGCCGGAAGGAAAAGTGGTAAAAGAGAAGATTTGAATTTTTGGTGTCGTAATGACGTCATCATTCAACAATAGGCTCCATTGGAAATAAGTTTGGGGGTGTTGGCTAACGAAACCTCTTCCCTGGCTATGTCGCCTTGTTGCACCCTCGCTATGAAGTCAAACATAAGTGACTGTGTCGGTATTTAAACCTTATCCAATTGTTCAACGCTCTCATTTCGTAGCTTCAGTAAAAAACACAATTTTGGTTGATAACTTTTTTCCCAGTGGGTCAGAAAGCAAGTATGCTAGCAATTTGGTCGGTGAGAAGTTTCATCAAAATTTTATATTTTTTTGTAAGGGGAAAACCTTCGGTCGCTTATGCTAGAACACTGGTTCTCAACCGGTGAGCCACAGGGCGTAAATCGGGTGGGCCACAGACGTTTGCCTACTTTAGTAATGGGTTTGCAAGTCGAATGAGGTTGAGAAATAGCGGTCCATATGAACCGCCATGACCAGCACCCATGAATTGGAGGCGCAATGACCTTATTTTCCTTTGTAAATCAACTCCAATTCCGACCGCGGATGATCATCCTCGGCACTGGGGAGGGCAATGACCCCCCTTTTTTTTTCGGAGATCACCTCCGCTGCCATGCGTTTTGACGATAATCCCAGCAACTTTGTCATCATCACATCTCAGATGTAATCAAAGTGGGCTACGGCATACGAAAAAGGTTGGCCACGGCAAGAAACTGCGCCACAAGGATTTGTGGCTCCTCAAAATGGACCACGGCACGAAAAAGGTTGAGAACCACAGTGCTAGAACAAGGCTGCGTTTTATACCCGCTTCGAAGTTAACAGCACCGCTGGCAAAGTCTATTACTACCACCAGCAGTATAACCAAGCGACACATATTGCTGTATAGTTTCATTTTTAATTACTCCACAAAGTAGCCATTGTTGGGATCGAACGCACGATCATTGTTAGTGTAATCGACGCTCCAACCCACTCAACCATGTCGCCAACGAGTAAAGACGGCGTGCCACGGGTGAGAAAAACAGCTGTTAGGAATAGAAACATTTTTATCGCTTCGTCCACCTTCCTAGTTGCACGGATTTTGTAACCCAAGTTCTACTAGCTTATGCCAAATATCGTTCAAAAGAAAAGAATCGAATAAACAATCGTAAAATCGATGCAACTGCTTCAGTGTTATTTGCTTTACTTTTCGTGAATTTTCCAAATTTCTATGCTGATTTGTAACAATGCGAGTAACCTTACGTGGTGTTAAGCATAGCTTCAACAGCAGGGTAAATTGTTACCAAAACTCATCATTTTTTCATAGACGAATTGATGAAACATTTGGCATTACGTTTAGATCTGTCATCGGCGGTAATATTTAGCATTACATTTAGATTTGTCACATGCAGTAATAGGGTTTGAAACGCTCATACGTCATTGTAACTTATATGGTAACTATCGTTGAAAATAAATAGCTACAAATATTTCAAGTTTTTGCAGCAACAAAAAACTGCCCTACTGATAAAGCCTGGTAAATTGGCACCGCACTACGTGCTTTTCTATCATGCACCATTAAACTACCAACTTTTTTGTAGATCTTACCATTGAATGTCCACCAAAAACTCATCAGTGTCAACATTTTTGCAATCAAACATCTACTGGTCACGTGTGTTCTTGCCGTCGTGGCTACCGACTCCATAGCAACGGTAGAGATTGCATCAGTAAGTCAGCAGTTTAGTTTCAGTTTATATGTTTGCGTCAGCAGTACCGTAGCACGACTGAAAAAAAGCAAAACAATATAAACAAGATCAAGCGAATTCGATAGTGTGGATCGAAGTCAACGAAATAACCACGCGGTCTTCGAGTCATTTGCCTTTATTTACTAACAAAAGCATAAAAGAAGAAAATGAAGCTTGGTTAATTAAAGCTCACTCATCTACATACATTCACGTATTAAACTTTGTGGCTCTAAGATATGGGTCAGCTAAGAACAAAACCTTTTTGAAAACTTGCATGTTGTTGAACAACAAACTGCCCTATTCAGTTTTATTTGGCGTCACCCCGTAACTCTGATTACTTGAGTTTAAAATCAAAGAGAGTAGTTGACCCAACACAACCCTTATATCACACTTCATAAGAAAACACTTTCAAGGGTCGATTATCATGCGTTTGATGATTCGAATGTTGCTAATTATGTAGCGTATGCGTTGACTTTGCGTTACATTTCACTCGCTTTATCTAAGCAAGGTGATTTAGCTTTGCTGCAGCTTATTAGCAATTTCCAACTGTACGTCAATGCAATCGAAATTTAATTGGTTTAAAGGTCATGACCCAAGCATGATTATACTAATGAATGCCGTAATGATGAAGGAAAATGGCTGTGAGTTTTAATTAACAGTATTCCTGTTCAGGAAAATGCTACTATGGAAACGGAGGGTGTCATCATATTTGCCGGAGCACTATTGACCGGGTTCAATGCCTATGTCGTCCTCGATTCGTTCTTGCCGATGACGGAACAACGTGTGTTGGTGAGTTGAGATTTTTCGGGAAGCATCTGTGACGATAATAATTTGGTGCAGCTTTAAAACTGCTATTTTAATGCTATCTTACTTAGCCCAATTGTTGATTACATTTTGATTGTAAAATTGTAATTTTGAAGTAACATTGGCCCCGTAAGAACTTGCGCAAATTTGTTACTAATTTCCATTGTTGTTTGTACTTAAATCTTCTGGAACATCGATATTGTTCTTGGTTTGCTATTTATGTGACCGAAATTCCTTAGAGAGGAAGAGAAACAGGCATGGAGAAAGGGAAATAAGTAACCACTAACGATCACAGCTGCATTGAAAAATCAATTTTTATTTCCGCAAAAGCTGTTTTGCCCGAAGGCTCTTGTGGCGTGCCTAAGATTTTATTCAAATAGAATCTGACAGAAGCAGGGTTGCAAGAGAGAAATATAGAAATAGACATACATAAATAGAGGCATATAGAAAAAAGTAAACAGAAACAATAGATAAATAAATACCAAACAAATAAAACAGAGAAATATAAAAATATAGAATTGGTAGATTTTCTTCATGTGTATTTGCGTTTGTTTATTTGGCTTATGCTTGGTTGTTGTTGAAAGCCGTAAAGGCCAAATGGAACTGATAATTGTTGTAGTTAGCAGTGCAGTTGAGGTTGAGTTGAATTGTAGGGATGAACAGAGTAGAATGGTGAAGTGTTTTAGAATTATTCTATTTAAGTTTTCCGAATGTAGAATTTCGAATCTTATTCTAGAATTTAAATTAGCAAACCAAAAAAAAACACACCAATGCATTAGCTTGAAAGATGTATTCAACAAACTCTTATATTTTTCTCTTGTTTCGCAGCCATTTACAGAGTAGGGACCGCAAAAAAGGATTTAATTACTTTCTATACATCACTAACACAAAGTGTATGTGATTGCTGTAAAAATAAATTACTGTGGGCTGTTTATCTACTTACCTATCAGATTATTTTCAAATCCAATTACCCGATAAAAACTCGCAATAAAGATTCGATTATCTCAGATTCGAATCTAAAGATTCGAAATTCTGCGTTGTTCATCCCTATTTAATTGTAAATATATTTCTTGTTGTTTCGAATGTGGGGGTTGTGGATGTTGATAGACAAAATTATGGATAAATTTAGAATGTGGATTTTAGAATTTAGAGAATGTGGGGTGCTCCTTTTGTGTAAGAAATTTCTTGTTAAAAATGAAGGAAAGAATTTAGCAGACTTGCATGAGATCAGCAATGCTGTACGAAAGCGAGAACATGATGTCTAAGGGAGAATAAGATGCCAATTTTGAAAACTGAAAACCCAATGATGTGCGCAGTTAAGTTGATTGAAAAAAGAAGGAGGCAAGAACTTATAAGTTTGCCGGGTTAGGAGGATACTTTTGAAGGACTGGCCAGGGCGAGAACAAAAACCGGATTAAAAAAAGATTTCTCTCAAACAAGAAGTGGTGTGATCTACAGCTGGTGTGTGTGTGTGTTTACCCCTCCTCCTCCTTGGGATGGAGGTACGGCATGAACGGTAATTCAGGTTCATCCCGTCAACCTAATTGATATTAGGCTAGGGGAAGATGGCAGCCCATTTCGAACCAGTCTTCATTGACTGGTAGCCCCACCACCAACAAGGCGGACTGCCACTGGTGGGTACCCAAGAGTCGTCTGACATGCTGGGTTAGCAACTTCACAATTGTAATCCGGTGAAGTACGGGTGGGGCCACCTGTCTGCCACATAAAGGTGGAGGCGTCCCGTTAAGTGCCTTGCCCAAGGACACAACAAGCAAGCTTGCCGGGTTGTTCTCCACACTATCCCTTTTTTATGCTGAGCGCCAAGCAGGGAAGCTGTGAATACCAGTTTTTAAAGTCTTTTGGTATGACACGACTTAGGGAATGAACCCCAGGTCTACCGACTACAATGTGGACAGCTAGTCGGTTAGATAATTGGTATTGAATTATAAAGATCTAAGTAAAGTTGTAGTCAGACAAATTGATTGAGCGATACCTTACGTCGCCCCAATTTTAAACCACTGTTATTGAGATAAAGCCAAAATGGTATCGCGCATTATACGTGCTTGCTTGTGTGATAGCATCCCGGTTGTCTTGGTGTGTAGCCTGTAACGTTATCCAGATGAACCAATCAAATTATGTGTATTAAAATGACCTAATGATGTACATTTAAGCTAATATTTTATGAGTTGTGCTATCATTTTCATTCTTATTGTTTTTCTAAAATTAAATTTTTATAAATGTACCGTAATTTTCAGCCCAAAATACTTGTGCTGTTGACAACGGAGGCTGCAACGCTGCTTGTGAAGACACGCCCAGTGGTGTGCAATGCTTCTGCAACAGTGGATTTGTTCTGAAAAGAGACGGGAGATCGTGCCAAGGTTAGTTGATATGCTCGAAAGTGCAGTAATGCCTTATCAGGTTTTTATCGCATTATATTTATTTATATCTCACCTGGAAGAACTTGATGAGAGTGATCTTTTGATTTATCATTTTTTTTAGATATTGATGAGTGCGCTGAAAACAATGGAGGATGTGAGCACGGATGCAGAAACACGCAAGGAGGATATGTGTGTACCTGTCCTGCTGGGTTTCGACTAGCTCGAGACGAAAAAACTTGTGAGGGTCAGTACCTTGCTGACTGTTAGAATCAAACTTCGTATTTATATGCCGCTCATACGTCAAAATGTTCTTGAGACATGATCAAGTGCAAATTTTTATATTTACTAACTTTCATTTCCAGCTAAATTTTGTTCTCAGCAATTCATGGTTTCATATTTTTTTCTTTACTCTTGGCAAGTCCGTTAATAGTAGTTACGCCATGTTTTTTGTTTTAGATATTGATGAGTGTTTCCACAATGACACCTGCTGGTCAGGATGTGTCAATTCCCCGGGAAATTACTCGTGTACCTGCAAAAAGGGTTTTCAAAAGTTCGCTGTCAAACGATGTGGGGGTAAGATGCTGCGGATCGCTTCATGTTGTTGTTTTTTTTGGTATCTTAGCAGCATGATAAAGAGCTTTTTTACGCACGCTTTTGCACATGCGTTTGTTAAGGCAGAAGTAAAGTGGTTCAAAGTTGGAAGAAACGTTGAAATGTATGTTGAGTGGGGGTTGCTTGTGCATTGCACTGCGAGCAAAGTTATTGGTATACATAAAAAGACGTTGATGCAGCAAGTTGAGGGTGCTGTGTGCCCGTAAAGCTATTTTTTAAAGTTTGGTTTACATATTTGACTAGGCTAAAGTGTATAGAATAAGTCAGCTGATTACTTGTGATAACTTTACATCGATAAATCTATTCAGGATAGTTTCAGTTCATTTGAGTTGAAAATAGATCGATAATCGACAATCGATAAAAGTCAGCTTAGTATAGAGCACGATAAAGCGCTGGCTCGCAGTTATAAGGTTACGAGTTCAATGCCCGCATGGGTTTGAGCTGCAGTGCTCTTGGAAGAGGCACTTTTCATCAAATCCTCCTGATTGGTTACAGGCTTGTGCAGTTCTGATAACTCCGAAACAAGTCTGTAGACTAGTAGTTCTATGCATTACCACAACTATTTGCGGTAAGCGGAGGATAAATGAAAGTTTAGTGAGAGCAGTATAGGTTACGTCATTAAACGACTAGACCTAGTTGAAGTTTAACTCAAGTATAAGATTGTATTTATCTGGGCGATCTGCTACTGGCTCGAGGAAACTTCAGATATAACTTTTTTGATTAGAGCCAACAACTGTGAAAGCCTATCATTGAAAACAGGTCACGTGACTCTTGTTGTCTTTTGAATATTAGAACTCTTTGTTCTCTTAATTAGGTTTCAGAAGTCATAGAACTAAAATACAGGGCTGGTTTTTAATATTTCATTTCGTGACACCTGTTTCATTTCTTCTATTCTTGCTATTTTACTGTAAAATGCATTGATATTCTGCATAAGGCTGACACATTGGTCTGTGCTTTAGACGTTAATGAATGTATGATCAATAATGGAGGTTGTGCACACAGCTGCGTCAACATTAATGGGGGATACAGGTGCTTCTGCAATGAAGGTTACAAACTGCATTGGAATGAAAAGGACTGCGTGGGTGAGGAATGTATTTTACATCTTGAGTATTGGCATTTTTTGTTCTTGATATTGAGAACTTAAAATTTTGTGATCTCAGTTAATCTGTTGAAGAAAAATTTTTAAAGGTCTACAACAGCAAGTTGCAAAATCGTTCGTGAATTCTCGATGGACGTTGAACTCTAGCAAGTAAAATTTTTCTTTTCAGTAAAATCTAGATGCTTCAGTAATCATGGCCATAGATTCGCGGGCCTCCTTCGCTGTGAGGGCCGAAAGTGCCTCGTGGACTGTCGGATCCCGGCCACTTTCCGCGCTTTCCATCCTCCAAAACCCTCTTATGGTTATGTGTGCGGTCGAGAAGAAGATGGACCGGCTAAAAATAGAAGAGGAAAAAGAATTCCAGTTACTGTACGGCCAGCCTGGTGGAATAACAATCTGGAAGTGAACGACACGCTACCAGATTGCGTGGGTGGGTACCGCGTTTGGAAATTAACATTATGGCGTGCGTGGGCGTAGATAGAGACGACCACAAGAGATATGCCACCCTCCCCAAATTTTTTAAAGCTTACTAAGGAATAAAGGTGTTTTTAGTTGTTACGGCTACACAACGTCAATCTCTATAGGATCTGTCTAATAAAGTTGAGGTAAAAATTTGCAGAATAGGGGTCCAGAAAATATGGAATTCCAAATAAGCATAGGTTTTCCGAACAATTTTTTATTTTTGTTTTCCCACCAAAAACATTTTCTCTTGTCTATGGTACTAATTGCGTCTAACAGCAAATCTTTTTATTCAGCTCCAAATCTGATAGTGCATACTGGAGTATTTGGATTAAAAGCTGATCATTGTCATCTACTGAAAGTGTCTTTAAGTAGAGGATTAATCACGCAGCAGGCAAAAGGTAATGTGATGAGAAGTTAAGGTAGGAATTTGCAGTGTATTTTTAACTGCAGCTGATCTGCCTCGGTTTATTTCATAAAAAAAAGCAGCTGGTTTTAATCAGTTTGGTTCGAAATTATATTATTGTTTTGAGAGAATTTGAAGCTGCAATTACGCTCAAAGTCAATCACCGGTCTCAAAAATGAAATTACTTTGTTGTTTGTTGCGCGGCGACTTTGTCAACTTTATTTTGTTTCTTCATTGCAGCTAGCATCAACTATTTTTCAATTAAATGTGAACCTAAAAAGAAACGAAACAGAGCGAAAATAACTGTCAACATTAGCTTAAACATTCGTGTCTCTCTTGGTAAGTCGATGTATTAATGCACATCACCAATCTTTTTGGAAGACATATCTTACTTTTTAATAAAACACATTAATTGTTGTTCGAGGACAGTGAAAATGCCGAAGTGTTCTATTTTTTTTTTTTTGCATCGATGTCCTTTTTGTTTATAAAATACTTATCCAGCGAAATCCACAAGGACTGCATGAAAAACTACCTCACATGAAGTCCTTTTTTTTTTCATAAAATACTCATCCAACGAAATCCACAAGGACTGCATGAAAAACAAATCTCACATGAAGTCCTTTTTTTTTCATAAAATACTCATCCAACGAAATCCACAAGGACTGCATGAAAAACAACCTCACATGAAGTCCTTTTTTTTTTTTTCATAAAATACTCATCCAGCGAAATCCACAGGGACTGCATAAAAAAAACAACCTCACATGAAGTTTTTTTTTTTCATAAAATACTCGTCCAGCGAAATTCACAGAGACTGCATAAATAACAACCTCAGATGAAGTCCTTTTGTTTATTTGCGGTTCATCACTTCGTTGAAGTAAAGACCTTTTTTGAAAATCACATAGTTGTTTTCAAAATTTTTGTTTCTCGATCATGATAAAAGTATGGCACCCTTAATTAAACTTGCGGTTGATGCATAAAATAAGGCACAGATACTACCGTCATTGTTTAGTTTTGTTAAAACACTATTCTGATCATGTTTTTCCTTTTTTGTCACTTTCTTAACTAGTTTTATTCTGTCTGTTCAACAACCATGGATATGCATGCAGTCGCTTATCGTGATTAATTATTATTTTCACGTTTTCCTTGTTTCAATTGTCGCAGTTCAAATCTTGGCAAAATCCGCTAGTTTTTCCAGTTTTTATGATTCTTTTTTCTGATAGTATTTTTTTCATTTTTTATTAAAATTATCTTTACCATTGCACCAGGACTGTTTATTTCTTCCTGGTTTTTAACTTTTTGATAAAGTAGCTACACTTTCGTAATGTTGAGTAACAAGTTTCCCAATTGTTTTGCATTGCTGTTACGTTTACACCATCTTACTGCGCTACACTAATTCTTTGAAGGAAACTGCGACATGGATTGTAGAAAAGCGAAAGCGACTCGAAAAGGAAAAAGGTTGATAAACTTCTTGAAAAAATCAATCCAAAAACAACTCTTCCGCCTAGGATTTGATTCCACTCATTTGCTGGTCCGCAAGAAATCAACCAACAAGAGAGCGATTCCGCCTCTTCCGGGTATCCATTCACCATCTGGTTGTCTTATTGGAAGCATTCGAAATTCAAAGAAAGATTGTTGTGAGTAGCCTATTGCCTGTACTTTTCATGCCAAGGGTTTTTTTGTTGTTTTTGACTGAACTTGACTCGTCAAGCAGCCAGCACTGCATCAAAAGTTAAGTAAACTACACGATGTAGACCAATGCTCCCTTTGGTCACTCTTGCGATGATTACTGTCGTTATCTTACCAATCTCAACTTTGTTTAACCACTTAAGAAACTTTTTATTTTTTCAGAAAACCGGTCGAAAAAAATCCATTTCTTTTTCTTCTTGTTATGAAATTGGTATTAGTAGCTGAAATGAAGGCACAATGTTTGGAAGCAAATTTTTTATTATTTTTTCCAAAAAAAATTTTTGAAAAAAAAATCGGCAGCCCGTAATAACTCGGGATAATTTCTTAAGTGGTTAAGGGACACTAATAGACAAAAACAAACGTGTGACAAAAATCAAAAAACCAGCTCTGATTTGCTTCCATTCCTTCTGAAGCATTCAAAAAGAAAAAGAGAGAGAGATCCAATGTTTTCAATCCGGTTTGGTCTCCGTCAACAGAAGTGACCGGATTCACCTCATGGTCCTTGAAAGTTTATTTACATAATCGCGCCACTTCGTTCTGCCAATGGCATCTTTTTTAGTCCAGTCTATTCCACCTGTTTAACCACCTGCCTTCTCTCTGTCGTCTTTGGTTGCCCATGCCTTCTTCTTCCAACCACTTCAAAATCCAACGCTCTTCTCAACACATCATCACTATCCCTCCTCAAAACATGCCCATACCAATGTGTTCCATTCGCTTTGGATAGTCTGCCCAAAGTTTCTTCTAAACCCAGCAAATCCATAACTTCTTAACTACTTTTTTTTCAGTTGATTTAACTCCACACATTGCACTTATCACTGCTTTTTCACATTTTTTCAAAATCGCTCTCGTTCTCCTGCTAACACCATGTCTCACTCCCGTAGAACATCACCAACCTTACACAACTCCGATAAATTTGTCCTTTCATTTTTAACGAAAGCCTTTTTTTATTAAGCAATTCCCCACATTCTATAAATGTCATCGATCCAATTCTTGTTCTTGTTGTCAAAATTTTGGACAATCCTCGCCCGCTACTATCGACTTTTGCGAAGGTTTTCGACTCCGTCTTGCATCCCGCTCTCTTTGGTATATTTTGGTTAGCATTCCTCTTTGTTTTGCTCCTTAGACTCAATCTTTCCTTTCTGACAGGTGCGCTTGCGTGGTTTTTTAAAGCCACAAAAGTTGCTTCTTTTGAGTCTGCCGCTGTGCTCCGCAAGATTCCGTTCTTGTCCTTGTTCTTTTCTCTCTTTTCATTAACGATCGCTTTTCATATCTATCTTCTTACGTCAGCTGCTTTTGTTATGCTGACAATTTTGCTATTTAATCCTCCTCCCCCTCGATACCTACCGCTGCAGAAAATACGCAAGTAGCCCTGATTTGACTGGAGCGCTGATCTGAGAACTGGTATCTTCCTCTCAATTCGACCAAAAACAAGACCTCTTTCTATTTGAGTGATCCCCACCAAGCTAATCTCCAGCCTCACTTTTCCTTTCTCAATTACCCCTCCGGTTCAATTTTACCCCCCTTTTGTTCGGTCAAGATTTGGTTGCAGTCTTTTCTTTTTTACATACGTATTTTCAATAATAAGGCGGTACGCTATATTTCTGCTCTTTCATAGGGCGCCTCCAAGTAGTCTCTTACTCTTCTCTACCAAGCTTTTCCTCGGCCCCTTCTCACTCATGCTTCATCCGGATGGATAATTTTCCTTTGTATGTGTTACTAACGTTACATAGTCGGAGCGTCTTCACCGAGCGGCCACTGGCGCTATCATCGGCTGTCTCTCGTCCTCCTCTATCCCTTTTCTATTCTCCAGGTCGTCCTGGAAACTCTGCGTCTACTCACCCGATCATGTTTTCTTTTTCCTAGCCCTTTCTCTTCTACATGGAAGTGTTGTTGTTGTTTACCCGACCCCTTCCGAGGAACGGGGGCATGGCGGAAGACCATGGAGCCCCAGAAACCGGGCAACTCTCCAGGGTCTGAACCAGAGGTTGTAAAGAGACAGAGAGTCGCCAAAGAGCAAGCGGTGTATAGAGTCTGTAGCTGGACAGTACAGAATGAGATGAGAGGTGTCCTGGGACGAGTGTCCACAGGCGCTGCGGGAAGGATTCTCGATTCTGCCAATCCTAGAGAGATAAAAACCTAAAAAAGGCTGTGTCCGTTGCAGCGAAGACGAGAGAGCACACAGCGAGCATGACGAGGGAGCACAAGTTTCTCGGTGGAAATTGAGGAAACCTGCGTGTCAAAAAATTTTGATGAGACAGTACGCCTCCACTCCGAGATGAGACAAGAGTGGATACGAGATAAGAGGAGACTACAAGGGATTGCGGAGGGCGCAAATAGCGCTCCCCGTCTGGCCAGCTCATCAGCCGCGTCGTTCCCCGGGAGAAACGAGTGTCCAGGGACTCATTGTAGTCTGATAGAGCTGGAGGAGAGAGAAGACGGTTCCTGACAGATCTGCCACAGAGTTTGAGATAAAAGGAAAGATGGAGGAGAGGACAGGGTGGTGAGGACAGAACGAGAGTCAGATAGTAAGAGAAGAGAAGAAAAATGGCAAACTTGTTGGTGCTGCCGAGACCAGCAAAGAGCGTGCAGAATGGCGCAGGCTTCAGCGGAAAAACTTAAACATACTGGGCCTATCGAAAAGGAAAGAATGGCCTTAGTGCCACAGAAAGAGCAGATGACAAGACGCCGGAGCCGCCTTTTCCAAGAGGAGAAGGAACAGAGCCGTCTGTCCAGAATACCTGATCATGAGGAGGGAGAGAGTCAAGGTGGACGAGAGCCGTGTCTTGGCGAGAGAGAGGGGGATCAGAGCGAGAGCATGGAGAGGAAAGGGTGGACTCCACGGTGAAGGAAGGCAGATTCCAAGGAGGAAAAGGGGGGCAAGCAAGAAGAGCCTCTCTAGAACAAGTAGAAGAAAGCATAAACGGGTGAATGGATGCAAAAGCTCTCCAGGACGATCTGCAGAGTCTTGGTTTCACTCCAAGTCTGGCCGAACCTGAAATAGGAAAGGAAGTTGGGAGACGAAGGGCCCGCTTATAAGAAAAAAGAGTGAAATGAGTCAGGGTGTCTCGTAGGGGAGGTAAAGAAGCCTCGGAGAGAAGCAGAGGGATAGGAGAGGACGAGAGGCATCCGGTGATGGCGCGACTGGCCGCTTGGTGGAGGCGTTTCAATTTGGTGAAATTGGTAGCGCTTAGGAAAGGAAACCATCCGGGTGAAGCGTAAGTGAGAAGGGGCCGAAGAAAAGCTTTATACAGAAGAGAGAGGGCCTCCTTAAAGGGGCCCCATGAGGAAGCAGAGATACAGTGTCAGGCCTTGAGACGTGGGAAGAATTTGGCCTTCAGCGAAGATACATGTTTAGAAAAGGAAAGAGTGCGGTCGAAGGTGACCCCAAGAAAAGTTGAAGTAGGATTGAAACGGAGATCCATTCCTATTCGGCAAGTCCATTGTGATCAAGTTTTTTTACTGAAGCCTGCGCCTTTCTGCAATCTATTTGCTGGTCTCGAGTCAACTACAAGTTTGCCGTTTTTCTTCAACTCCTTTCAGACCCTCACTCTGTTTCTGCTAATCCTTCACGCAGCTCCTGCGGTCATCCTGTACAAGACACTTTTCTTGTACTGTCCAGTTACGGACTCTGAGCAGATCGCTCTTTGGCGACTCCTTTTCTCTACAACTTCTTGTCCAGGCCCTTGGGAGTAGCTCGGCTTGTGGGACTTTATAGTTTTCCATCATGCTCCTGTCCCTTGCAAGAAGTTGGGGAACAACAATCTATATTTCAGAAATTTAAGTCCGATGGCTTTTTTTGATAATTTAAATTTTTTAAATCCTTTGTTTTTTTTTAACTGAATACTTTCAAAAGCTTAAAACCACATCAGGGTTGTTTCGACCTATCGGATGTCATCAGTTTCGACCTATCGGATGTCATCAGTTTCGACCTATCGGATGTCATCAGTTTCGACCTATCGGATGTTATCAGTTTCGACCTATCGGATGTTATCAGTGGCTCTGGCAGTTGCGGACAACTGGCCTGAGGTTTTACAATAAAGCATAGAAGTAGCTGAAAATTTCAGTTTAAAAAGACCTAACAGGCCCACGGTAGTGGAAGTTCCTCCAACACTGCAGAAACAAATCGCTCGTGGATGAGACGCGGATATTTAAGGCGCACAACGAGTAGCAAACTGCAATAACACCAATGTTGTCATAATCAAGTGCTGGTTTTTAGATAGCCTAATTTATACGGATTTGGTTTCGTCCTTTAGTATCCCTGTAACTCTTCATCTATTTTTCATTTGCTTTACATGGGATTTGAATTCATTGCATGTAGCACGTGTTTTTTTCAAAAAATAATTGGAACCGCGCTTTTGCCCCTTTGTGTGTGTGGGCATAAGCAGTTGCGTAGCCAAGAGCTCCTGTGACCTTTCCCTCCTTTGAAGAAAACTATTTTTGTACTAACAGCTGTGCCAAATATTGTGACGAATGAGAAGACCGTGCCGGAATAGGCTACTATTGACGCGGTGCATTTACGCCACATGGATGACAGAAAGTTGCCGTATGTACTTTTGTCAAAGACTCAACAAGACAGGATCCAAACCGGAATTGAACTTGTAATGTCTTGATTATGAGGTTTGCATATCGCACTGAACAGCCATCTACGCACGAAGTGAGTGCTATGTGAGCAACGAGTGATCTGAAGCCATTAAGTTTTGTGTGTTGCAGCTTTATGTGAACCTGGTACATTTTTCAATGTTGTAACATCATCATGTGTGTCTTGTCCACCTGGAACGTATCAAAGAAAGAGGGGACAATTGTCATGCGATCGATGTCCGGGAGTTGTGGATGAAACACGATCAACTCCGTCGGTGGAAGTCCAGCAGTGTCCAGGTATTTAAAATGTCGGTTGTATAACGGATTGGCTAGGTTGGGTGTGTCTCCCCCGTCTCTGGGATTTTATGGTCTCCTGTTTGCCGTCACGAAAAAGTAAGATTATAGTCGCTGACAAAATCGCTTTCATCTAGCCTCAAGTCAGATGTTCGAAGCTTTGTGTAGATGTCACCGAACAGAATTTTATTTTGACGTCGTGAAACAGTGAAACGTTTGTCTACAAGCTCACTGCTTCTTTCAGGTGTTTGCCGTCCTGGACATTTCTCCGTTGACGGTTTTCCCCCCTGCCGGCCATGCCCAGTCGGATCCTATCAACCGGAATCTGGTAGGCTTGGTTGTTTTCGATGCGGTCATGGTTTGACTACCAGACGACCTGGTTCTGTAGAATTCTCCAGCTGTCTGGTGCGAGTGATATGCACAGCCGGTAAGAAGTTTATTCAGTTTACAGTATGCCATTTGAACCTGGGTTTCGAGAGTGCGCCACATGAGAAGAATGTGATCTTTATGATCAATTGCCGTGGTTGTATTTGCTCAAATTATACGCATGTCATCCATCAAAGATAAGTATTCTTGCCAATGCTTGAAAATAGCTGCATCAAGAGAACAATTGTATCTACTTGTCAATCTTGTAATTCCCAACTTGTTAAAACAAGGTGTAGAGTGGCGTTGGAACCCACATCTGCACCTACCAATCGACCAGTGGTCCCTTGTTTAGTCATCCTCTACCTATGAGCCAACAACTACAACAAGTTTATTTTTCTGGACTGAAGTACGAATAGCAAAATTAGTAACGATTATGTCAACGACCATTGTTGACTAGTTGGTATCAATGTTAGATTGAAGCATAGTACCAGCCTTGTTTGAACACGTTGGGGTGCTGATTATAAAAGGTTGATTTAACCATTAAATCTTGATGCAGTGTGATATGCGACAGACATATTGCTGGCTGGAGTGAGTGCTAGTGGAAGTGTGTTAGACTACAGCAAGTTTTACTAATGCTCATAGTATTTAAATTATTGCTTTTGTACAGTTTTTTTTAAATCTGTTGTGATGTGTAATGCGAAAGCTTATTTGTGTTTTCACGAAGGGACAACACCTATAATTTGTTGGTATTACATAAGCAACCAAAACTGTAAATGACTAGTTAATAGTTATGAAAGCGATACTCAGCTTTCTCGTTTTTTTTCAATAGTTTTTGGAATTTTGTAAATAAACTAACAAATTAAGCCTATCCATCTCCCTAATATTAAAGATGTTTAAAGACTGTGTTAAAATGCTCTGAGGCTTGTCGAGTCTTTAAGAATAGAGAAGCATATGCAATTTCCTGAAAACTTTAAACATGCCCATTAAATGCGGCTCATGTGTGTTTCGATGTCGCTAGACCTAAATTTTATCCTCCTAAACTCATGCATTCTACAGATCATACCAACAGCAGTGCCAATACTTAAAAATGAACAGAATCTTCCAGACTTCCTATCTTCCAAATACATGTGTATCGAATAGGAGAGGTCATATTTGAAAATATACGATATTGAGAGTACAGGCCGGTTACCTCTTCTACATAGAGTACTACCGTGTATTTTGATTCTTCTAAGTAGACAAAAAGCATTATTTTCTCCGTGTAATGTTCTGAAATCGTTATTAACCGCTACGTCGCAAACCTACAATAGCAACGTTCCTTATCATTACTGTTACAGGTCATTTCTACAACATTCACACCGCTTCGTGCAAGCGGTGTCCGAACGGTTTTTTCCAACCAGATAGCGGAAAAAATTTCTGCTTTTCTTGCCCCGGAAACACAACGACGGATTACGACGCGTCGGATAGCGTCGAATCGTGCAAAGGTAAGGCCCTGAATGACGTCAGACCAACAAAATTTTCCGATTTCTATTAAATGGATGACATTTGTATCTATAAATTGTAATTGTTTTAGAATTCGATTTGGTTTTATTTTTTGAGCTACAAAAGTTTTTATTTTTGAGCTTGTACGGTCATTAATTTTGCTTTTCTGGCGCAAAGTATTCTCATTATATGGCATATCTTCTTTAATTGCCTTGCCTGAACCAGGCATTGACGGCCTCATGAGTACATGTTGCCCATTGATCTCTTTCGTAAGAACTTTAGATAATGGTTTGAGTGTTTTTATTGAATTGGGTCAGATATGTTTGTCTTTGTTGGCCAGGAGCACGTTTTCCAATTATTTTACCGGTGAGAGAGAGATGTTCTAGTTTCAGTTTTCGATTGATATGTCCAAGAAATTTGTATTGTCTGATTTTGATGTTTTTCAGTAAAGATTTGTATTGATTTACTTGATGTGAAACATCTTCATTAGTTTTTCTAGCCATCACGAAATTCGCTGCATTCTTCGGAAGCACCACATTTCAAAACTGTTGATTTTACTAGCCATCCTATTTGAAATCTTCCAGCTTTCGCAGTTGTAGTGAAAAATCGGATATATGTAGCACTTTAATACACGATATCTTGTCTTGAAGGAGATGTTTTTGTTACAGAGAACTGTTTTCATTTGTTGAAGGCTGGCTTTTGCTTGAGCAGCTCTTGTGTTTAGGTCAATTTCGTCTCTTGCATCCCAATTTATCATAGTGCCAAGATATATAAATTTGTTAACCTGTCGAAGAGATAGTCCATTCACAGTTAGATTGCAGGTTGGAATGTTGGTTTCTTGTTTCTTTGTTACAACCATTGTTTCGGTTTTCTTAGCATTTAATTTCATTCCATATATCCTACTTTTTCTGTTGACAGTTTGTATCAAGTATTGTAATTTTTTTTCTGAATCTGCCAACAAGACAGTGTTGTCGGAATATCTCAAGGGGTTTATGTTATATCCTCCAATCTTGATGTCATCTTCCCCTTCAATGTGTCTTAAAATAATTTCACTACGCAACGGAAAATGGCATATACAGAAGTACTTATTATTATACATGCGCGTTTAATGGAGTTATACCTGTATGTGTTTATCCCCAGGTCAGAGGAAGACCTGAGAATATGATGTATAGTGTATTATCTGAGGATGACATAAAGTTTTGCCGAAACATGTTGTGATATACCACGAAACTGAGAAACAAAGAAAACAAAGGATTACAATTTATAATTTAATTTTATTGATCTCACAGATTCACATTGTGGAGGAGTTATTGGAGATCTCCATGGGGTAATCGAGTCCCCCAACTATCCTGGCGAATACCCGATAAACTCCCGATGCATGTGGTTAATAAAAGTTCCCAAAGGTCGCAAACTCCTGTTGGTAATCCCCGAAATTTTCCTTCCTGGGGAGGATTGTGGCGATTCATTGATAATGAAAAGCAAAAGAGGTAAATGATGTTGAAATAAACAGTGTTTATGTAATCACTTATCATGATATTGTGGCGTAACAAATCTTAACTCACTGAAGCGTAAAATCAATAATTTGTAGAGGGGGGCAGCAGTCTTTGAACCAACCACAAATGCAAACTTGTACCCCCACTATCATCAGTTAGCACCGATATCAATAAGCTAGCCTAGGTCGCTAAGATGAAGAGCGGTTCACTGTGTACACGGCTATCACCAATTGTCTCTTCCAGGTCCTTCCCATGGTAAAGTGACTTATCAATCATGTCAGACATTTGAGAATCCATCTGCCGTAACTGCGCGGTCCAAAAAGCTCTTTATTGAATTCAATTCGAATGATAATGTAGGCGCAAAAGGTTTTCAAATTCCATACGTCACTTATGATGGTAAGTAATATAGAGCTAATTGTAACTGCGTTCTTTGAGGCTGCATGGCTTTCGTTGGTAGCGACAGATCTTGTTTAAGATCGTATGACAAAGAGCTGAGGAGGTGGTTATTCCGTTTTTGTTTTTTTTAGAAGTGTGCCTCACATTTTCTTTGTGCATGAAAGCGTTGCAACCACGGTTAATAGCCAGAATTAAACTCTTACAGAATTCTGCCTTATGTTCCACAGAAAAATTTTTGCATTTTGCTCATACTTTGCTGCGTTTTTTTCTACAAAGACTGCTTAGTACCTTCTTCATTCTGTGGCAATCGTGAAGAGGAAAATAGTGCTAGAGTCCTAACTTTTTGACGACAAGTATTTTTAACTGAAAATGCTCAAAACGGTGATGTATTATTTTCCTTCTCGTACACACAACTTTTCATTGGTTCATTGTATGCCATGCAGGCTAGCAGCAAGGCATAGGCGCTGATATGTTTGCTGATTTTGAGGCTCATAAGAAGACGAAATCATTATTTTTTCCTGTCATCGTGCATATGCACAATTTAGCGTGAAAAATACACTTCTGGGCAGTACTTTCGTACATTGTCTTGTTAATAATCAAAATATATTGATTTTTTAGAAAGCTACGACGAAATAATTCAAGACATTATCACCGATTCTCGGCTACTTTCCGAAGACTTTCATCGAAATATTTTAAAAGTAATTTATGTTTTTTAATGGAAATTTTTATTTACCGATTGGACGTGCTTAGCCCGCTTGGATGCTATGAGGCATTAGTATGCAATGATTAGGCTTCCCAAATATATTTTGTGTCTTCTTCTTCTTCTTATGGAGGAGCATCCAAAAAAGCCGATGGGATCAGATGCTGGCTGTGGTGGCATTAAGCCAGCATCGAGTATCGTCATCCAAAACCGTCAGACCAGCCACCTCTCGAGGTGCCTGATATATATGGGGCACGTTGAGGTAACGTGGTCTGCGGTTTGATCGGTGGCGCCACACTCGCAATTCAGCGAGGGAATGAGACCCTATTTGTACATGGACGAGGAGAAACGCCCAACGCCAGTCTGTGGGCGATTGAGCTAAACCCAAAATGTTGTGGGCAAGCCCATTCCATGGGGCCTAGAACTGACCCTGGAAATGAAAACATGGAATATGGATGTGCGTTTAGAATACTCTGCGCTCCATTTATAATTCGTCCAGTAAGCCGCGCGTATGCCTAGTTTAGATAGATCATTTAATAGTTTCCACGCAGCAGGCGCGAATGGGCGTCTAGACTTCAGTCTCTCCTGAGGCAAATCCGGTAACCCAGTTAGTTGACCTTGTAAAATATGGTCTGGGTCCAGGGTGCCACGCCTGGCCAAGGAGAGTGTCGCTCCCAAGCGGCCAAGCTCAGCTGGCTTGGTGCCTGAAAGAATTGGCCGGTGGTCCGTTGGCGTAGGACTCAGGTATCCAGTGGCAAAGCGCAAGGCGTCATTCAAAACACTATCGATGAGACGGGTGTGTGCGCTGCGACACCAGACTGGTCCGCAGTACTCAGCTGTAGCGCAAATCAAGGATAGGGTAGCTGTACGCAGCTTTTTAGCGTTTTTTGCGCAATGTCTAGAGATGGTGGCGGAACGTGAGTGATCTGTCCAGTTTTGCCCCAAGGTAGGTTGAAACTGGAAAAAATGGCAAGAATTTATAATTAGCGTAGACTTTAAGCTCACGTTTGGCCTCTCGATTGTGTGAATGAAAGGCCGCCGTCACCGTTTTCGCATTGGTGAGTTTCAGCCTCCCAAGTCTAGAGATACGCTGAGAAAGTAGCCATATCTTGGCTTTAGGAAACCGGCGCGATGGCGTAGTGATTAAGCGTCTGCTTCGCAGTCGGTAGACCTGGGGTTCATTTCTCAAGTCGAATCATACCAAAAGACTTTAAGAAATGGTATTTACAGCTTCCCTGCTTGACGCTCAGCAAATAGGGATAGTGTGGAGAACAAGCCGGCAAGCTTGCTTGTTGTGTCCTTGGGCAAGACACTTAACGGGATGCCTCCGTCTTTATGTGGCAGACAAATGGTGGAACCAAGCCGTCGTGGTGGCTCCAGTCTAACTGAAGACCTGCAAACAGCGTGAGCGCTAACGCAGTGTAACCTATATATACATCTTCCTGCATAATGCTCACAACAAATAGCTCATATGACGAAGATTGGCTCAAGGTTTCCTCCAATCCCTTCCAGTCCCTAGATGAATGCGGCAAAGCCAGATTATGGGCATAAAGCATACTTTTTGGAGGTTGTGGAGGAAAGATCGTATGTATAGATCTTAAAAAGGAGGGGCCACGACCGATCCCTGGTGGACGCCATTTCTCAGACGTCGAAGTCTGCTTCGCTTGGTGTCACTGGTAGTGAGGGTAAAGCTTCTATTTCGGATAAGCTCCAAGAACATCCAAATCGTGTGCTTATCCGGCAGATGTCTTTGCAGCTTGCGGGTAAGGCCGCGGTGCCAGACAGTGTCATAAGTCGCTGTCAGGTCCACAAACACGGCACCGGCCTTCTTAGTCTTTAAGAAGTCCTCGATATTTTGCGTGAGCAAAACGGCTTGGTCCACGGTTGATCTGCCGTGTCGAAATCCAGTCTGCTTTATAGGAAGCTGTGGATCGATAATTGGTTCCATGCGGGTGTGGATAAGCCTCTCGAGAATCTTGTAGGGTACACAAAGCAGAGATATTGGGCGATAGCTCTTGGGGTCCTCCTCAGGCTTCTTAGGCTTTGGGATCGCGACTACCGGCGCTCTTCTCAAGATTTTGGGACATTTGAGTCGACGCAAGCAGGAAGAAAGGAAGCCACATAACCAGGACGTTATAGCAGCTCCAGCATGGAGTATAAACTCCGGGCAAATAGAGTCAGGGCCTGGAACTTTATCTGGCTTTAAGTGTTAAAGGGCGACAGTGAATTCTTTTGAAGTAAAATTTCCAGAGATATTCACTGGACTTGATGTTGTTGCCCTCCAGAAGTCAGACACATCTTGTGATATGAGTCGAGACGACGCGCGATTAACATCCTCATATCTCCCGTTTCTAACCAGCTGAGATGGGGCAGTGACGAGGAGAGTGTCGTGACCTGCCAGTAAGGTTCGAAATACTCCATGCTTTTCGACTAAAGTGTGAAAAATCGATGCTCTGAACTGCTTTAGACCATCGGTCCCTCCGTTTCCTGTCTAGCCTAGTGAGCAGGGCTGTGGCAGCTCTGCCAGAGTTATTTTCGTCGATATCAGGAACACTCGATAGAGGTTTTCACACTCTGAATCCCAGCGCGTTATGTGGTTGTTTCGGCGACCACGTGCGATAGATCTTTTGGCTGCTGAGCTAATGATGGTGCAGAAGTCCTGGTAGACCTGATCCACGTCCGGTGAATCAGGTGGTAACAAAGTCTTGGCGAATTTGTTCGTCAGAGCTGTGTAAAGGCTCCGCTTGGCCTTACGGAAGTTCCATCGTTTAACGGGCATGCTTGGCACGGGCAAAGCAAGCCTTGGTGGCGTGATTAACGATAGTCGATGTTGTGACTTTGGAAACTTCTCTAGGACTCATCTGTCTGTTAAGCGGCTGTCCAAGTCAGCACTAGCAAACGCAAGATCAGGGTTAGTACCACTGTTCCAGCGGCCAGAATGAAAGCTGGCAGAATCCTTTGGATTATGAAGGAGAGCAAGATTGTAAATACTTGCCCAACCAGGCAGGCACCCTCCATTCACACTGTTGGCACCATAGCCCCAGTCAGCATGCGGGCAGTTAAAATCGCCAGCACAAAGACAGGGTGAGGGAACACCGGGAGATCAGAGGCTTGCAGTCATGTTGGTGGAGGTTTATAAGCGTTGACTATTTTGTACCCATCAACGTCCACACACACAACCATTCGGTCTCCGATTTGAGTGGAGATTGCTTTAAGAACGTGTATTTCGGTCGCTCATGGACAAACGTGGCAAGGCCGTGCTTCCTGCTTACAGAGAACCCAGCTAGTGCAAAGCTAGGAAGTACTAGCTTTTCCAAAGAAGAGCAGTTGGTCTCCTGCAATAGGATGACGAGAGCCTCATCCTATACAGCAAGATGGTGAAGAACGTTCATCTTGCTTGCAGTGAGGCCTTCAAAGTTCAGCTGTAGAATGGTGAGCCTTCGGAACGTGTTAACGACGTGCCCTAAAAAGAGCAGGTTTGATCCGCATGCATCGCCCCGTCCTGAAAAAGGACGTTTGCCGATTAGCAGGCCCAGGCTAAATATCGGGATAGGTAGGTATCCTTCCATTTTGGCAGATTCGGTTTCGGTCTGGCATGCGAACTGCAATAATGGACTTACCATCCGGGCTGCGAGAAAGCATCTGCCATCCAGGCCAACAAAACATTAGCTTCAATAAACACACAATCACAGAAATTTGTATGGTGACGTCTCATCAGTCATCACCAGAATGTGGAGACGTAGGATTTAGTTTGATTGTATTGCCTGGTGAACAGTTTCGTCGATCGAGATAAACACTGACCTATATGTTCACAATTAAAGGAGAGGAAAAAACTCATGTTTCATATGTTGCGACAATATTGGGACGACTGGAGATTTATTATGTTTTCCTCAAAATTTTTGCTCCAATAATTTCAATTTCTAGCATTTTGTCTCGGCTTAAATTTTCAAGCCGAAAAATCTGACTTTATTGTTTCAGGACAAACGCTCACGGCAGACATTGTTTGAAGTCTTGGCAAAACCCGAAAAGTACTTCAGCCTTTCGAAAATCACTGACCAGCTCTTCCCATCTTCCTTCGTTTCGTTTCTTGAAGAGAAAGTCACCAAATTTTTTTCGTCATAATTTGAATAGACACATGATATAATTTTTATATATACAGCGAGCTTTATTTCATGATTGCTTTTTGTGATCAAATCTTGAACGATGTTGTTATACTGTAATTTATCTTATTTGACCTAAAAGCTTACAAACTTTTGAAAATATTACAAGTTTGTAAGGGCGTACTTTGGGTTGCTTTCTGGGAAGAAGAAAAAAGGAGAGCTCTCTAAGATTCTCATTCTGCCCAATTCAGTTTTTCGGGCTTGTTGAAAGGCATCAGAGGGATTGATGATGCGTGGTCTTTTGAAAAAGATTTGTTTAGCAAAGCTTTTTAGTTCACACTATTCATATAAAATATGAAAAACAGGAATAGTACGGTTGCAAACCGTGGGAAGGAAATAGATATGATTAAGTAAACCTTTCTGTATTCTGACAACAACCAAGATTTCCAAAGAGTTGCAAGTCGAGAAAATTCAGTCAGTGCATGCACCATATAGTAACTGGTTTAGAATGTCCTAAACTGATATTAATGTAGCGTCCCTTGCCTGTGCATTTATGACACCAATAAAATTTCGGCCAGTCCTTGCTGGTCTTTACGCTAGAAATGTTTTTAGTTCGAAGATTTATCTCTAAAAGTATTGAACCAAAAAAGTAAGAAATAATTCTATTGCATCTGTGTAACGTTGTTGGAATGCTTGTTTTTACATTTTCTTGCCTTTATTTTGTTGGCTCCGGGCGGTTGACATGTTCGAACCCCGGAGCTACCGAAGTTTGTTGTTGCTGACATTTAATTATCCAGCAAATCTGCAAAATATTTCTACGTTGTAAAAAGTTATTGTACGATTTTGTTTTTGTGACGTTTTCTTTTGTTGGTTTTTGTTGATGGTGTTATTGATGCGGCTGTGTCATAAATGCGAGAATTTTAAAATATAGTTTGACGATGCAGTAGGTTAACATGAAACTATTGAAAATAAATATACACCAGTAGGAAGGTTCGGTAAACTCAATAAGTGATTATTTCGATTAAAAAAGCGATAATTCAAGCACCTCCACGTGGGCCACCCTTCTCCTAAAACAGCGACGCTATCTTTTTTGAGTTTGCAGCTGCGTTACGCCATCCTTCATTTAATGCATCGGTAGTTTGCTATTGAAAAAGTGGCGACGCTGGTCCTTACTCATAAATTTGCTAAAACTCCATGCATTGCGTGGACAAATTACAATGATTAAGGCTTGTTTTGAGTACACGGTATCATATTTATGTACACATTGTTCGATTGCTGTGATCACCAAATACTTAGCCTATTTTTATCACTTGGCCTAACCAGTAGGCTGCAATTTAACAAAAAACATATGCCAAAAGACAACTTGTTACATAAAAACTTGTTATTGTTACCTGACCCCTTCCTAGGGATGGGGGCATGGCGGAAGACCATAGAGCCCCACAATCCGGACAACTCCCCAGGGCCTGGACCAGAGGTCGTAGAGAGACAGAGAGTCGCCAAAGAGCGAGCGGCGCAAAGAGTCCGTAGCTGGACAGTGCAGAATGAGATGAGAGGTGTTCATAGGCGCTGCAGTTAGGATTCTCGATTCTGCCAATCCTAGAGGGATAAGAGCTTAACAGAAGGCTGCGGCGTAAGCGAGAGAGAATATAGCGAGCATGACGAGGGAGCACAAGTTCCTCGGTGAAATCGAGAGAACCTGCGTGTCGAAGAATTTCGAGAAAAGATACGAGAGATAAAAGGAGAGAGACTACAAAGGATTGCAGAGCACGCAAGTAGCGCTCCCCGTCCGGCCAGCTTATCAGCCGCGTCATTTCCCGGGAGAAACGAGTGTCCGGGGACCCATTGTAGCATAATAGAACAGGAGGAGAGAGAAGACAGATCCGCCAGAGAGTTTGAGGTAAAAGGAAAAATGGAGGAAAGGACAGAGCGAGAGTCAGATAGGAAGAGAAGTGGCAGACTTGTTGGTGTTGCTGAGACCAGCAAAGAGCTCGCAGAATGGCGCAGGCTTCAGCGGAAAAACTTGAACTTACTGGGCCTGCTGAAAAGCATAAAGTGGTCTCAGAGCTAAAGAGAGAGCAGTTGGCAAGTACGCCAGAGCCGTTCTTGCCAAAAAGGAAAGGAACAAAGCCATCTGTCTAGAGCACCAGATCCTAAAAAGAGCATTCAGTGTCAGAGAATTGAAGAAAGCAGCAGCAGAGGAAAGAGAAAGAGGCGAATATTGCTCTGCAGAAGGACAGTGACAGTCAAAGTAAAAAGCAAAGTAATCCCAACGAGCTTTCTGAAAATTTAAGGAAGAGGGACGTTCGTTGAAGCGAAAGACCGGAGAAGGAGGGACGGTTTGCAGAATTGGTAGGTGATCAGAATCCAGGTCCTGAAGCATCTCAAAGAAGCAAGAGAGGAGGGATCAAAGGAAATGTCAGGAGAGGAGCGACTGCCTGAGGAGCGATTGAGAAAAGTAGGTGTATCAGGGTCATAGAGAAGGTTAGCGGAGATGACCCAGTCGAATACTTCCTCTCCACGGGGGTCAGAAGTACCTTTTGAAGTGGAGTGATGGTAGTTACAATCCCCCAGAATGAAGAGATTTCTGAAAATGGTAAGAAAGGATAGAAAAAAGGAATCGGTTCTGCTATCTCTCGGAGAAAAACGAATAGGGGGAGCATAAACGTTTAGGAATGAGAGCAAGGAGGAGTTGTTTAAAGAAATGTTGACCCCTACGTAATCAGAATAGGGTCAAGAGAAGAAAGAGAAGAGGTAGAAAGTTCAGAGAAAGATAAGCCCTGCCTGTCGAAAATAATGATACCGCTGCTTGTGTGTGTGGCATCAGTAGAAAAAATACCAGATCGGGAGTGGGTGCGATCACATCGCAGAGCAGAGAATTCAGGTATGCGGAAAGTGGAAGATGAATTAAGGTTAGATTCCTGGATACAAATAAGGTCAACGGGATGAGACGAACTAAAATGAAGAAGTTTAGAGTTCCTGGCTCAGAAACTCCCAGCATTCCATTGAAGAACCCTGAGGGAGTCTGGGGGAAGAGGAAGCAGGAGGTATAGAAAAACAGACAGAAGCATGAGGCGGTGGTGAGGCAGAGGGAGAAGATACAAAGTGGGCAAAAGAGGGATAAGAGGTTTGAAGGCGAAGATGGCGTGGGAGTGCTGCATTAGCAGAGGAGCCCAGATGGCTAGATTGAGCAGTGGAGGAATACAAGCTGGAGGAGTCCGAAGAGGAATTCACAGTGTTGGTAGGAATGGGATCTCCAGAAGAAGCAGAGATGCAACAGGGAGGGCAGCTCCAGGAGTGAGGCAGCCAAGAGCTCTGAATCTAGAAAAGGAGAGTAGTGAGCACTTCAAATGAACCCATTTGGAGCAGGTGCAGCATTTCACCGACCTACCCCGCCAGGTCACATTTCCAGCGCACACTAAGGAGGGAAAAACGAGGCAAGGGTTAGGATGAACGTTGCCGTTCATCAGAACAAGGAGAAGAATGAGAAGACGGCTAAGAGAAAGGCAGGAGAAGAGAGAAGACAGGCCGATTTCAAAGAAGCTGCGTGCTGTCTTTCTGCGGGCATTCAGGGGACAGCACGGCGAAAAAATAGTTTATGGGGGGGATTTCCCTGGGTAACGGAGACCCTCGGAAGAGCCAACAGCCATTTCTCCCCAACCAAACGGGATTGGGGAAGGCACCACCACGTTGAGGCGGCTGTTGATTGGTGCAATTCAATTTTACTCGGTTTATTTACTGTCTACACGACAGAAATTTCGCTCTTCACTGTTCAGAAAGATTAGAGTCAATACGTGTTTTGGGGACGGACAGAAACTCCGCATTGATGACTAGTTAAACTGAACTCAAAGTCAGAGTTAGTTGAGGATAGAGAGGGAAAATCCGCGCTATATCGTTGTAATTTCTAATTGTGTCGGCAGGTTATTGTCGAGAGCTGTAATATGTGTTCATACGGTTTAGATCTGAGAAGCATTAAGTTAACTGTTGTAAAAGTGTTTGTAAGTAGTAAAGGAACTTGTGATAATTGTTTATTCAATGAAGCGTTTAATTATCTTTTGAAGTGTAGTAACGAAATATTTGATTTTTTTACAAGCAATTCGTGATTTCTAAATTTTTGTTAGTGGGGTTCCGTGACAAACGCAAAAGTATATCACTTCCGCGATAACAAAAAGGTTCAAGAGCATTGTTCTACATTCAACACGAGTTCTAATATCTAAGAAAAAAAAACACAGAGTACAACAATTTCACCTCGTTTACACGGACTACTGGGGGGGAAAGGGTGTCCGTGTTAGCCGATTGTCCGACTTAACCGACGGCCCATAGGCCATAGCTTATAAAGATGCCTAGGGTAATGAAGTTTAGTTAAAAATGCCGATATCATATAAGCTATTTTGTTTTACTACGTTTACCTTCATAACATGTAAAAAAGCAGATTTATTTATATATATATATATTCATTTATTTTCGTTTATTCTAGTAAATCACCTGACGAAAGCTACGTTGGGCTAGCCTAGCCTAGCAAACAAACCTGTACCGATATCGACTGTTATTATCGGCTATTACCAAGATTATTTTCTGAAAACTGCGGCTACGATTCGCATTGAAGAAAACGGCCAAATTTAGGCCAAACATTTTTTAAAATTTCAAACATTTTTTTCTCAATCTTGGAATGTTTTTCCATTTTTTTTCTCGGTCATGGTCCAAGTTAACCGATATCCGGCTTAACAGGGTCCGTGTTAACGAGGTGAGACTGTAGTTCGGAACAATAAGTTTAAGCAAAGTAACTAAAGCAATAGCAATATATGGATAGTTTTTTGTCTCCTCAAAATGACAAAATGTAGGAGAAGGCAGGCTACAGACCAACAAAAGTTAAACCAATTGTCAACGGTCGTTTTCTCGTTTTTTTGTTGGTGAATGCGGAAGCGATAGGTGTGGAAGCGGAAACGGTTGAAAAGTAACCCCTGCCACATCCCGGAATATAGGTTGTGGCTATTTTGCCGTTGACGACATTTTACCCTTGGAGGCTGTTTTGTCGGCACCATTCATTTGTAGTTATATAGCCATAATTGGAATTATTCTGGCAGTGAAGTTGTGGCGCATGGATAGTGCAGCTGCCTAGAAATGCAGCGGATGCAGGTTGGAATCTTTGCAGGCAAGGCGTTTAGAGAAAGGCTGTGTATGCTGGAGTGAAGGCCTGGTAGATGAATGTACGGGGTAGTGTACACTGAAGATGGAAATTTTTTTTAATTTACCGTCAAAATTGACCAATCACAAATGTCTCACAGCAAAATAGCTTCCAAGGGTAAAATGCGGTGCACAGCAAAATGGCTATTGCCAAAAATATAAGTAGTACTGATCACATCAGCAAAATGAGGTTACACCCTAAAAATTATATTACACCCACATTGTCCCAACAGTTTCTGTCACAATAATTGTAAAGCCAGGGGCCAAAAACAGTAATAGAAAAAATAAATATTGGTTTAGGTATTTAGTTAGGCAGTGGCTATTTTTGCCGTCAATAGCAATTTACCGGTGGAATTGCCTATATTTTGCTGTTTAACATTTGTGTAATGTTTGATCCCTCCAAGCGCCTTGACGAGCCGATGTGATCCTATTTGAATAGTACGGTATAGATATGAATTTTAACTTTGCTTTTCTCGTCGCCAGATAATCGATTGTCCAACAATAAGCAAGCAATTCATTTATTTACCCCAGAATTCAAATACCACACACATTTTATTGGTCATCAGAACAAACAGAGGGGAGCGCAAAGCCCGAGATAGTGATTATAATGTAAAATTTGAGTCATCTTACTTCTACAAATGCAAAGATCATATTACTATTCACTTTTAACGTATTGGTGCCACAACTACACATTTGTATGGAGCAGCATTTAACAAGCGTACCGTGCTTAATGCTTTAGCGAAGCTGATATGTACTACAGCATGGCTTTGTAATTGTAACTTGTGATGGCGGTTTGGGTTGGTGGCCGTCACATGGACTTTGACTGAGGTGTCATAGCCTCAACACTGATTTCCCAATACTTGATTTAATTTGAAATTGTATTGAAGGAACCGTTATCTACAAATAGGAAAACCATACACGAACAACCATAAACGAACAACTTACTGGTGGCAATTGTGACACTTCGTTTTCTTTTTTAAGGCAATTAAGTTGGCACAAATTTTGATATACAGTAGATTCCACTTAATTGGGCCGCCGGTTAATAGGGTCAGCCGTTTAATTGGGCCAAATTGTGAAAAACGAAATCCAATCAAAAAAAAAATACTCTACGCTATATCCGCATAATCAGGCCACTATTCCGCTTAATCGGGCCACAACTGTAGCCAGACATACACCTGTAAATTGCAAAACCGCCTTTGTGATGTAATAGTACTCAATATCACAAAGCCAACTTTATTATGTGACAATTGAACAATACAGGCGCAACGTATTTTGTGATTTCATGCCTTTGGACATAGTAATTGATGTGCTTTGTTGCAAATTTTGTGAAGACCTAAGCAGAAATGCCACGAAAAAATTTAACAATTGCTGAAAAAATTGTTGTTCCCAGAAAAATTAGAGAACAACCTCCAAACAATGTGCATAATGCTTGTATATGCCCATGTGTTTGTTTATTACCGTCAAGACAATGACGTCATGTTGACTTCGGATAATCGGGTCAGCCGCTTAATCGGGCCAAATGGTGCTTGTCCCGATGTGACCCGATTAAGCGGAATCTACTGTATATAAATTTAAGATTCTGCACAATAAAATACAAAACTTCATTACTAAATAACAAATTATAGAACTTCGTTACACGCTCCGAAAATACCCTAGTCCTTTCTTGATTCTGTTCAATTGTCGTTTGGTTGGATTTGCAAATAAAGAAGCTCGAGGTTTGAAACAAATTACGCCTGAAACTAACACAATTACCAGCGCCGCAAATTAAGATAATGATAACGAATTGAAATAACATACTTAGTTCTTACTGCCATCATACGGCAGTAACAGTAACCAATGCTTTCTTTAACTCTTTTGCTCCCGGGTGCATTGCGAAAAAAGATGTCCGCGAGGTAGCAGAGTGAAAAACTGTCATAATCAATCATAATTTATCAACATAAAATATCTCTAGTTTGTTTGTAAATCATTACTCATCTGTTTATTTCTACATCAAGTGTAATATATCATTGAAATCTCAATTTCTTGGAGATTTCAAATATAATAAAAACAAAAACATTTTTTTGTTTGAATATGCAAATTTTATGCTAATTAGCCCCCAACTGGTACTGAGTTGTATTTGAAGTTCAAGTACCCTTATCTTAAAGATCACTGCAGATTTTTTTTTCTTCCAATTTTTTTGGAAATGGTCGCTAGATAATGCTAAGGAAATAAGCTTTCAAGGTACATATAGTCGCCGTTTGATTATTGTTGCGGCTATGGGAATTTGATGTGACTTGTGGAGCCTCACACGGATTTATTGTTGTTCTAATTTTTATTTTGTACGAACTTGCACCGTTTTCTAAAAATAAAATACACAATTTTCAGCACAATTAAGTATGATACAATTACGAAGAATTTAACGTTGAATTCACTTACCGGCAGTTCCGGCAGTCACTTAGGGAGATTGGCTTTTATTTCATCACACCAGCGTCAACTAACAACCACATAACTTGACTTCGTACTACTTCCAATTGAATGTTGCTCAACTCAATAGATTAAAAAACTCATTCGAACAAAGGCCGTTGAAACAGTTGAAAAAAGGTGCAAACTAAAGCGAAGGAAAACAAAGCGAGCTTATCTTCGGGCAAGTAGTTAATTTTTCTGCATAGATGGTTTTCGATTTGTTGATACAAGATTTTTGGAAAGGGGTTCGAATTCTGTATAAGCATTTTTTATTTCAGTTTAATTTGGCGCTTACAGCACATCAGCCAAAACTTACCTAAAAGCTTAGGTTTTCTACAATTTGCAACTTTCTGAGGCCCATGACTTTTTTGTTAACTGGTTCTGACCGGTACTAAATTTTGTTAGTTAAATTTAGTACCTAAAATATGAGCAGTCATTACCTGCTAGAGGTTAGCCTAAACACTGCAACATTAATTATTTTTGAAAAAGGAATTTCTTCAAGATTCAGAAAATATCAAGTTTAAATAAAATATGTTGTCACTAACAATGAAGCAGAAGTTTTTTTTACACTCCTCCCATTTGTTGAGAAACAAGGGGCATGCACCAAACTTTGATTTAGAGAAGCCAAATTTCTGCTAGCTTTTAAACTTGTATTTTAGTTTCTGTCTCCTTGGAAACTTGATACAAAACAACCACTTTAATGGTAAAATGTTTGCAATTTATTTGATCTTTTTATAGGGTGTAGTTTTTTCAAAAATTATAATTTAGTGCAATAAGTCAAAAAATTTTGGGTGTTTTGAATTGATATGATGTACAGTAACCATTTTTGATCAGTAAATATCATACCGCTTAGCCTAGACCAGGGGTGGGCAACCCCTGGCACGCGTGCCGAACTTGGCACGCGAGCACTTCTATCCGGCACGCGAGCGAGGACTCGGAAACGAGATCCTTTTTCAAATGAAAAAGTTAATAACTAAAAGCCGCAGTTTTATTTAATGGAACTCGGTGTCCGTTTCTTTCTTTTCGTTTGCTAACAATCTGTTATCTAATTTAACCCTCTGTGTACTTTTGATGACATATAACTACAAAGAAATACATTATGACGTACTAACTTGGTGAATTCGCAACCTTAACAAATTTTCTCTCAATATCGTTCGTCTGCGCCGCAATTTTTTCTTCATTTCAGCTTGATTTATAAAGCTGTTGGTAGAGCGCATACTAGTTCGAGCTGCTTGCTACTGTACTATTATAGGTTGATTTTGAAAGAAATGTAAGTCGCAGCAGATGAGTGAAAAGTTTTATTATGTTTTGAATTGTTGTAGTATTTAGGCCTACCTCTTGTTTTTCAGTAAAGAACTTGATTACGTTTCTTTTTTACCCTTACAGATGGTAATAATGTCTGGACTAGCAACTAAGAAACGTCGTTTAATTGAAGATGTCAGAGTATTTCAAAAATACTGGACCGGAAAATTTGGTGTAGTTGAGAAAGACAATAAAGCTTTGTGTATATTCTGTTTTGAAACGGTTGTTTGTAGAACGTCATCTGTGAAAAGGCACTTTGAAAGTATTCATGATAACATAAACAATAAAACCGAAGAAGAAAAAAGAGAGTTAATCAATAGTAAACTCAGCAAAACAAAAAAACAAGCTGATAAATTTATGAACTTCATCTCAGGCAGGTCCAGTTCCAACTTAGTTGCTGCTAGTTTTGAAGTTTCAAAAGTAATTGCTCAACATGGTAAACCACTTAGTGATGGAGATTATATCAAAGAAGCTTGGTTGGAATGTGCACCATTTCTTTTTGACAATTTTTCAGAAAAAGAAAAGATTATTCAGCGTATTAAAGATTTATCTCTGAGTAGGAAAACAGTTAAGGATAGGATACTTAAGTTGGAAAGTAATACTGCTAAGCAGTTGACACAAGATTTGTCTTCATGCAAGTATTTTTCTATTTGTATTGTTGAAAGTACTGATATTACCTCATCAGCAAGGCTCGCAATATTTTCTCGATTTTGTAAAGGTGATGAAATATGTGAAGAGATGGTTGCCCTTCTAACCCTACCTGAGCGTACTACCGGAGCTGCGATGTGTAAGGCTGCTATAAACGAATTTTCTTCTCGTCAAATTGACATTTCCAAAGTAGTGTCCGTCACTACTGATGGCGCCCCGAGCATGACTGGTGAGAAGGCAGGTTTTGTAAGTTTGTTTACAACAGAAGATGGTCATCCAGTGATAGGTTTTCATTGCATCATACATGAAGAGGTATTATGTGCAAAAGCTGGCCTGAAGGAACTTCAGGAAGTGATGCAAACAGTTACCAAAGTTGTAAACTGCATTTCTGCTCGGGCATTACATAAAAGACAATTTGAAGTTTTACTGAATGAGGTAGAATCTGTGTATAAAGGATTAAAAATGTACAACAATGTTCGATGGCTTAGCCGGGGTTTAGTTCTGAAACGGTTTGTTGAATGCTTTAACGAGATAAAAATTTTCTTAAAAGACCACGATATTTTTTACCAAGAAATGTTTGACTTTAAGTGGGTTTCAAATCTAATGTTCTTTGCAGATTTTTGTGAACATCTGAATGGACTGAATGTTAAATTACAGGGCGGTGGTAAGACACTTGATGTTACGTTTGGATACATAAAGGCTTTTGAAAAAAAACTAGAAGTCTTTAAGAAAGATATTGGAGATGAAAAATTTAAATACTTTTCAAACCTCAAGAGTCAATTTAATGATCTCCAAACCGATGACAAAACAGATCTTCAAAGCCTAAAGAAGCTATTTTTAAACATTATCGAGTCAGTTGTTAAGCAGTTCTTTACAATATTTTCAAAATTTAGAGAATTAGAAGAGACAGCAAAATTCATGAGGTATCCAGACTGTATAAAAATGGAGGAACTGAATCTAGAAAAGTTTTCATGGATAGACATGGATGAATTTGAAATGCAGTTGATTGAATTTCAGAGTAGCTCAATTTGGAAACAAAAGTTTATTGACCTTAGAGTTGACTTGGAAAACATTGAAAAAAGGCGATTAGAGAAGGGAACACTCGAGAGAAGGGCCGAAAATGAACTATTGCGGACTTGGAATGCCATTCCTAAAAATTTTGAGTCTTTAAAAACTTTGCAACAGCATTACTCTCGATGTTTTTATCTACATATGCTTGTGAATCTTTGTTTTCAGTTATGAACTTAATTAAGTCTCGTAGTAGAAGTAGCCTGACTGATGAAACTGGTAGTTCATGTATATCCCTGAAGGTCACAAACTATAGACCTGATGTAAAATCTCTGTCAGCGGTAATGCAGCAGCAGAAGTCTCACTGAAATAATGAAGAGTAACCAAAGATTTTGTCGGACTTATGCTTTCTTTGAAAAGTAATTTAAGTTTTGTTTAAAAGTTTTTGTAAATATGTTTTGATTTAAGAGGCAAAAGTCCGTTTTGTTTGGGCGTTATTTTCAATGTGATTAAACGTGATTTTAGTTATATTGTGTTTTCACCATTTGGGTAACTTATCTTTTCTTCATGTTTTCACAAATTTTGGCTGGCACGCGGAAGAATTTTGTTCTGAGATTTAGCCGATTTTGGCACGCAAACCGAAAAAGGTTGCCCACCACTGGCCTAGACTATTTAGAATTATACGATTGTATTGCTGGAAAGCAAAACTTTCAAGCTTTCAAATGAGACCGGTATTTAGCAACATATCATATTTTTTAAAAACCAAATTTCTTTTTTCTACTTAGCATACAAATTTTTTTGGGGGTTTTGAGACCCTAAAAAATTTGAAAATTTGAACACGTAAATTTCATTATTATTGCTTGAAATTTTGTCAAATGATGCCATAAAAGAGAAATTTTCCGACTGTGTTCATGATAAAGGCTTTGGTTTTGTGGTAAACATGTAATCTCAATTTGATTTCAAGGTAGTTGGGTCTTGCTGAAAATATGGCAATTTTTGTCGTCTGCAACTGGGCTGTTGATTTTTTTAACCCTTTTTGGGTAAAAAATCCAAGAATTAGTGCAAAAATTTGAGGTCTTCCGATACGTAAGGAATTAAGCGTGATCTTTTGAAAATCGGATGAGAAATAAAATCACAGATCAATTTTTTAGTAAACTAATTTTTTAACCCAACTTGAAAAAACTTGGGGGAAGCACTGTAAACAGAGATCATCAGTTGATGATCGTGGGAGAGAAAGAATTAATCTGCCGCAGTAGAACTACCAGGGCCGTTATTTATAATGATTTCGGGGTAGCTTCTACGAATTGGAGGAAGTGCCATTGATAATAATTTGTTTTTGGAGTATGAGTCGATTGTAGATATAGGAGAAAGCAGTATCCATGATTTGTTTTCCAGGTACGAGTCGATCTTGGTCATAATAAATAAACTAAAAATGATATTGAGCTCCTTCGGTTATGTTAAGTTGTTTTCCATCAAAATTGGTGACTCACGAATATGACTCATAACATTACAGCCTCATAGAAACACAAATATCAATTGGGCGTTTAGATCTACGTCAGTTATAAATGAATGGCAAACTGCCCCTATTCAATTTGCTAAATGGCCCGAAGCAATTGCATCGTTTGCTTACCCAATATTTACCCCTGGATGGGGCAACGCAGTTCCAGTAACTTGATTGTTAGTGCGTCACTTTTGGCAAATATCCTCTTTCCTAGCAGCTTTTATTTAAAGACGAAGATACATATCCGTAGTCGGTGGCTTTTGTTTTAGCAAATACGCTTACAGTTAGGAAAAAGTCGTTTGTAGCGGGCATAATATTTGACAAGTTATTCCTGCAATTACATGTCAATCATTTTGGCGCCTTAATCCCGCAGCTTTGATGAAGTTTTAAGCACTTGCTGAATTGAACGGATAAAAGTTTGTTAAGTGTTTGGCTATTTTGATTGTGAGAAATTCTGCTTTTTAGAACGCCTGTGCCGGAAACAAAGCAAACAACAAGTAGCCAATGACTTCAAAAACTTTGGGAAATTATAGCGGCTACGTGCACCCTTCATAAATTTTTACTTGATTTCCTTTCAAAAAACGATGGTTTTGTTTCGGAAGGAGAATTGGCTTTTGCTTTGGAAGGAGAATAGGCTTTTGTTTCCGAAGGAGAAGGTAACAAAAAGATTAACTTTTTTTATTGTTTTTAGTACTATTCATTGAGTAAGGGCAAGGCAGCTGGCCAAAACGATATTGTGAACTTCGACATTGCTAATGGGGCGCTGCGAGTGACGCCGATAGAGCCGGCTGGTCAAGATAACTCTAAACTCACATATGTGAGGGGTCTCATTGAAGGTCTGTCTGAAATCAATGTAGTAGCCGATTGTAAGATTATTATCTTAATTTTGTTTTTCTGTATTTCTGCAAAGTGTTTTTTGTATGCAATGTGGGGTCTAGTAGGCTAAAGAACCGGCCGACTTTACGTGATCATTGTTCCAAGTTATACGCACTTGCCACCAGTATTTCACATTTTAAAATCTTTTCGGTAAAAAAGTAGGTATTTCACACACATTTTGAGAGCATTATGACATCTTGCTACCCACCTGGAGTCGATGATTTGCATGCCTTACATTGATGATTACGCGTGCATTGCATGCCTTACAAAAAATGAAGCAAGACTTAACCGTTAATGAAATGATAGAAAGTATAGCCTAAAATATGATTGGAGATCTTGTTTTGAATTAAATAAATTATTTCTTCATAAAAAAAACAAAAACTATTTTCAGCTTTTCTTTTAGTACTGTAGGCTAAAATGTAGACAATTTTTCCACCAATTTTGTTTTCTTAGAAGTTTCGAAAAAAAAACGGAAACTCTGCAAGGCATGCAGAATCTCCACGGATTTTAAATTCAGAATTATCCGTTTTTTTTGTCGGATTCGGATTCGGATTGTAAATTTTTGAATTTTCAGGGTCGGATTTTGATTTTATAACTTGGTTAGAAAGTAGGAGGCGCCATTTGTTCACCGCTCATTACACATGTTTTAGGACAACATTTATGACTAAATCAAATGCATTTGTTTAAATGCACAAATCGATTTAATTTAGTCATAAATGTACTGAAAAATAAATGCATTTGTTTAAATGCACAAATCGATTTGATTTAGTCATAAATGTACTGAAAAATAAATGCATTTGTTTAAATGCGCAAATCGATTTGATTTAGTCGTAAATACATATGTCACTCAACCGTATCATTCACATATGTCACTCAACCGTATCGTATCGTTCTATAAAGGGAATGTACTACCAATAACGCTTTTCCGATAGATTTGCTCGTTGGACCATCACGTGACAGGTTTGCGACAGACTCGTTTGAAATGAGCGACAGGCACGACATAGTTAAAAATTTTGAAACATGTGGTCTGCAGCAAATTAAACCACCAACAGCAAAAGTCCGAGTCTCTTACTACAAGATGTCTGCTGGATAGGATATAGGATGAATCATTTTTAACAGGACATCCACCTCAGTATCTTAACACAACACCATGACATTAAAATAATGTTATGAGACATGTCTTGAGGCAGATTACCTTAAACAACAACCGGTACGCTAGCTTAACCTATCTTGCTATCTGGCTTGCAGTCTTGAAGCAGATTATCTTAAACAACAACCAGTACGCTAGCTTAACCTATCTTGGACTTAAGGTCTTTCATAAGTACCATTATTTTCTGCAAGAAACTGGCAGACTGAGTTCATTGACCAACAGCATAAATCTATACAGCCTATGTTGCACTTTTGCTTTCAGCAGTCATCCTATATCCTATCCAGCAGACATCTTGTAGTAAGAGACTCGGACTTTTGCTGTTGGTGGTTTAATTTGCTGCAGACCACATGTTTCAAAATTTTTAACTATGTCGTGCCTGTCGCTCATTTCAAACGAGTCTGTCGCAAACCTGTCACGTGATGGTCCAACGAGCAAATCTATCGGAAAAGCGTTGTTGGTAGTACATTCCCTTTATAGAACGATACGATACGGTTGAGTGACATATGTGAATGATACGGTTGAGTGACATATGTATTTACGACTAAATCAAATCGATTTGCGCATTTAAACAAATGCATTTATTTTTCAGTACATTTATGACTAAATCAAATCGATTTGTGCATTTAAACAAATGCATTTATTTTTCAGTACATTTATGACTAAATTAAATCGATTTGTGCATTTAAACAAATGCATTTGATTTAGTCATAAATGTTGTCCTAAAACATGTGTAATGAGCGGTGAACAAATGGTGACCCATAAGAAAGAGACGTTAATTTATAGCATCAGCAGGTATGTTTAGGTTTAGGTATCCTTGAGCATCAAAAGCAAATATGGAAATTTTTGATTTTCAAAATTCGAAGTCGGATTGGGATTATAATTTTTGATTTGTTAGGAGTCAGAGTTGGATTCGGAATTGCATTTGTCGGATTAGGATTAAGAGTTGGATTCAAAATGTTTGACTTTGGACACTTCTGTGCTGCATGCCTTGGTATTTGAATTCTGCCCAATTCGCAGATTTATAAGCAACTCTCAGAGCAATTTTAAGCTGCATTTGGTGGTGTAGACCAGGGCTTCTCAACCTTTTTTACCTTGCGACCCCATTTCTTTAGAAACTTTTTTAAAGGACCCCATACAGAGAGACTTATACTGAACCAGTTTCTAGCAAACATTTTTCAGCTTTCTAGATGAGTCCAGTAAATGCATTGATTGGTAAAATTGTCAAACTCATGTGAATAAACGTTTGATTCAGTGATGAGCATTTGCTCAATAGTTTTTCATTCAAAAGATCAATTTTAATTGTTTAACACCACTTAATCGGAATGATTAAGACTAGCTAGCTATTGAAACTATAAAATAAAATGAAAAATGGAATATTTTATAAAAACTGAGATATATGAATAGAGAGCCATTTTGCTGCTCCATGCTTTTCAAAATTAAACGCTGTATTTCAAAATTAAACGCGGTCACAGAGATTTATTCAGTTTTCTGATATAAGTAAAATGGCAGTGCTGCTCCAATTTCTCACTTAGTCATGCAACAGCTAACAAACCTTGAGTGTGTACAAAAGCTGGTTGCACAAATGTATGATGGTTCAGCTGTGTTGTCAGGTGAATTTAATGGTGTTCAAGCTAAAATAAAAGAATTTGTTACTGATGCAATCTTCATACATTGTTATGCTCATAACCTCAATCTTGTTTTAAGCCAAGCAACTTCTATGATCGCAAAGTGCAACGTGTTTTTTGCTATTTTAAATGGGTTTTCATCATTTTTTACATCATCTTCAAAAAAAATAGCTATCCTAGATGATATTGTACTGAAAAGATTTCCAAGACTTGTCCCAACAAGATAGAATTATTCTTCTTGATTGGTGGAAACTGTCAGAATATGGATGATCCAAAACAATGTTTGAGTGTATTATTGAAGGCTGTGAAAGATTTGATCCTAAGTCAATCAATGAAGCACAAAGATTCTTATCAGCCCTGTCAAGTTTTGATTTCAAATTTTATTACTAATTTATGCCACAGTGTTTTTGTTTACTGAATATCTATTCAATGTATTTCTGACAAAGTCCATGGGCATACTCTTCTGCTGCAGAAAAATTGAAGATATATTTTAAAAAAACTTGAAGATATTAGAGAAAACAGGTTTCATCTGCTATGAAGTTTTGACAGAAAAATGCAGTTCACCTACTTCAAAAACAGGACAATCTAGCTTGCAATCTGAACTTTCTTATAGAGCAATGTTTTTAGAAATCATTGACACAATTGTCATGCAGATGAAGCAAATGTTTGAGTCAGCAAAAGATATTGTTTTCATAGAACTTCTTGATTGCAAACGTTTTCACTTTTGCAATAGCATCCCAATGTTTCCAGAAAGGTGCTTTCTGTGTTTGAAGAAAAGTTGCAGCTCTCGCTTTGATTTTGCTCACCTGAGATCAGAACTTAAGTTTTGTACTCTTAAGATCAATTTTGTAAAAATAATGTTAAGGGGCTCCATCAGTTTAAGTATGAAAGTCAGCTTTATGAAGGTTAATAGTTATAACTTTATAAGTTGGTTGTTTTGGTTTTGACTACACCATATTCTACTTCATCTGTTGAGTGTTCTTTTTCTGTGCTGAAAAGAATTAAAACATACTTGAGAAATACACAGGGCCAAGACAACTCTCCAACTTATTGCTGACGTCAATTGAAAAGTCTCAAAAACTTAATGTTCAAGTTGGAAGTATTTTACAATTATGTCAAAGACCACTTTTGCAAAAAACATCGCAGAGCTGAATTTGTTTATCAGTAAATACTGCAGTTTGAAATCTAATTTCAAGCTGTTTAGTGTAGCTTGTTAATTGTTGTGTATCTAACCTTTTGTGGTATCATCTGTTTAGAGACTTGTTTTGGTGCAGACAATTTTAGAACTGCTATTACATTAGTGGTCACAGCAATTAACTTTTATGTTAAATTTTTGTTAAAAGAAGCTTTTTGTTAATTAACTTTTTTGTTAAAAGAGCCAATGGTCCTTTTTCGCTCTCCACCTTCAGATGAGTAGGCTTTGCAGACCACAAGATAGATGAGTCTGATGACTGATGCTCCCATTCCATTTTGAGCTGTACTGAACTGTGTTAAGTGAGAGCTTCAACTTATAGCTGTGATTGCTCATTTACTTTAATATTGGTAGTGCAGATAATGCATGGTGCATAGCCATTCCAATGTCTTTTCTTGCCCACTATTCAAATGTTTTTCTTTGTGGCTGGACAGTTTTGCTTTTAGTAATTGTTTAGCCTAAAACATCATATAATATAGTTTTTATTTTCTGTTGTTGTTGCTGTGAGTTAACAGCTGACTAAGGTTCTATTTGATACCACTGTTTATTGTTTGGTCATCAGCGTATGAGCCTACTGTGGTGAACTGGTTTTATTTTATACGCAAAGTTTCTATTAGATTTTTCTTTCATGCTTAGCTAATTATTGATATTGCTATGGTTATTGCAACCAGGTTTATTTTATGCTGTACATAAATGTTACTGTGCATAATAAAGTTCTTCATGCTTTGTTCTTGCCTGCCCATTGTGAGGTTGACTGTGCATAAAGTTGCCATTCACACAGCTTTGTTTTGCTCACTTTTTGCTTCAAGTTTGCTTTTAGTGATTGTTTCGAACATCTATGGTAGTTTTGATTTGTGCTTATTATTTTGCGTATGAGCTCACGCTAGGTTTGCTTGTCTTTCATCAGACTGGGCCACCACAATGAGAAGACTGCTAGGCTTCACCACCTGTCTGCCACATGAAGATAGAGGCAACCTGTTATGTGCCTTGCCCAAGGAAACAACAAGCAAGCTTGCTGGCTTTATGTAATGGCTAATCCTGACCATGTGGGCAAAAACTGATGCAAGTTTTTTGGACTTGGCATTCCAAAAAAAAACTAGATTCGTTGCAATCTTAAAGTTCCTAAAAATTCTGTGTACCAGTTTTATTATTTCCTTACTCTTTGTTGCTCTTTTTTTCATGTAGTTGCTATTTTCCGTGGCTTTGATACTTGTTTTACATTGTGCACTTCAGAAACCATGCCTTCACTTGTTTTGTAGCATAATACATTAGACTGTTGTTATGTTTGCCCTTCATTGGCTAATGTTCAGTGTACGATAAACATTCTCAGTTGCTTTTATATTGTATCTAAGCTAGGTATAGGAATTTGTTTGTTGTATGTAATAAAAAGCTAATTACTTGGTCCATTTTATGATTTTGTTTAATATGTTTGACGCTGGAAAAATGGGGAACGATAAATAAGCCTTGAAAAAAACTGTTTTAGCCATAAGCTTTTCGTGACGCTCTCATCAGTGGCGGTATCGCGTCAAAAGGGAAGATCTAGAGTGAATTGAGTCTTTTATGTGAATAATTTGGATGTTACGTAATCAAGACAGGCCAATGATTGCGTTTGTATTGCAAAGCGCGCGAAAGAAAGATTTCGCAAGTGCGAAAGTTAAAGAAAGCGCGACAGGAGGCCAAATGCTACGATTATCGAAAGAGTTTGAGAGTGTAAACAAACTCTTTCTGTCTGCATAACACCGGGCGTCGAGTCTTGATATAAGTAGCCTCTAAAAGTTTGAGATGAAAAGAGCTGCGCGCTGCGGCGAGGATTGAAAACCGCTTATCATCATAGTTTAATGCGCATCGATCATTATCTAAAAGATGCTGACCAATGGCCGAGTCACAATCCGGTTTGGTGTCGGTTCGTTTGCACGATCTGTGTGGTTGAGATCGGCGTGGACGAGTCAATTGCTGTCTTAACCATTGCGGAACATGTTGCTTGATGCGATCCTGTAGTCGTTGAGATGTTCGCCCTACGTACCGACTATCACAGTGGCACTTGTATTCATATATGACAAGGCTTTTCTGAATGGCAGGTAGAACATCCTTGGGGGCCACAGGCAGCATGCGCTTAGACGTAAAGACCAGGCGGGTGCTGACGGAACCATAGCAGCTTTCCACGGCGGTTTTGACTTCTTTTTCTAAGTTTGTAGATGGCTTACCTATCCAAGGGACCCTCAAGTACACAGGACACTTTTCAGGGCCAAATCGCTTAAGGGTGGAGAACTGAGCAATTTTCTTGGTGATCTGAGTATTGATGATGTTTTTAGGATAGCCATTGTCCAGTAATATCTTCTTAATCCGTTCTATTTCTTCATTGAGTCTACGCTTGGTGCAAATCATTAGAGCTCGATGCACCAATGTAGATATTAGACTTATTTTGCGTTTGAGAGGACTAAAGGACTCCCAACGCAAATACTGGCAGTGAAAGTGGGTTTACGGTATACACTGGTCTCTAAGCCAACATCTGTTCTTTCGACATAGACGTCAAGAAACGGTAGACATTTCTCTTTCTCTTTTTCAAAGGTGAATTTGAGGGATGGATGAAGGCAGTTAAGTTTGGTCAGAAATTCATCTGCTTCAGCTTCGTGATCGAAGATGGCAAACGTGTCGTCAACATATCTGAAGTATGTTGAAGGCTTTTGCGTTTGAGAAAATAACTTTTCTTCATAATATCCAACGAAGATGTTGGCCAAAGCCGGACCAAGTGGTGATCCCATAGCTACTCCGTCTGTTTGCTTGTACATGGTGTTATTGAAGCTGAACTCAACTGAGGATGTAGCGCTCTTCATCAATTCAACAAACACGTCCTTTGGAATGACTGGTCGGGAATTAGACTGGTCGTAGAGGGCTTCCGAACAGATTTTGATGGTTTCCTCAAGGGGAACGTTGGTGAACAAGCTGGATACATCAAAAGAACACATGAAGACATTGGGGTCGATGTCAAGATTTTGCATGGTCTTAGCAAACGTAAACGAATCTGATATGCAGTGTGACGAAAACCGCTCCAACACAGGTTGTAATAGGCTAGCCAACCACTTGCCAAGTTCATGATGGGACGAACCTGTCATAGACAGTATTGGGCGAAGTGGAGTGCCTTCTTTGTGTGTTTTCGGCAAACCATACATTCGAGGTCTTTGCGATCCAGTTGGTCGTATTGCGTCATATATCCACTTCGGCATGTGATCGGCTTTGACTAAGTCAAGCAACCGCTTCTGAAGGCGCGATTCAATGATGGCTGTGTTGTCATTGCTGGAGACCGGACCAAGCCTTCTAAATTTCGATTGATCATCAAGTATCTTGTTCATTTTATCGACGTAGTCGCTTTTGTTTAAAAGGACAACGCCGGAGCCTTTGTCGGGTTTGGTGACAATGATATCATCATTCTTTCGTAACCGGTTGATTGCACGAAAGCACTCTTTATGCATTGTGAAGTCACGTGAGTCTATCGTGCTGTCACTGTACAAATGAGCAAGGTCGGCGAGTCGGGCTTTCAAAGCAGTGCGTTGTTCAACAGCACTGCTTTGAAAGCCCGACTCGCCGACCTTGTTCATTTGTACAGTGACAGCACGATAGACTCACGTGACTTCACAATGCATAAAGAGTGCTTTCGTGCAATCAACCGGTTACGAAAGAATGATGATATCATTGTCACCAAACCCGACAAAGGCTCCGGCGTTGTCCTTTTAAACAAAAGCGACTACGTCGATAAAATGAACAAGATACTTGATGATCAATCGAAATTTAGAAGGCTTGGTCCGGTCTCCAGCAATGACAACACAGCCATCATTGAATCGCGCCTTCAGAAGCGGTTGCTTGACTTAGTCAAAGCCGATCACATGCCGAAGTGGATATATGACGCAATACGACCAACTGGATCGCAAAGACCTCGAATGTATGGTTTGCCGAAAACACACAAAGAAGGCACTCCACTTCGCCCAATACTGTCTATGACAGGTTCGTCCCATCATGAACTTGGCAAGTGGTTGGCTAGCCTATTACAACCTGTGTTGGAGCGGTTTTCGTCACACTGCATATCAGATTCGTTTACGTTTGCTAAGACCATGCAAAATCTTGACATCGACCCCAATGTCTTCATGTGTTCTTTTGATGTATCCAGCTTGTTCACCAACGTTCCCCTTGAGGAAACCATCAAAATCTGTTCGGAAGCCCTCTACGACCAGTCTAATTCCCGACCAGTCATTCCAAAGGACGTGTTTGTTGAATTGATGAAGAGCGCTACATCCTCAGTTGAGTTCAGCTTCAATAACACCATGTACAAGCAAACAGACGGAGTAGCTATGGGATCACCACTTGGTCCGGCTTTGGCCAACATCTTCGTTGGATATTATGAAGAAAAGTTATTTTCTCAAACGCAAAAGCCTTCAACATACTTCAGATATGTTGACGACACGTTTGCCATCTTCGATCACGAAGCTGAAGCAGATGAATTTCTGACCAAACTTAACTGCCTTCATCCATCCCTCAAATTCACCTTTGAAAAAGAGAAAGAGAAATGTCTACCGTTTCTTGACGTCTATGTCGAAAGAACAGATGTTGGCTTAGAGACCAGTGTATACCGTAAACCCACTTTCACTGGCCAGTATTTGCGTTGGGAGTCCTTTAGTCCTCTCAAACGCAAAATAAGTCTAATATCTACATTGGTGCATCGAGCTCTAATGATTTGCACCAAGCGTAGACTCAATGAAGAAATAGAACGGATTAAGAAGATATTACTGGACAATGGCTATCCTAAAAACATCATCAATACTCAGATCACCAAGAAAATTGCTCAGTTCTCCACCCTTAAGCGATTTGGCCCTGAAAAGTGTCCTGTGTACTTGAGGGTCCCTTGGATAGGTAAGCCATCTACAAACTTAGAAAAAGAAGTCAAAACCGCCGTGGAAAGCTGCTATGGTTCCGTCAGCACCCGCCTGGTCTTTACGTCTAAGCGCATGCTGCCTGTGGCCCCCAAGGATGTTCTACCTGCCATTCAGAAAAGCCTTGTCATATATGAATACAAGTGCCACTGTGATAGTCGGTACGTAGGGCGAACATCTCAACGACTACAGGATCGCATCAAGCAACATGTTCCGCAATGGTTAAGACAGCAATTGACTCGTCCACGCCGATCTCAACCACACAGATCGTGCAAACGAACCGACACCAAACCGGATTGTGACTCGGCCATTGGTCAGCATCTTTTAGATAATGATCGATGCGCATTAAACTATGATGATAAGCGGTTTTCAATCCTCGCCGCAGCGCGCAGCTCTTTTCATCTCAAACTTTTAGAGGCTACTTATATCAAGACTCGACGCCCGGTGTTATGCAGACAGAAAGAGTTTGTTTACACTCTCAAACTCTTTCGATAATCGTAGCATTTGGCCTCCTGTCGCGCTTTCTTTAACTTTCGCACTTGCGAAATCTTTCTTTCGCGCGCTTTGCAATACAAACGCAATCATTGGCCTGTCTTGATTACGTAACATCCAAATTATTCACATAAAAGACTCAATTCACTCTAGATCTTCCCTTTTGACGCGATACCGCCACTGATGAGAGCGTCACGAAAAGCTTATGGCTAAAACAGCTTTTTTCAAAGCTATATTAAAATTTTGTACCACCAACAAGATTTTTGGATAAATAAGCCATGAAATTTCGAAATGACAAATAAATTTTATGTAAAAGCTTTACATGCCAGTAGGACGATTTACCACTGGCAGATGTCATCTGTCATTTGTGGCTGTATTGTGTGAAAACAAGTAATTTCTGAAGGCAAGCTTAAGGGTGGCAGTGGCAGCACTTCTGCTCTCTGTGTTTTACATAAGGTGATTGATGTGTTGTCATTACTGGTAGTGCTTGCTACTTCTCCAGGTGTAAAACAAAGTTTCACTCCCAGCAGTGGTTGGCTGTAATATCCTGTGTTTCACTACCACAGACCAGGCACTCCATGCTGATGTGCATTTACTAAATTTTGGTGGGATATTTTTGAACAGCCATACAATTGCATGCTTTGTTAGATTAGTCAGGATACGCTACTGGTTGCCACTGTTCCCTCTAAGATTTTAGTTCGTGCGTAACCGCCGCCGCGAGTGCGAAATCGCTAGCAAATGTACGAAAACCGCCGGACAAGTTTTGGCGGACATTGCTGAACGATCGGTTACACCAGCCTTAGTAACATATTTTGAAGAAGTAAAACAAGAATACTTGTAGTAGCCTACTGCTATTTAGTCAGTGTATACGCTAAGCTAACTTTGCATAGCTTATCGTTTGCTGATAATGTTGGTTCGCATACAACAATATCCTTATTTTTCCATCAGACATAATTTGATTATGAAACTTTTTATTTAGAGTTCAGTGGTTTTTAACCGTTTTTGGCATTCAGTCGATTTTCGAAATGCACAGAGGCATGTGGCCTGGTTATACATTTTCTCATTTTCATGAACATTCTTGGCATTTTGCCCATTTTCGAAATGCACAGATGCATGTGGTCCGGTCATATTTTTTCTCGTTTTCATGCGCGACCTCAAAAAGTTATCAAAGTAAATTGTAGAAGTGTTATCCAACTAAAATATAACAAAAACTAGTCAAGAAAAAGTTTTCCTTTCCAGCAATTAAAAAAAGGCTGGACTTCAACAAAAAATGTCTATGAAGAAATTGAAACTGCACTTTATATTTTTTCTTCTCGTTTCAACGCTTATTTTGATCATGACTGGTAAGCTATCACAGCACATGGTTGCCAGCTGCATTTTATTTAAAAAAAATTTTCGAGATTTAAAACTAAAATTGGTTAGAAATCGTACTCCTTTTTACCTTTAGTTTTTATAAATAGCAAGTGAGAGGTTATTTATTTCTGATTTACAAAATGACGTTTTGTACGCTAAAGTGAAGCCCAGACCTATGCACTTTTTTAATCTTAACAAGCACGTTTTAAATTAGCATTGAAACGTAAAGAAAACATAAGTGAAGCAATTCCAGTTTCAAACTTCCCTCGAAAAGTAATGTCTTGTGTCAAAGTGAAGTTTGAGAGCTACTTGCTATTACTGCTCCTTAGCTATGATACGGCGGGGTTTCTTTATGTTACTTGCTTTGGGATTGATTTGTGATACAAAAGAAGTTTGGTAACGGCATGCGCAATATTTTAAGTCGCCATGATTCGCTGTTGCGTCATTGCCGGGCGATGTTTACGCGAGACGTTGCATTTCCCTAAAAAAGCGGCTGTCCAACCTTTCATTCCCATTCACTGTCTCCCACGCATTAAACAGTTGGTTGAAAATTACAAAAATTTTAACAAACGGAAAAAGTTATTGAAAACCGCCGGACTTTTTTACGCACTGTTGAATTTTAACTGCGAATCCGCCGGACATAATTTCGCAAATTCGCATTTTTTTCGCGATTAAAGGGAACAATGCTGGTTGCTAGTCACTAGGTTCTGTGAGCAGTACTTCTGAAGCAAAAACATGTTTATAACAGTTTTGTTCATAAGAAAAGCAAGTGATAATAAAGAAACAAACAAAGAAACAAATTTGCTGGCGCGGTGGTGTAGTGGTTAGAGCGTCCACTTCACAGTCAGTAGACTAGGGGTTCATTCCCCTTGTTGAGTCATACCAAAAGACTTTAAAAAATGGTATCCACAGCTTCCCTGCTTGGCGCTCGGCATTTATGGGAGGTTGTAGAGAACAAGCCGGCAAGTTCACTTGTTGTGTCCTTGGGCAAGGCACTTAACGGGTCTCCTCCACCTTTATGTGGAAGACAGATGGCCCAGACACCTCAAAAATGGCAACTCCCAAGCGAGTGCGAACGTCCCGTCCAAAATATAGCGATACAATTTGCTTTCTCGTAAATGGAGGATAAATATGAACAAATACAAATACAAATACAAAAATACAGTATCTTATTTTTGCACATTGCATTTGCAACGTACAATACGTCATGCAACGCTTGTCATGTGATCACCTTCTGTTGAGCATGGTGGCCAATTTTTTACTAGATCTGAAATTTCTTGTGTGAAATTTTATTAGGTAGGCTCAGGTTGTTGTCACCATAGTCTTACCATTATTTTCATAAATCAATCCTATTATAATTCTTCAATCAGAAAACTCAATTTTGATATACCAGAATATGTTGTTTAGAATAACGTCTATAAATGATTTTGCAAGCATGTTTGCAATTCGATTGATGGTAATTGTTGTTATTTTTCATGGTATATGGGTGGTATATTTTGACGAGGTGAGTGTGGTTTTTATTCTGTGAATTTCCCAATATAATTTATTTGGGCCTGCAGACTTAATACCAGCAGCTGGGTTATTAAGTTAAATTATGTATTTCTGTCTTTTGGACACATAATTTGCTGAGAAACTGTTTAACTCTTCAAAAACAAAAAGAGTTGTAGCATATCACATAATAACCTTTTAATCTTCAAGTCAGTGATCATCCATAGATGTTTTGAAGGCACTAGCCATAGTTTGAATCTAAAGTGTGACTGTGTGTGCTTTTATGCAGAGATGCCAGTTTTGCTTGGCCATGCAGGATAGCAAGTAACACTCCTTGAGTGCTCAACCTAAAGCCTTTAAGTGAGTAGTCTAGCGCTCAGTATTGTGCCGCACTGAGAACACTGAAGTAAATGTAATTAATCATAATTATGGTTCAAATTTTCTTGGTATTTGTAGTATTTACTGTGAATAAATGATGTGTGATGTACCTTACAATACATTGTTCTTGTGCCCACCCCTGGTTCTATGACAAAGTAATAATGTTTTTGTTATTATTGAATTACCTGCTTTGTTAGTAAGAATTTTTAGTGTTTAATGATGTAGGTTGTCTTAATTTTTTCATGGCCAATGGTTGATATGTTTTACTGGTTATAACATCTGTTGAATTCCGAGAAAGCCTGCTGGTAATTAAGGGGAGCAAAACATTTAAGTTTACGAGCAAGTGTTAAAAGATGACGATGTCTGTTCATGAAGTTACCTTGTTTTAAATTCCAGTCTGTATTACTGTTTGCAAATGTGGTACAAAAATCAAATACAAATACAGAATTTGATATACAAGATTCCAAAACCAAATTGCAAAGTATTTTTTAAGCTTTTCATTAAGTTAAACTGAACGGATAGTATTAAGTTATATGCTTTATTTATTCGTATATAAGTCTCATAAACTGTTTATAAGTGTCACTCTTAATTAGTGGCACAAAAAGGATAGACAATTTTATAACAAATTTTGTATATACCAAAACTAATTATCTAAATGCTTTCAAAGTTCCTTTCACCTCCACTGTCTTAAAAAAAAACAAGATTTAGAATTTTAAGTGTAGAAGACCATATGCTTCAAAAATAAATTTCAGATACAAAATAAAATGCACTTGAGACAAAGGAGTGTATTAGCTTGCCTGCCAAAAAAAGCACATGCAAGTTAACAGAGTATATCGTGTGTCACATGCTATAGTTTTTGATGTATATTTGGTACAAAAAATTCAATTTAAACATGGATAAATTTAAACTCAAGGAATTCCTTAGGAACTTGTAAAGGTTATGGAATCCTTGTGAATGATCTGTGGAAATTCTGCCCCTGTCCTTGGCAGAGATAGCGGACTTTCTACCTGGTTATCTGTCATGTTCTCATCAGCAACAGGCTTAAAGGGAATATTTTGTAACATTATCCTGTAGCAGGTGTGAATCAGACCTGCATCAGCAAGGTCATGAACAAAGTGATCAAAGTCGCTGTGAAATAAGCTCTGATATACACTCAGTTGTTGCTGATTTTACATTATTACAGTAAAGTGTTACCTCTGGTTTAAGATTAACTTGCCAAAGTCACATTAATGCAGTAATCTCTGTTCTGCATTTACTTCATTAACCTTTGATAAGCTTTGAATGCAAACTTATTTCCAACCTCAACCAGTCAGTAATTTTTCTTTATTTTTTCAGGTTCGGGTTGCAGGTGCAAGACATGTATCACCTGACAAAGTTTGTCTGGATGTTTTTACTGCAAATAAATCTATAAATAAAATTGATGAAGTGGAAGATGGTTTGGAGGGAAGGCTTTGTTGTTTGTGTAATGCAGGCCAGTATATGTCCAAGATTTGTGACAAGTAAGATTTCTAAAAGTAAAGAAATTTTAAAATTGCTTTGCATTTATGTTCTGCATTGCCAATGATATCAAGATAAATTTTTTTTTTGGTTAATTTTATTTTATTTTAGCCTGAAAAAAATCGTGCTTTCTTTTGGTAATTTTGTCCCACGTTTTTGATAATGAAGTCATGTTGAAACCAATACCACTTATACAGGGTGCAGAAAAAGTTCTTGGACAAAATATAAGACTTAATTTAGTAACTCTTAAACATATGCATTAACTTCACATTGTTGAATATTAATAATTTCATCTTTCCTCTTTCAGATTGTTACATATATTTGTCAAAATTTAGCTTTAATATTGAGTATGAGTGATATATGTGCAGCCATTATTGAGCTCCATCGCGCTGGAAAGACAAATTCTGAGATTGTGAAACTTCATAAAGCTCCAAGATCAACTGTTTACCACACGGTTAGCAGGTTTAAAGAACTTTAAAGTACTGAAAATCGTCCTTGAAGTGGAAGACCAAGATCTTCTCGAATGCCAAAGATGGTCAATGCTGTCAGAGCCAGAATCTGACGCAATCCCAAAAGATCCATAAGGTCAATGGCCCGTCACATGAATGTCAGTGAGAAGACGATCAGAAACATTGTTAAAACTGATTTGAAGATGTCGTCTCTCAAAATGCAAACTTGTTAGCACCCCACAGACCTCCAAAGAGAAAAAAGACTGGCTCGAGCGAAGATTCTTCTTAACAAGTTGAAGGCAGGTACAGACACAAGCAAGATCATTTTCTCTGATGAAAAATTGTTCACTGTCAAGGCAATTTGTAGCTGACAAAATAACAGAGTCCTAGTGAAGTCGTCTGCAGACATTTCTGACTCCATGAGAAGCATTTTCAGGCGACAGAAACCTTCTTCTGTTATGGTGTGGGCCTCCATTTTAAAAACGTGGAAGTCCTCATCATTTTTGTTCCACAAGGAGCAAGAGTGAATACAAATGCATACATTGAAACAATCTTGACTCCTGCACTTCAAGCAGCCAAAAAGCACTTCAAAGACAAGCTGTTCATCTTCCAACAAGATGGTGCACCATCACACACATCCAAGAAGACACAGAAGTGGTGCCAAGACCATTTTCCAGGATTTTAGAACAAGGAGGTTTGGCAACCCTCATCACCAGATCTAAACTGGATGAACTTTTGGTTTGGTCCCTTTTGGAGGCAGATGCCTGTGCTTCTTCTCATGTGTCAATTGGAGCCCTCAAGAGTTTTCTTGAGAAGGCACGAGCAAAAATACCCCAAGAAACCCAGAGGGCTTTTGTGGCAGACTTGAGCATGTAATTCAAGCCAGAGGGGGACATATTGAATGACATTTTGTGCTATTGTTCATGAAAGTCATGTCAAATAGAAAAATTAATTGTTTGTAGTTATATTCATGATTTACAGATTATCAAATTTTTATGTTGTCCAAGGACTTTGTCTGCACCCTGTAAATACATCTTATGCATTGCATTGGCTTAGGTGTTTATCATTCCTTTGAAGAGTCACAAAGGTAAAATTCAGTGAGCCATCTCTACATAGGTTCATCTTGCAGGCAAAAATTCCTTTTGCCATTCGGGGCTAAATTAAGAGTGAAGGCAATGATGTAATCGGTGGTATGATCTTTTTACCACAGTCACAACAGGAAAATTTTTTCAGATCCCAGTGCAAAAAACAGTTGAAATGCTCAAATTTTGTTTTGGGGCAATTCAGTGTGCACCACTCTTTCCATTTCAGGTATGAGCTAAGAGGGAGACCATCTGCAGGCAAGATAACAAATTCAATTAGATGAGTGCTTGCTGAACTTCAAGAGTTCATCCAGGCTTCCATGATGTTGCAGTGGGTGTGTTGTAGCAAAGATTTAGGTATTGGCATTTAATAACTTGTGCCTAGAGTGCAAGTTTTTACAGTATATAAGCGGAGTGGAATGTCAACTGACACTAGTAGCAGTAGAATTCGAGATGGTTGCAGAAAAAATCAGTTTACAATGCTGTAGCCAGAAGTATTTTTTATGACATAAAACACAAAATAAAAGTTCATGTTTAGGCTACTAAAATCTATAGTTTAATGATATGTAGTTTATCTATGAAAATAAATGCATCATGGTCCTATATATCTTGGTTTATTTTTGATAGAGATTTTAAATTAAAGTTTAGAATTAAAATATGATTCAATTTTGTACTCTGGGAAAATGCAGACATCACAAGCATTTGACAGGACATTATGAACTTGTACTACATAGAAATAACTGTTTCAGCTGTTGTTCGTAGCTTTCCTAGCTTCTAGGCATACAGGCTTTATACCAGTGCTTTGGGCCACTAGTGGTCAGTGAGGTTCTTTCATGTAGGCTGTGAATTGATCTTCAAAAATAAAAAGATCTTCAAGTTGATGAATTAACAAAAAAGAGGTCAGCACAACCAAATTGTTCAAGCCAATTTTATTGCCTTTAAATAGTTAATCTTCAAAAACAAGATTTTCTAAATAGGGGACCCCAGTAAACAAAGTCAGTAAAAAAAGATTGGAAAGCCCTGGTTTGGACCAGCTGTTCAAGGGATCATTACCATGGTCCTTAAAAATAAATCTTGGATTTTTTATGGTCTACCCTAAATTGTTATAAGACTTCTAGAGAAAACAGTTAGAAAAAAATTTGAGGATAATGAGACTACTTTAAGAGTGTGTGCAAGCCAGGAAAATTTTGCATGTTTGGTTTTTCTTTAAATTTCTGTAATATTTGATTTACCATTTCAAAATGTTTTCAAGGCGATTATTTGTGATTATCCTACAAAATAGCAGTTGCTTATGACATACTTGAGCAAATCAAAAGAATTTATTTCTGTGAGAATAGAGATGGCTTGGCATGTAGTATCTAATGATAACTGAAGATGTGCATTGTAATTATTTTATGGTAAATGACATGTTAATTAGTGTCTTATTTTTGATTTCATCAATGTGACATGTAGGGTTAAAGTATTTATTATATGATTTGAATCATTCATCATACAATTTTGGTTCATCAAATTTACTTTCTCAGTGTTGAATGAAGAACAATGCCATAACAGTGACCATCACAAAGTGTGATGTAAATTTGGCTCATACAAGTCAGAACGAAAAACTTACTGGTACTGAACTACCCTGTACAAGAGATATATTATCAGTGTTTTTTTGAAGCGCAGCACAGACCAGAGGACTTGAAGGGAAAGTGCACCAGTTGCTTGTGAATGGTTTTAGACTATTGAAATAAAGCTATAATACCTTGCAAGTCAAAAATTTAATTGCAGTCTTTGAAAAAGATTTTGCACATCGGAAGGCACTGTAAATGATGTCTAGTAGCATCTTCAGTGCAGGAGGATGTAAATCTTCTGTGTCTTGCTTATGTGGTGGCTTGACATAGATTTATGTCCAAAATATATTCTTAGCCATTTCATGCTAAAGAATGTATATATATATATATATTTATATATATGTATGTGTATATGTGTATAAGGAGAATAGTTGTAGAGAAAGCAAGCAGAAGGCAGATACTTTGATTTCAAGAAGTGGCTTTGTTGTTTTTTGTTACGATTTTTATACCTTAATGGATTCCTAACAAGCTTTAGAAATAATTGTGGGTAATAAATCAGGCTGGAGCAATATTGATATGAATGATGTCGATGTGGAAGATAGTGATATAGAAGATGTTGATCTTGATTTGCTGGAATTCACTAATAGCAGTGACAACAGTGGTTAAGATATCATTCTGGCACAATATTATGCAGTAGCCAGGTCCGTTACAACTAAGGACCACGAGAAAAAAGCAACCTCAGAGCACTACATTGACAGAAAGGTGTAAAGTGAGAAGTGTGAGCATGATAAAAAAGTGCTGCCTTGCAGTGTAGTCTTATCCACACTTACATTCCAGTGAAAGTGTTAAACAGGTTGAAGATTTTTAGCTAGCTGAACATCAACCTGGCTATCAAAAGATAAAATGATCAGTAGACACTGTGTTGGCTAAAAAAGGAGATGAAGCTGCTCTTAGAAGAAAAGAGAAATGATAATGTGCAAGAGGTGGCTGAAGGACTGCTCCAGCAGGCAACAGTTGAGTCAACTAATGGTGAAGGTTCAGATTCAGCTGATTCAGTACCAACAGCTGGATCTTTAGTTTAACCACAACACCACCAATTAAAAGGGCCAGAAAGTCCTTAATAAGGCGTGGTTTAGCATCATCTAAAGATTGAGCTAAAATGAATGATCAACAAGTATAACTTGTTCTTCCCAGCCAACTAGTGATGGAAGATAACTCGTTTCCTTGTGCTCACTAACAGCCCAATACAGCTATTAACAGTGCTTCCCAAAATTGTGTCTGATAGATTGTCGTGTTTGAATATAAATTTTTTTGATTCTATTTCAATTTTAATTTACTTCTTAAAATTGAAGTGACTTGCAGTATCAATCAAATAATTAAGTTTGGTTGCAACTTAATAGCTAGGAAAAAGATTGGCTTCCAATAAGATACTTTAACCCGTGCACTTCTCAATCAAGAACAGAGCAATGTATTCACAAACCACTTAATAGCTTTGAATTCCTTCACTTGCCAAAACACAGAACTAAAGCACTTCAACAATTGAATATCAGAGACTAACCAAAACTAAAACTACCAAAATAATCACTTGGTTCCTGTCACAACAATCACCACACAACAATGCCTTTTACAACACTTTAATCTTTACTCTACTCTGATCTACTACTCAATGAATTTCTGAATCTCTGAATAAAAAAAATCTTGCCGCCTTATATATATGGCTGGAAAATAATCTAGAAATTGCTAGAACATCACATGACACAGCATCTTTCAGGTCCACGTATTTTTCTGTAGCAGTGTCTCTCTGTTGCATTTTTACCAATTCATCTTTTGTGATGGCAGTCTGAGCTGCCACATCTTTTGCAGCTAAAGGTTTGATTGAGGCATTCTTCCAAGCTTGAGCCCTTGTAACCACAATGGCACATGTCTCCACACCAGGAACTGGATCATTTGGATTCTGTGCTCCAGGAATGTTTCCAATGACTTGGTCAAACAAAGGGTGTCACCAACATATTACTTGAGTTACTTCCATGTAGTAAGGCATGTCCACTTTAATCTCAGCAATTGGTGCTTCTTTCAATGTCCAGTCGATAGCCATCACATAACCCATGCTACCAGTAAAATCATCTTTCTTCTCCAACTCTCTCCTGGCAATAATGCCATTGCAGCCTGTATCATGAAGGACCTCAACTACATTCTCACCCACCTTTTCAGTCGCAAAAAGCATACACTTCCTATTTTCATTACTCAGGCAGGCACCATTATGCACAACTTTAATTTACTCCCCAGATTTGAGCTCCAAATATTCTTCATTCTTTGCTTTGGGATCATCTGATAATCTTCCAACTTATGCAGCACATCCAACTTGGTACGATTATGACGTAGGTCTAAGGGTGTTGCCTCCACTCCGAGGAGCAGCTTGAGGGCAGGAGGTGTTCCAACAGATTTTCTTTTCATGCCCAATTTTGCCACATTGGTAGCACATAACTGCGTGTCTACCTGGTCTGTTATACTCATTACGCCCTCCTTCTGGCTTAACACGACAGTCAATCGCTCGGTGACCAATGTGATTACATAAGAAGCATTTCAGCAGGGTATCCACTATGATTGTCCTTCACATCGGCTCTTGCATTATCACATGTGATTACTTCCTTACTCACCAGCTTCTGATTGTGTGCTGCCAGATATTGATTGGCCAACCGTGACAGTTCATCTAGAGTTTTTGGGTTGCTCTGCTTCAGTCATATTTATAGATCTTTAAGGCAGGAGCTGGTGAACTGCTCACGTACAATCAAATCAATCACAACCATGAAGGTTTGTTCCACTTTGGCCAACTCTATCCACTTGGTGAGGTAGTTTTTTAGCCTGAATATAAATTGACCTGGGTTTTTGTGTCCTTCCAGTCTAGCTTCTTAAAATTTCTCATGGTATCCATGTTCAGTAAAATCATACCTTTCCAAAAAAGCAACTTTAAGACACTCATAATCTATCGCTTCTTCTGGCAACAGTCTATTATACACTTCTGCTGCCTTGCCTGTTAACAGCAGGCTTAACTTGGTTGCCCAAGTACTTCTATTCCATTTAGCCACACTAGCGTACCTTTCAAATCTCAGAAGATATTCGTCCAAATTATCTTTCTTGTCCATGAAAGTTGGTAGCAGTGGTGACCTCACAATATTTTCAACCGATCCTTGATTCAATTGCTCACCATTTTGAGATTGGGAGAGGCTTCTCGCTTCCACTTTCAACCTTAGCTTTTCAACTTCAAGCTCAGCGGCTATTCATCGTTTTTCTGCGGCTATTCTCTGTTCTTCAGCTTGGGCTGCTAGCCTTCGTTGTTCAGCTTCAGCTGCTATTCTTCGTTCTTCAGCTTTTCTCATTCAGCGCCATTCTTTTGCTATAAGTTTATTTCTCTGCTTTTCATCCGAGCCCAATGATTCTACTTGTCTTTTCAAATCTTCCAACTTCTCCATATTTAGTTCTTCTGCAGCCCCAACCGATAAAAAGATATTCCACGACGAGCCCCCAGATGTTGCATTTGAATAGAAATTTTTTTGATTCTATTTCAACTTTAATTTACTTCTTAAAATTGAAGTGACTTGCAGTATTGATCAAATAATTAAGTTTGGTTGCAACTTAATAGCTAGGAAAAAGATTGGCTTCCACTAAGATACTTTAACCCTTCTCAATCTCCTTTTCAATCAATCAACCGGGACTTCTCAATCAAGAACAGAGCAATGTATTCACAAACCACTTAATAGCTTTGAATTCCTTCACTTGCCAAAACACAGAACTAAAGCACTTCAACAATTGAATATCAGAGACTAACCAAAACTAAAACTACCAAAATAATCACTTGGTTCCTGTCACAACAATCACCACACAACAATGCCTTTTACAACACTTTAATCTTTACTCTACTCTGATCTACTACTCAATGAATTTCTGAATCTCTGAATAAAAAAAATCTTGCCGCCTTATATATATGGCTGGAAAATAATCTAGAAATTGCTAGAACATCATGTGACACAGGAAAAACACCATTAATAAATTATGTAATCGGTAATAATAATAATAAAAAGGAAAATCTTTAAGAAGCAAGAATCACTAGAATACGCTGGAAAGTCATGTAGACAGCCATTGTGATGTCAGAAAGGTGTGTGAGTTGCAAATCTATTTATAAATCTATTATTTTTTGAAAACAGTTTAGCAAGTTGGGGCTACAAACAATTCAGATTTACAAATAAAATAATCACGGCAAAACAACCAGATTACAACTCTATACATATGTAAAACTATTCCTTAACGCAAATTTACGTATTTGTGACATAGACAATGAGCTGAAACAGTTTTAATCTAGGAGTGACAAATGTCAGCCTGCATGTTTCAATCTACAAGATTCCTTCAGGGCTACTAGATGTATGTCACGAGAAGACTACAGATGTAAGACTTAATCTGTAATATTGAAAAGATTTTCTTTTTGTGGTTCCTAAGCAAAGTTGCTCAAAGAAAACGTTTTCCAATTTACCATGTATTCCTTGTTGCGAGCAGGGGAAGCACATAGCAGACTGCTTTTATTACTAGAGTCAGCTGGGAAGAATATACAGGTTGACCATCACTAATCCAACAATCAGTTATTCGACAGTAGTTTGACTTAGAAAACAGTACCTGTGATGATTTTTCTTGTGTAAGTAAACTGAATTAATTTTGTACTGCACTGTACCTGTACCAATTATTTTACTGGTATTTTATTAACATTTCACTTGTGTTTTCTTTATTGGCCAACTTGTACTGATTTAGAGGATATTTTAATTTTAAGATGAGGTGGTTAGCAACTAGGTTTGTGCATTCTAAGACAATAAATGACTAATCTGGCAAAATGGCTAATCCGACACCCCCCTGGCCCCATGATTCTGGATTAGTGATGGTCAACCTGTATTGTATTTACTTGCATATAACTATTCTAGCCACATTTAGAGCAGTTTACCATGTGCTCCCCCTGCTTGCATCAGGGAATACCTGGTAAATTGGAGAGTGTTTTCTTTGTGCTACTTTACTAAGGAGCCATACAGATAAAAATTGTTTTAAAGAGTTGATTCATATTACAGAATTGCAAAAAGTAGGGTATTCATATTTTCAAGCTTTTTGTCTGACACTTTTCAAGAAAATCCATCAGAAATGAACTGAAAAAGATGGAAGTGAGTCACTTATTTAGAGATGCAGTTGACAAAAAAGGAAAAAGGCTTCATTGTGATTGGTAAAAGGAGCAGAAACTAATGTGCGATTTTTAGGCCATTCACGAATTCCTTTTGTTTACATAAATTTGGTTTGGTTGTTTTGATGTAAGTGGCTTCAAGGGTGGAGAGATAAACAAAGTTTGGCCACGCGCAAGAATGGAAAATTTGCTGTCATTGTATTCATGTGCACTTGTTTGGTTTTGTAAGAGACTTTGCCCTATAGTGGAGAAAGAAGTTTTAGCTTTAAGGCTTCTGATTGGCTTGCAAGAGTGGGCAAATGTGCTTCGGTCTTGAGAAGTAAGTCCCTGATGAATGGTTTTAGGTACGTGATGTTCAATCCTCTGTTGCAGCCATTGAGAAGTATGACCCATGTACCAATTATCACAGTGGCACATATATTGATAAACAATGCTGCTTTGATGTGAAGCGGGTAGTTCATCCTTTTGGGCTGCAGGCAGAAGTTGTCTGGTGGTGTAGACAATGCATACTTTAACTGCAAAGTGACAACATTTGACGGCTGTTTTAATTTGCGTTTTGTACCTCATCAAAACATTGCCCAACCATGGCAAGTAAAGATAAACTGGGCATTTCTTCAAACCTAATTGTGGTGGTCTGCAAAACTGATTCATTTTCTTCATTATATCAGTGTTGATTACAGCTTATGGGCAACTGTTGTTGATTAGGATTGTTTAAATGTTGGAAAGTTTATTTTGAAGAGTAGATTCCAAACAGATGACTAGAGCTCTGTGGACAATAGTTGAAATCAGATTGATCTTCTGTTTTTTGGGCCAAAAAGAATTCCAGCAAATGTATTGGCCAGTGAAAGTCTACTTTCTGTAGATGGATGTAGCAAATTCATGATCGTTCTTTTCTACCTGGACATCAAGAAAGGGCAAAGTCTGATCGCATTCGTTTTAAAAGTAAAACGAAGCAATGGATGGAGAGAATTGAGATGGGAGAAAAACTCGTTACATTTGTCTTTGTTGTTGAAAGCTGCAAAAGTATCATCCACATATCAATAATACTTAAGAGGTTTGTTTACTCTTTTGAAAAGCAAAGCTTTGTAAGAGTCAACAAAATTGTTGGCAATAGATGGGCCAAGAGGGGAACCCATAGCAGTGTCATCTATCTGCCAGTGCATTATATTATTGGAACTGAATTCAACGGAGGAAGTAGCTGTTTGCATCAGCTGCACAAAAATTGAATGAGGAAAGGGAGGCAAAGTAAGTTCGCCATTATACGGAATATCAAAGTAGATTTCAATGGTTTCTGTGAGTGAAACGTTACTAAAAAGGCTGCAGATGTCATAAGTGCAGAAAAAGACAGAGGAAGGAAAGTAAAGGAATTCGAAATACAGAGAGTAGAATAAAGTGAAAAGACAGGATCAATAACTGATGTAAGCCATTGCACTAATTGATGCTGTGTTGAGCCAGTCGTTGACAATATAGAACTTGGGGGTACATCTTGCTTGTGAATTTTTGGCAAGCTATACATTCAGGGTCACTGAGAACTAGTTGGTCAAATCCTGTTGAAAATCTTGGATGGAAGAATGCCTTCTTTCTTGAGTTGAAGCAACTGTAAGATTGAAGCTCACATTCAAAGGCTATTGAACTACAATATTTCTTTAATGTACTAGTACAGGAGTCTTCAAACTTTTTCCATGGAGGGCCAGATTGCTGATATTTTAAAGACATGTGGGGCCCAAGTTAACTCAAATTAACTTGGTAGTAATGGTAAATAACGTTGGAAATCATATTATGTTGCCAAAAAAAATAGATGATCTTAAAAAAAACAAATAATCATTATCTCTCTCGCTGTCACCAGTTATACTGTTTGCAATCAAATTGATTGGATCAAAGTGGCTCTGTCAAGGAAGCACTGCGCTATACATTTGTTTTGCAATTAACAAAAAACGGCTCTGCAGACCAGATAAAAAGCTTTTTCAGGTCGTAGTTTGGCAACCTCTGTACTAATATACCAATATATTTTTTAAAAAGAAAGACTACAATTGGTTCATGCTCAGCCCTAGCAAAATTGCTTCTATTGCACTGATAGTTCATATATCACTGCAAACACAAGATGTGGTCAGCCAATTTGGACTAAAAATGGTACCTGGATTGTAATATATGCCAGGTCAGATTTTCTGCAGCATGGAAGAATGAGTGTGAAGCAATTGGTTCAGTGCAATAAGAATAGAGCAATTGACATTCAAAGTTCATTGCCCCTCAGCTATTCCTCAATACATATTTCTTTGTTTTATTTGGCTCATACTTGTCACCCCAGTAAAGTATATCCCCTACTGATGATCTCATAGGTGGTATTTGATATTACATTAGTGGTATTTGATTCCCATTATAAGCTTATTAAAGTCAATCTCCTAAAACCTAAAAAGGTCTTTACTTTTGCCACATGTCTTTTAGTAACTACACATATCCTTTGGTCGTGAGATTTTACAAAATTAGTTGTTTAGAAAGTTTTAGTCGCTTTGAAAAAAGGTTGAAAACCACTGGTCTGACCAACTCAAACAAAAATACATAATATGAGCTATTCAAAATTTAACCTGAGGTGTACATTGTGCTTCTAACACTAAAATGAGGCAGGCAAAGTTGAGCATTGCATAACTTTGTATTTTTTAGTGATGTGGCTTGTGGTCTAAAAATATTTTTGTGACAGTAACTTATTTATTTAGGTTCCTGGGTATCATGTGTTGGTGACTTAGTCATACTATTTGTTTTGTCACCAAACCACAGTGTGACAAGATCCTGGCGAGCATGTTGTGCTTGCTTCACAATCACTGCAATCATCCTTTGTATTTGTTGTGAGAAAAAATATATGTAATGAATAGATCTTGTTTGTAGTCTCTAAGAGTTCTCTATCATCTTTTGTTCAATTTTTTTGTATGAATAAATTGATCTATTACAAAGGTCGACAACAAACTGTCTTGAGTCACATGCAGCTCTTACATCTTTCTGATTTGGCAATTTTATTTAGGAAAAGATCAAAACAGCAATGCCACTTAGCAATTTTCATTTGGTTTTAATTCTGGTCAAAAAATTGGAATTTGCATTTATTACTTAGCTCCTGTAGTTCATTAGTGATGCCTTAATGCTTAGGCTGAGGCTATCTTGAAACAAACATTTGTTGAACATAATAAATTTCTTTGCTAGCTAAGCTCTCAACACTGTAGTAAAGCTATTAAATCAGCATTTGTAAAAATGATTTTTAATTTTAGAAGACTGCTAGAAATAGCTTTTAGAGTAAGTGAAAATGTTCTCAGATAATTATAATTGATATTCTAGTTCTAGTAATAATGGGAGTGGTACCACTGAAGCCATGGCTCTATTAAAATTATATTTTGATTAGAATTGCTAACATTTTTTGTGTCTTTGGCATGGTCACCCTTAAGTTATAATTATTTACAGTTTTTCAAAGTTTTGAATGATGACAAAAAACTTTATAAAGATGACTTGCAATGGAGTGAATAAGGTATTGACATTTGTCATTCCTCTTATTGTTTCCTTTTGTGAAAGTGGAGCAACTTTTTTATTAACCTTTTAAGCCGGGCTTATCTAAAATATAACAAGTATTTGAAATTTTTACTCATTTGTGCTTAAAAAGGCATCAATAATTACAGACAAATCTGGCTAATTGCATCGTCAATTTGCCAAGCTCTTTTATGCATTTAAATAGATTATGCGTTTATCTGAAAATAGTATAAACACAAATAAAACACTGCAGAAGGCAAAGTATTGTTTAATCATACATAACATTGTTACAGTCACTTGAAATAATGCAGTGCGCAATAGCAGTTTGTTTAATATTGTTTTGCATGCTCTCTTGTGATTGTTTTTTCAATCAAAAAGATGCATCCATGTCTTTGCAATCTAAATGGGGTAAAGCACAATTTTATAATAAATCTGTCTTAAAGATATTACTTTTATCATATTTTTACTAGGAATGTTCAAAGCAAATTATACTGGAGTGAAACAAAACGAAATTTTACTCTATAAAAGACGGTTCCAAACAAAAGGACAAAAAATTTACTATAGAAAAAACAGTTCAAAACACAAGAAAATTTCACTATAGAAAACAGTTGTAAATGAAACAAAATTTTGTTACAAAATATTTCAAAATTTGTCCATCATCACTCATTTGTGTCATCGTTCTCCTTTAAAATTTCATGTGACAATGGTAAATGGCTGCTCAGTGTGTTCAATGCATCTTGCATGCAAAGAATGTTTGTCACATGGGAAGAGTCCAATCTTTCACGGTTTGGTTTCAAGAACATGATGTAACAAAATTGCATAGATTTTGAAATGAAATACAATTCTTCACTAAGGAAGTTAATTCAAAATGAAACAAAATTTGAAATATTAAGCTTCACTTCAGTCAAAGTATTAAAATAGCTCATGTGCTTTTCATTATGATGGTTGCTTTCGCTTCTGAGCTCAATTAATCTTCTGTATGTGTGCTAGCATATAATGATTTTTAGAATATTCAATGTTTCAAATGTAAAACAAGTAAGAGTAACATTTTATTCTGAAAAAACTTGAAAAAGTTTTTGAAAAATTTTTTTTGTACTATTATCAGCAAATTTTTGCAAATATCAGGTAATGTATTGATGTTATTTCTGTTCATGACTTGCCCTAAACAGCACCATTGTAACATTTCACACCCTTTGTGCCCCCAAAGGGGTGTGACCCCAGTTTAAGAACCCCTGGTCTAATGGTAGCACAAGCAAAGATGTGAAGTAATCGTTGTAGCTCCACAAGAGGAACTGACAAAAAATAATTGTCAAAAAATAACTTGTGCCAGTTTCCCTTGTAACTCTCTGCGAGTTGCCAAACCACCTGACATCCCAAGCAAAGATCTTTCAATAGAATGGTAGTGGTATCTCCATTTTTTTCTATGTGTTTTTCAAATTTATTTACGAAGCCTAAATTATCAGCCACATATCAAAGATTGAACACCTATTTTACTGGCTTCATGTGGTTGTATCACTTGAAAAAGCTTCTGCCCTTGAAGCAAATCATTATTATATCTATGCTAAGATGTTCCACTAGCAATTATTTTCTTTGAAGACTGGATTTAAACCGGTCATAGGTTTAACTTTCCAGAGCTTGTTGATATTGTCAGGGCTTGCCAATATGATTCAGGTGTGCTGTTCCCAGTATAGACAAAACTTGATCTCTAGTTATTGTCTGCTGAATGGACTGTACTCCCATATCATTAGTGTTCTATTAAAGGCAGTTCGTCATATGCCATGACATTATTTATGGCTGGAAACAACTGAATCTCTTTCTTCATTATGTTATCAACTTTGCTTTTTTGTGTACAGTACAAGCTGTTTTTAAACTGGATTTTTTCTTATTACTCTTCTTGAAAAACAACTGAAATGCATCAACAGGTGTACTAAAACAATGATTGTTCTTGGTGGAAGAAATAAATACTCCATTTTGTTTGGTAACTTATTTCTTTCTCCATTTCTGCTGTGTCGCATGGTCAATGCAATCAATATACCAGCACAATGGCATAGTGGTTAGAGCATCCACTTTGCAGTCGATAGACCTGGGATTCATTTCCCAGATTAAGTCATACCAAAAGACTTTAAAAAGTGGTATTCACAGCTTCCTTGCTTGGCGCTCAGCAAAATAGAGATAGTGTGGAGAACAAGCCAGCAAGCTTGCTTGTTGTGTCCTTGGGCAAGACACTTAAGGGGTGCCTCTATCTTTATGTAGCAGACAGGTGGTGGGGCCAAGTAATCTACCCGTTTGTGGTGGCCCCAGTTCAACTAAAGACTTGCAAATCAAGCGTGAGCACTAACGCAGTGTGGCCTATGTATATATACATCTTCCTGCATAATGCTCACAAAAAATAGCTCATTCGACAAAGAATGCAATTAATAGCTGGTGATGTTATACCAGTTTAAGAAGCTGAGCTAGTGGTGTTGCTACTGCCAGCTATTACTTTCTCTTCCTCCTCATGCAAAGCTTCAGTAGAATTACTACTAGATCCAACATCAGGAGAATTCTTTTTTTGGGCAGTTATCAAAGGATCTGGTGCTGATATGGTTTCTGCAGAGGTGGAGTCAGTTGCATCCTCAATGTCCAACTCTATTTACATTGATGTCTCCTTTAAAATCGGAAGGAATATCTTGAATTATCTCTAATGCAGACTTTGTATAAAAAGTGTCTTTAGAACACGTTTTACCTAGATATCTGAAGTTATTATCACAAATAATCCTGAAAGCAATGTAACCTAGTAATAATTGAGCAACATTGAAAGGAAATCCTGTAGCATGGCTTAGTACTCAACTCAACTATCAAAAAATGGGAAGACAGAATGTGAGGCTTCAAAATGGCAGTGATATTCTAATTACCATTGAAATATGAAAATGCACTCTTACTCTATCTAGTAGTTACGTATGATATGAATTGATGAGGAAGTATCATTAATCTTTATGTTTTATCTGAATTTACCTTATCTGAAATATCTTTCAAGGAGCAATGTACTACTGTACTGTAACCTAAGAGCAGTGGAGGGCATCTGCTAGTAACAAACCAACTAATGACAAACTAATGCTAGTGACAAACCAAGTAATGATAAACTATTGGTGCTATTGCTAGTCAGCAAAGATTTTATCAGCACTCCCACTATCCACTAAACACTCTTTTTTAGTGTGATAAATGCTAATTTATTTACCATGACTAGCGGCTGCTAAACGCCAATGTGCTGAAAACAGTGATTGCAAGTTCCAATCTTGCTCAAAATGTTGCCATGTAATAAACAGTAATTTTTTTTCAGTCCAGCTGAGAACATACAATCATACCAATAGATAATACTAACAAAAGCAATAGCTGTTCCAAAGACAGCATAAAAAAATGAAATATTTACTAAATCACAGCTATTTGAAAAAAACCCTGATCTTAAAATCTGGATTTAGAGACCTGAGGAAAAATTTCATAAGGAGCCCCTTAAGTGTCCTAGGTTTACCACTCAGCTACTTCATTGGCTAGCATTAGGTGATTTCTGGGGATTTTCTTTTATGAAAGTAAGGAAAATTTCAATATACAGCCTCGTTTTCATCATTTCAGTTTGTTCATTGTGGTGTTTTTGAATTGTCTCCTGTTTTGTACCTTTAATTTAGGTTGAGAAGTTTCAGGATGATATAAACGATAGTTAGGATGTGTTCTTTTCTTAAAACTCATAAACTTCATGATAATTTGTAAAACCATATAAGGGGCCTAAAGCAAGTGCCTCACTTTTCTTGCCCTAAATCCATTACTGATTGCTAAGACCAGGTTATTTCAGTTTTAGCACTTCTTTCTTAGTTAAAAACAGGTGTTCCACAGCTGCACTGGAAGTTATAGCAGTTTTGTACTTCACAAATATCTCCCTTATTGTTGCCTTGGAAAGCAATGAAGCAATCACTTTTCTTTGGGACTAGCATTCCTCTTTGAGAAAATTGTCCTATTAGCTTCTCTCTGCTGCTGTCTTTTCATAAGTTTTCCACAAACTTGCTTTCTAAATATGTGGTGTTAAAAGATGCACTGTGGTGGGAAGTAATTTTTGGAGAGTTTTGTACTTTTGAGATGATCACATATCTGTTTTAACAAGTGGCAGACTTAGTCCTAGCGGTAACTACTTTTGAAAAAATTGGCGCAGCTTTCTCTAGTGCAGTTGTACTAAAAAAGTAATGCCTGCAGGTGTTTCCTCTAGTTCACAATGGCAATAGTGGTGCTAAAGTGTACACTTACTCAACACTAGCAGTAGCGCTGCTAGTGTTCGCCACTGCCTAAGAGTACAGATAGGGGTCAATACTGATAGGCTGCAATACTACACACTAGTACCAAAGTCAACATGTTCTGATGGCCTTTCTGCTGTAGTGCTTGCTTGATAGAATATGCATAATTATAGCCTAGCCAATGACTCTTTGCTATCCATTCTGCTTTTGAATAAAACCATACCAATAACAACCTTGAAAAATACCTGCAGCAAACCAACAAAACAAATCTAAAACTAGGATATTAGAATCTATGAACTCTATTTTCACACAGTTAAGTGCAAAAATGCATTTGTTTGAAATTGTTGTTGGGATTTAGATCCACAGAATATCACAAGAAAATCTTGTGATTGTCGCCAAAATGAGTGCAAGAATCCTATCTGGAATTAGAATTCCTGTCCCTCTTTGTTATACAGTAGGTCAGTGGTTTTCAACCAGGATTCTGCAGAACCCTGGGGTTTCACCAGTACAGTCCAGGGGTTCCACCAGAAGTTGCACATATTTTCATTTTATTTTATTTATTAATTTAAATGCTGTTTTTTGCATAAGACAATTGAATTATTGCACAGGGGTTCCTCGAGCCACTGGAATGTTTCCTTGAGGTTTCACTCCAGCAAAAAGGTAGAAAACCATTGCAGTAGGTTGTAGTAGCACAGAGCAAAATGATGAAAAATTTTGACTGTGTATACTAGTATGCCATGCCTTGCAGAAACTGAAGGTTATTTAAAAGGGAACAATACAGGAAATACCAAAAACAAAATCAGATTTTTTAAACAATATTCTTATGAAAGCATTATGTAGGAATGACTGATATTTTTTTATACTGTAACTGATGATATGCTGAAAGTGTTGGGAATTGAGGTTCCTTCAGGTCTGTTAGACAATTTCATACTGACATTGCAAAACGCACACACTACTACCTAGATGGTAACTGGCATTCCCATCAATATTACAGCTCTAACTGTTCTTGTCCAATCTATTATTATGCTTATAGACTATAATTGTTCAATTGTTATTTTTAGTGAAACATATGATAGTCGGGTTTGTACAGATTGTCCATTTGATGATGATGATCCAAAGAATCAATTTTACATCCATTATGGACCTCACAGTTTAACTAAATGCTTTCAAGCTGACCCAAGCTGTCCTACAGGACAAACTCGTGTAAAAGGAAATACCACAACTGATAGAAGGTAAATTACAAGAAACAATTGTTTGAAGTTCAACCCTAGTTATAGCATTATTTTAAGTTTTTTTATTCCCCCAAGTGTTAAAAAATTTTCAAAGGCAGACACAAAATTGAAGAAGTTTTTATTTAATGTGTCCATACTTTAAAGTGAGATTCTGTGTGCATACCTGTTTTAATTCCTCCAAAAGTTATGAATATCATGATGACATCACAATCAAAGATAATTTTAAAAAATGGCATTTCTTGACTTAGGCACAAGATTTTTAACTTAAATGAAACCCAGTACCAGACTTACCAAATTAAAAACTATTTCACTTTTTTTAGCATGATGTCATAAGTAACGATTAATTGTAAAATTTGTGTTTTAATTTACTCAAAAAGTACTGATCACAGAAATTTTTTTGGAAGATACAGTGTTCCCTCGCTACTTTGCAGTTCAAGTTTTGTGGCTTCAGTGCATTGCAGTATTTAAAAAAAAATTTTTTTTGATTTGCTGCAAATCACATAGCTAATTGTCTGCGCATAATCATGCTATTCTCATTCACCTTGTTAACTACGTCTCATGTATCTTAGGGTTGTAAGTGTTGTGCAGTACATTATTTGTGATTGCAGTACTGTACTGTTAACCCTTACAATGACAGTATCAGATTGTGTTCAGAATAAACAAAACAAAACATTTCTACATGTATAGTAATGCAAGAGGCTAGCGATGCACATAGCAAAACTGCAGACAGTGACACTGTTTTGACCTATCAGGTCTCTTCAGTGCAGTTGGTGACCTACAAGAAGCTAGAGGCTTTTAATAAAGCATAGCTTAGACCGCCACACTTGCGGGATCTATACTAGATCCACTTGGTGGATGGTCTGTCAGTACTCTGCGAAGCCGTATCACTCGTGAATGAGTGGCGGTTGTCGCAGGTGCACTAAGTCTAGCAACTGCTAGAACAATAGTGCTGTCACAGCCTAGTGGTCACAAGGTCTTACATGTATAGTAATGCAAGAGGCTAGCGATGCACATAGCATCTTGCTAGCCTCTTGCTAGCTGCTAGCCTCTTGCATTACTATACATGTAAGACCTTGTGACCACTAGGCTGTGACAGCACTATTGTTCTAGCAGTTGCTAGACTTAGTGCACCTGCGACAACCGCCACTCATTCACGAGTGATACGGCTTCGCAGAGTACTGACAGACCATCCACCAAGTGGATCTAGTATAGATCCCGCAAGTGTGGCGGTCTAAGCTATGCTTTATTAAAAGCCTCTAGCTTCTTGTAGGTCACCAACTGCACTGAAGAGACCTGATAGGTCGAAACAGTGTCACTGTCTGCAGTTTTGCTATGTGCATCGCTAGCCTCTTGCATTACTATACATGTAAGACCTTGTGACCACTAGGCTGTGACAGCACTATTGTTCTAGCAGTTGCTAGACTTAGTGCACCTGCGACAACCGCCACTCATTCACGAGTGATACGGCTTCGCAGAGTACTGACAGACCATCCACCAAGTGGATCTAGTATAGATTCCGCAAGTGTGGCGGTCTAAGCTATGCTTTATTAAAAGCCTCTAGCTTCTTGTCGGTCACCAACTGCACTGAAGAGACCTGATAGGTCGAAACAGTGTCACTGTCTGCAGTTTTGCTATGAAAAACATTTCTAATTTTGCGTGTTCTTTATCCTTCAGTTTTCAGAGCAGTAAGCGTTCATGAATATTGATGTGCATGAATATGTGTCGAAAAGTAAGAGTTCATGTACTCTATACCTGTATTAGCCCAAAGGCGTTGGGAATTGTATTGTACTGCCACTTTGTGATTTTTTTCTTATTGCTGTGGGGTCTGGAACACATTAACTGCGATAAGCGAAGGAACCCTCTATTACCAAGGAGCTCTTCATAAAAAGAAATCTAGTACAATTTAAGCTCAATTGACGATAAAACAGCATATTTATGTCATTTTGTCATTTCTTTATTTATGCCATTTAAGTCTTCTAAGCATGTTTCTTCACATTTTTTCTGTTTGCTTTAACTCTTTGCTCCCGCGTGAATAGCGGAAAAAAATGTCCATAAGATGGCAGTGCGAAAAACTGTCATAATCAATCATAATTATGTACCTCAAGTTTGTTTGTAAATCAATACTCAGCTGTTTACTTCTACATTAAGTGTTATATATCGTTGAAATCTACATTTCTTGAGGATTTCAAATAGAAAAAAAATTTTTTTTGAATATGCAAATTTTATGCAAATTAACCTCCCCAACTGGGGGGGGGGGTTGTCTTCAAAATTAAAGAGATATCCTCACCTCAAAGAGCACTACAGATTTTATTTTCTACCAATTTTTTTAGAAATGGTCGCAAAAGGATGCTAAGGAAATAAGCTTTCAAGGTACATCACTCAAAACTTACCTAAAAGCCTAGGTTTTCTACAATTTGCAATTTTCTGAGGCACATGACCTTTTTTTTGACTGGTACCGACCGGTACCAAATTTTGGTAGTTAAATTTAGTACCTAAAATGTGATCAGTCATTATCTGCTAGAGGTTAGCCTAAACCATGTAACATTAGGTATTTTTGAACAGGGAATTTCTTCAAGATTTAGAAAATATTAAGTTTAAATAGAATATGCTGTCACTGACAATGAAACAGCAGCTTGTTTACACCCTTCCCATTTCTTGAGAAACAAGGGGGATACAGCAAACTTTGATTTAGAGAAGCCAAACTTCTGCTAGCTTTTAAACTTGTATTTCACTTCTTGTCTCCTTGGAAATTTGATACAAAATGACAACTTTAGTAGTGAAATAGTTGCAATTTATTTTATGTTTTTATAGGGTGTAGTTTTTGTAAAAATGATAATTTAGTGAAGGTAAGTCAAAAAATTTGTGGGGGTTTTGAACTGACATGATGTACAGTACTCATTTTTGATCAGTAAATATCATATACCACTTAGTCTAAACTATTTAAAGTTATATATTGCTGGAAAGCAAATTTCCTAAGCTTTCAAATGTAACTGGTATTTAGCAACATATCATATTTTTTGAGCACTAAATCTACTTTTATCTACTTACCATTCAAATTTGTTTGGGGGGTTTTGAGACCCCTAAAAAATTTGGAAATATAAAAAAGTAAAATTTATCATTATCGCTTGAAATTTTGTCAAATGATGCCCCAAAAGAGTAGTTTTCAGACTGTGTTAATGATAAAGGGTTTGGTTTTGTGGTAAAGATGTAATCTGAATTTGATTTTAGTGTAGTTGGCACGTGCTGAGAATTTGGCTGATTTTGTCATCTGCAACTGGGTTCTTCGTCTTTTTAACGGTTTTTGGGTATAAAAATCCAAGAATCAGGGCATAAATTATACATCTTCCGATGCGTGAGGAAATAAGCGTGATCTTTTGAAAATTTTATGAAAATCGGATGAAAAATAAAGTCACAAATTGATTTTTTAGTAAACTAATTTTGTAACTCAATTTAAAAAAAAATTTGAGGGAAGCACTGAAAACACGAGATCATCAATCGATGATCGCGGGAGCGAAAGAGTTAAACTTGCTTTTTTATGTCATGGTATATCTGGTATGATCACAGTTTCTACCTAACAGAGGTTATAATATGATGATTTTTTTCACAAGATGCAACATTTCTACAAAGTCAATTTACTTAAAAACTAATTTGTGATTTCATTTCTCAACCAAATTTTGAAATTTTTGAAGAAATTGATGGCTATTTTTAAGGCAACTCTTACAATATGTGATTGGTACCTGTACTATTACTTTTTATGCTAACAAAAACACCAGTTCCACAACTTTTCCCCTTTCCAAAAATTGGTAAGCTGACTAAACACTGGCAAGTTTAACATGTAAAGATTGGGGTAAAAGACCCTACTACCAAGTAGTGTCATTTGAAACCTGAGGAAATTTGCTTTCCAGTAGTTTGTAACTCTAGTTAGGGCTAGGAATTTGTCACAAATAAACCAATTTGCTTCCTTGGAATAGTTTATATATGCATAGTCAGTATTTTTATTGCTTTTGTTCTGCTGTGATTATTTTTTTTTGTAAATCTAGATTTGTCTTGGGTCCAAACTTAGTTTTATATCTTGGTTATTTTTTTGCAAAAAAATTCTAGATGAAACGTCATGGTTGGCGGATCAATATTTGGCAGCGTGCAATCAAAAGCTGTTGAGTAAGCAAGTAATCAAACGTGATAGCACAAGAATCGGTGTGAAAGACGGTCATATTGGATTTCCTCCTGCGAGTACCCTGAAATGCTTCCTATGTAATCGCATTGGTCACCACACAATTAACTGTTGTGTTAAACTAGAAGGAGGGTGAAATAAGTATAACAGACCAGCTAGACACGCAGTCATGTGCTACCAACGTGTTTAAATTGGGCACGAGAAGAGGTTCTGTTCCTTGAGGTGGATGCAACACCCTTAGACCTACATCACATCTGTACCAAGTTGGATGCGCTGCACAAGTTGGAAAATTGTTGGATGATTCCAAAGCAAAGAACAAAGAATATTTAGAGCTCAAATCTGGGGAGAAAATTATAGTCGTGCATATTGGTGCCTGCCTGAGTAAAGTAAATAAGAAGTGTCTGTCTCTTGCAACCAGAAAGGTGGGCGAGAATATAGTTTAGGTTCTTCATGATACAGGCTGCAATGGCGTTATAGTCAGGAAAGTGTTGATGAAGGAAGATGATTTTACTGGTAAACATGGGTTATGTGATGGCTATTGACCAGACATTGAAGGAGGCACCTATTGCTGAGATTAAAGTGGACACGCCTTACTATATGGGAGTAACTCAAGTGACATGTTTGCAAAACCATTTGTTTGACCTTGTCATTGGGACATGGAATCTGGACGATCCTGTTCCTGGTGTGGAGACTTGTGCTGCTGTGATCATAAAGGCTTAAGCTCAGAAGGATGCCCCGATCAAACCTTTAGTTGCTAAAGACATGTTGGCTCAGACTTTTATCACAAGGGATGAACTGGCGAAACTGCAACAGGAATACACTACTTTGGGAAAGTATGTGGACCTGAAGGATACTGTTAAAAAAGGAGACTATGAAATAAAATATGAAAAGTGGAGAGGTATCTTATACAGGATTCCAAATTGAGTTGATAGATTAAGTGAGTGCTCAAAGCAGATTATGGTACCAAATACATTGAGGGGGAAAGTTATAAAAGTTGCCCACAACTCTATTTTTGGAAGACATCTTGGGATCAAGAAGAACAAAGACTGCATTCAAACAAATTTCTACTGGTCTGGCATGCAAGGTGATGTTACCAGTTTCTGCCAATCACGTGATGTATGTCAGAAGACAACTGCTAAAGGATCTGTTCCCCATGTGCCATCAGGGGATATGTTTTAGATTGATATGCTCTTTAGAAAAGTTGCTGTGGATTTAGTTGGACCAATATCACCTGCAAGCAAGAAGAAACATCGATATATCTTGACCTTGGTAGATTATGCAACCAGATACCCTGAAGTTGTTCCACTCAAGAATATTAAAACAGAGACAGTGGCAAAAGCATTCCTGGATATGTACAGTTGTCTAGGAACACCAGAGGAAGTCCTGAGTGACCTTGACATGCAATTTGTATCGAAGTGCATGGAGGAAGTATCAAGATTGCTGTCCATAAAACTATTAACAATTACTCTGTATTATAACTGGCACTATGGTGTAGTTGTGAGAGTGTCTGTATCGCAGTCGGTAGACCTGTTCATTCCCTAAGTCGAGTCATACCAAAAGACTTTAAAAAGTGGTATTCACAGCTTCCCTGCTTGGCGCTCAGCACATAGCAATAGTGTGGAGAACAAGCTCACAAGCTTATTTGTTGTGTCCTTGGGCAAAGCACTTAACGAAACATTTCCATCTTTATTTGGCAGACAGGTGGCCCACCTGTACTTTACCGGATTACAATTGTGAAGTTTCTAACCCAGCTTGTTGTAAAAGATGACTCTTGGGTACCCACCAGTGGAATTCTGCCTTGTTGGTGGTGGGGTTACCAGTCATTCAAGACTGGTTCAAAATGGGCTGCCATCTTTCCCCTAGCCTAATTTCAATTAGGTTAACAGCATGAACCTGGATTGTCATTCATGCCATACCTCCATCCGGAGAAAGAAGAGGGGTAACCACAAACAATGCCGTATCATTTTATTTGTAATGGGTCAGTTGAACGTTTTAATGGTACACTCAAAAAAATGCTAAGACGTTTTTGTAATGAGCAGCCCCACCAGTGCCATCGTTTTGTTAACCCCTTACTATTTGCATACAGAGAAGCACCACAGGAGGCTACTGGATTCTCACCATTTGAATTATTGTACAGGGGGACAGTATGTGGACCAGTACAGCTCTTGAAGGAGCTGTGTATGGGAGAGACAGATGGGACAGAAATCAAGACAAACTACCAGTATGTTTTCGAATTGAGAAAACTTTTAGACAACACCGTAAAAATTGCCCGGAAAAAGTTGCTAAAGAGCAGAAAGAAAGCAAAATGCTGTATGACCGAATAGCAAAAGGAAGAGAGTTTCAAGAAGGTGACAAGGTATTATTGCTACTGCTGGGGACAAATAAGGTTTTGATGCAAGGAAAAGGGCCTTATATAATAGTAAGCAGGTGTGAAAAGGTAATTAATATTAGGTAGAAGTGAATAAGAAGGTGAAAACTTTCCATGCAAACATGCTAAAAAAATACACTGAAAGAGCTGACTAAGACGGAGCACCACAACAAAATTCAGATGATAACCAAGTATTGCCTTGGGATGTTTGCACTGGGATTATAGGAGGAAATGAAGACCTGAGTGTGAACGACAATAAAATGATGGAATTAGCTAATTGTCATCAGAAGGAAACAGCACAAGACATAACTGACTAAAACTCGACAAAAAGAGATGATGAACACCTCGTTAAATCACATAGGGTTTTTTTTTTGATATTCCAAGTGAAACTAATATAATCAAATAAATAGAGTTTACTGAAAATAATCCAGTCAGGTATTGGCCTTATCCTTTGCCATATGCCATGGAGGGAAAATCTTATGAAGGAGATAGAAGATATGCTTAGCCTTAAAGTCATTTGATAATCAAACTCACCATTTGCATCCCCAATCATGATTGTGAAGAAGAAAGATGGATCAGACTGCATCTGCATTGATTATCAAAAACTAAACAAGCTTACAGTAGCAGATCCAGAGTCCATGACAACAAAAAATTTATTCCTGCGGTTAGAGAAAAGTAAACATTATTCTAAAATCAGTGGCGACTCCAGCTTTTTATGGCTACTCGAGCTTGTCACTGACAGTGTCGCAAAATATTGCAAAAACAATAAATAAAGCACAAAAATTAGCGAGAAGACAAAAATAGCAACAATTTATCCAGCCATTTAGTTATTGTAAACCACCTTTATTTACACAGTTATAACAAAACACGTGCTTTTATCAACTGTGCTCAATTTCAATAAAAAATTAAGTAAAAAAGTGTCTGAAACAACATGTTAAATGCTGACATTGCTAGAGCGAGGGCAACTGCAATCAATTTAATTCAAAAAAATACTTGAAAATCATTTCTCTCTTGTTATTTCTCTGCACAGCGTGTCTGGCTATTTTTGTTGAGCTTGCGCTAGACAAAATGTTGAGCACACAAAGCAACTGCCACCACAAACACTGGTGGTCTGGCTTCTTTGGACTTAATATAAATTAAGTTAAAAAGTTATAAACTTGTTTTGCAGAATTTAAATTTTAACAAAGTCTTCCCTCATTTCGTAACTCAGGCTCAGTTCGAGTAGCCTGAGTGCCAGAGTCGCCACTGTCTAAAATTGATCTTAGTAAAGGATACTGGCAAATCCCAGTTGCTCGAGGAGACATTGAAAAGAGAGTGTTTGTAACACCTGATGGTACATATGATTTTTTGAGAAAGCCCTTTTGAACAAAAAATTCAGTGCCAAATTGTTTTGCAAAATGAGGAAGATTTTAGCTGGAACGAACAATGTTGATAGCTGCATTGATGACCTTATAATACATACAATGGACTGGCAAGCACATCTTACAAGTAGTTATTCAGTTTTTATCCGGTGTTTTCCCTTTAGCAGAGATGGCCAGATTTACCCCATTCCTTCTGCAATTTCTCGCACTCCGTCCCTCCACTTATCTCGTCTCAGAGCATCCTCCTTCTTCAAACCAACTTTCTCTGTCTCCTCTTCCACTTGCTTCTTCCAGGTCTTCTTCGGTCGTCCTCGCTTTCTCTTGCCAGTCACTTCAAGATTCAGAGCAACCCTCAAAACACTATTGTCATCCCTCCTCAGTACATGTCCATACCATCTAACTGCATTTGCTGTTGCTAACCGGTCTATCGTTTCCTTCAACCCTAACATATCCATCTGTTCTTCAGTCGTCTTTCTGTCTACAATTTTCTGACCGCACATGACTCTCACCATAGCTCTCTCCGTTCTCCTTAAAATTGCTTTTTCATTTTCTTTTAGACACCATGTCTCACTTCCATACAGTATTGCTGATCTTACGCAAGAACAATAAACTTTACCTTTCATCTTCAGAGGAAACCTATTTCCAAGCAACAACTCTCCACATTTCCTGAATCTTACCCAACCGATTCTTACTCTTGCTGTGACTGCCGCTTCACAACCACCACTTGCATTTAGTCCGTCTCCCAAATAACAAAATCCATTCACTGTCTCCACTTCATCGCACAACTTCTCGATTGAGTCCATCGTCCCTTCCATTATTCCTTTACATTTCAAGCAAACAAAATGCATTGCCAACCTAGCGGTAACTCTCTTTATTTTTGCACATTTGCCATGAACCCAGTTTTCACATTTTGTGCACAACACTGAGTTGGCCATGTCTCTCCTCCCACAAACTCCACATGGATCTATCTTGCTTTTGTATAGTTTGCCTTCTGACCCGCTTACCATCATTTTTGTTTTTCTGGTGTTGACCTTTAAACCTTTACTTTCCAGTGCATTCTTCCAATTCCAAAACCTTTCCTTCAAGTCTTCCATGTCTTCACTCATGATAACAAGGTCATCTGCATATAGTAATTCGTTAACCACACCATAACCACAAGTATTGGAGAAATTGCTTCAATGTTTACGAAAAGCAGGACCGACCGTAAAACTGCCTAATGTTATTTGGGGCCGAATCTATTGAATTTTTTGGACATTTTATCTACTGTGACTGGATCACAGTTAATGAGAACAATTTAGAAAAAAATTGCATTGCACAAAGACCGACTACAAAGAAAGAGGTTAGGTTGTTTTGGGGATTAGCAACCTATTACTGTGCACGCATTTCCACATTTGCAGCGATTGCAGTGCCATTGACTGATCTAACATGCAAGGGACAACCAAACAAGATTCAATGGGGGCAAGCTCAAGAAAAGGCCTTTAGCAGCTTGCAAAACTGTTTATTGAAGCAACCAATCCTAAAGCTTCCAGATCATGACAAGTCTTTCATACTACAAACTGCTGCATTAAACTGGGGGCTAGGTGCTGCCCTCATGCAAAAGCATGATGAGAGACTGTATCCAGTGGTCTATAACAGCACAAAACTTGCGTCAGCTGAAGCCTTAGTAGAGGAATGTTTAGATATTACATGGGACATAACAAAGTTCTGGCTATACTTAGCTAGTAAACTGTTCATTTTACAACCTGATCACCAGCCCCTGGCATATATAAACAAGTGCTAGTATCAGAACGATTGCATAATGTGATGGGCCCTGGCTTTGCAAGGGTAAGATTATACTGTACAACACATTCCTGGGAAGGATAGTGTAGTGGCTGATTATCTTAGTTGTGTGATGAACTAATTGTGCTGTGTTTATGTGTAATGTTTATGCTATGCTTAATTGTAGATATGTGTGAGATATGGTAATCAAATTTATGTTGTGCATGATTAAGGATCTTAGTAGCGAATTGGACTTACAAATTTGGTTATTTGTAGTTTTAATGTTATCATTATATTATTCTTTGGGGAGCATATGTCACAAATAAGCAAATTTGGTTTCTTGGATTAGTTTATATATGTATAGTCTGCAATTTTGTTGCTTTCGTTCTGCTGTGATTATTTTATATGTAAATCTAGATTTGTCTTGAGTCCAAACTTGGTTTTATATCTTGGTTATTTGTTTGCAAGAAAAACTTTTTCCTTCACATTAAGATTAGTTTGTTCATGCTTCTTCCGACGTCACAGTGGTAGATCACAAAGTTTACAATTAAGACTGATTCAAAATACACTTTTTCTTCTCGAAAATTTTCAATTGCTGATATGACGAAATTTAGTAGTAGGTGTTTTTTTGTCACTTGATGTTGCTTTTGAAATTTCTGTATTGCGACCCATTTCTATTTAAGGCAACAAGATTTTTATGCATGCAGAGAGTGCAGGGTGAAGAGCAAAAAAGTGAGAGTAACAAAGAGCATAAAGAGACAGAAAGTGTGTTGTTCTGTGGTGGTTTGTTGTGGATTATTAGTGTGACAAGAATCAAGCAATTAATTGATTGATTTAGTTTTCTGGTTGGCTTCTGATTGATATATTAGAGTGCATTAGTTTGTGTGATCGATGAGCAAAGGAATTCAAAGTCTCAAAGTATTTTGTAAATATATCTGTTCTATTCTTCATCAAAAAGTGTGTGATTCAAAGTATCATGGTTAAGTATTTAGTGGAATCCACTCTTCACCTAGCTGTTAAGTTACAGTCAGAATTAATTAATCAAGCGAAAATATAAGTTGCCTCAATTTTAAGAAAAAATTTAAATTGAGATAGAACCAAAATTCTATTTACGCGACAGAATTAATTTATAATGGCTCATCAGAAATTGGTTTCATTACATAATTTTCCATTTTTAGGAAAAAATTTTTCCTATTAGACTTAAGAAGTGCTGTTTTTGCAAAAAGTTAGTTGTTTGGTACATTTTGACAATTATCCTTGCAAGCTTGGTTCTTTGGCATTAAATTATATATCTAAATTTGCAAAGGCATTTGTCAAAACATAAAGTCTGTAAAAGTTTTTCAAAATAGCCTACCTGTGAAAAATACTTCAAACTTTGATGGCTGGGTTTCACAGAATTGCAATTTTTAGAAAAGGCCCAAATTGCATACCACATTATCAATGGTTGCCAATCAACAGGGCCTCCATGCAGCCTAAAAGATGTTGACAACCCTATGCTCATGCAATATCTGATAAACTGCAACTTCTGATGAGATTGTCATGTAAATGAATGAAAACTGAAAAGGAATCATAAAGTAGAAGACAAAAGGGTGTTATTGACATTGTATAATGGAGTAGGATGATTACTTGAAAGAATGTTATAACGAGCATTTCTATCAAATTTAACCCAAGAAGCAGCAACTGGTGCTGAAGTAGAAGTAAAGGTTTTGGGTAAATTTTGGTTACTCACCAAAGGTGTGATTACCATCATTTTCAGTTTGTTCATTGCTTTGAACCACACTTCTGATTAGTATGATGAATTTTTACAGGTTTTGCAACCTCGTATCTTTTGTTTTCATCGTTATTTCGATTCACCTTCATGTCCAATAGCTTCAGTTTCAAGGTCGCTTGTACTTTGTGTTCCACTTCACGCTGAGCACAGTAAAAATCGTCTTCCTTCCTTTCCTCACTCTGCTGAGCTTTAAGCTCTACTAACTTAAGTTTGATTAAAGCGTCGTGATGTTTTGAAGAAGATTGAGACAAGGCATTTGAACCAGTCTTAGAAGCACTGACTACACTGGAAGTATAGTGATTATGTGTTGAAGTCTGGAAGTTGTCTGATTCAGACAGACTACACCATTTACTTAGAGGAGTGTTAAACTTGGTTTTGTCTGTGGTAAGAGAATCAATTGCTTTTTGGTCAATTGAATCCCCAGATTTATGAGTGTCTGCAAGTTTTTGAAAGTCAATTTCAAGCATTTCAAGCAAGCTTGAATTCAAACTTATGGGAGGCCACCAAAGTGATTGTTTTGTATTTTCAGGAATAAGCTATGAAACATTAGGCCACTACTTATGAATTTTTTGCTATTGTATGCCTATATGTACAATCTAAAAGCTTCTGGGCTAGTGCATATTGCCAGGTTGTGGCATAAGCACAGTCTGGGAAAGAGCAAACTAACTTATAGCAAAGCATTTACAGGTTTTAGTGATTACAGTTGCTGCACTTCCATCAGTAATGAGGAGGTTAAAAGTACTGACTTAGCCTGCTGCATCAGCTTCATTCAGTGAATAGTTGTATGGGCATTAATAAAAATTCATGTGTTTTGACGTAGCCAATTATAGTTCCAAAATCAAAAGTACAGAGTTACATACTTTTATGTTCATTTCACCTTGTGAATGAAAGCAAAAGTTCAAAGTTGTTGGAAGGGTACCAATGTGATTGTAGTAAATTTATAGGAATAAGCATTGAAATGTTAGGCCCACTACTTGTAACTTTTTTGTAATTATGCCTATTTCCACAACCTAAAGCTACTGGCTGTGCATATGTTGCTTGGCTTGGCATAAGCGCAGCTTGGGAAAGAGCAAACAGACCTAAAGTTAAACATGTAGTGTCAACTTATTGCAATTGGTTGGGTTATGGTTTGAGGTTGAATTCAATCAACCAGGTTTATGAGCTAAACATGCAAATAATTTTTGTAATTTCTGCAGGATTTACATGAAAAATCGCCCCTTTGTTTGACTTGGCTATATGTGGTTATTATGTTGTAGAGGTTAATATTAGTGATGTGCCAATACTTTAGTATTGGTATTGGTGGGATTGGCCTATTTTTACGGTATCAGGTAGTAGTATCAGTATCGGTTAAATATAGCTGATACCTACCAATACTTATTGAGCACAAAATAAATATAAAAATTTTTTGTTATATTTTTTCATAGATATAAAAAATTTTTGTTTCCCCCTGGAACTGGATTGGATTTGTAACATAATTAATGATTTGTAGTGTATCAATAATGACCAGGGAGAGGGTGGTCTTCCAAACAGGACCCAAACATCGTGTAGCACTCAATATTGTTTTCATATAAATATACATGTTAAAAGTATTCTATAAATTTTAGTTTCCCTTTTAACTTCAGAGGCAGTGATTAATAAAAATCACTTCTAATAAAAGGATTGTAGGGAAATTTCTTAATGCTAAAGCTACTGATGCCAATACAGTTATCTTCAATTTATGTAATAATGAATTTTTGAAAGCTGGGAGCGATGAGAAAGTTTTTAGTTTTGACTTTAATATGAAGGCAGTTTATTTGATAAAAAGAGTGTGTAGTTTGTGAATGGTTTTGATTCTTTTAAGCATAATATACACATTTTTCAGTTTTGACTTACCAAGCTGTTTTTTTTTGCTAGAAAAGGTATGTTTGATAATAGCTGCAACCAGACTGGGAAGAAATGGGGAATCTGGGAATGAGATTCCCGGGAAATTTTGCTAGTTTGTGGGAAATTTTAACCGATTTAAAAAAAAAATTTTGAGATGAAATTTCTGAAAAAATTTTTGAAGTTTTTGTGGTAAATCAGCATTAAAGTGAGGCCCACTCATTAGTGAACAATCAGTAGTTTAAAGTCGCATCGTGCAGGTTGGCACATTCTTTGCAAGCAAATCATACTTATGACATCACAACAGCATGATTATTAGCGCTGCTTGCTTCGCCTTCGGATCTCTTTGATAGCAACTTGTGTCGCCGGGTCGCTTCGTTTCCGTTAATTTAACATAAACCTTACCACTTTAAAGGCGCTTAGTGCAAAAGCTGTAAATTTGATTTACCAACGGGAGTGAAGCTGTTTTGCGCAATCTTGTATCCAATTCCTTATCAGAGTTAGCGCGTTTATGTCATGGACTCATTCATAGTTATTGGCTTACCGAGTTCGCCTACTAAAAATTAGTTGTATCAGTGTACTTGCCAGTAGAATAATGGCTTCAAAAGAAACTAGATTTAAATCAAAGATATCCATTCAGTGTGGTTGTTGTAAAGTATCTATGCAAAGGGGCAGGCTTAGCGAACATACCCGTCAGCAACATCCCGGTTTGCCTATTAAAGAGCGTGGTCAAACAAGCCTCACAGATATTTTATCCTGGAAAAGACCACATGATTGAAAAAATGAAGGAGAAACCAACTCAACCGCAAAAATGAAAAAGACCAATGGACCAGATGAAACACAATCTGGTAGTACTGCTGCTACTAGCAAAAGTCCAAGTTGAACAAATTGCTACTGAAATACAATCTGCAGACAGCGTAACGTCAAATACCCAACAACCTTAAGAACCTTGTTGTTGCAGAAATAAAGCAGCTGAAGTTGAACAGATTGCGAATATGCAGTGCTTGTTCCACTGATGCAAATGTTAGATTACGCTGCAGTGCAGGACTATTTAATTACGACTTTGCTCTTGGAATCTATTTTGCCGAGAGTAATTAGCCAGTTGGTTTTATCAACTTTAGAAAATTTATAGCAAGACACATAGCCGCATAGATGCATCAAGCAACTTTGGTTTGTATTATATTAAAACTATGCTTTAGCTATCAACATTTTGCGTGAAGATTTCACCAAAAAGAATGGTGTTAAATAATTATGACGTCATAATTGCTATTTCAAGCCACGGAAAATTTTTAGTTCAAAAAATGGATTCCCAGGAAACTTTGCATTTTATCCAGGCCTGGCTGCAACTGGCTAATACTTTTTTATTAATATGTCTATGGGAAATTTTCACTTGCTGAGGTGTTTTTATTATGCTGTCAAGTTTTTTTTTTCAGTTATGATATTGTTACTTTCTCATTTTATTTTATTTTTTTTAATCTTTTGTGCTTGTAAGGTAAGCCTATTTTCTTTGAATAATAGTATTCAATCCATTGTTTTAGTATTTTGCTATAAAAAAGTACTGCTTGATTTGTTGAACTTTCTTTTACAGATTTGCAATAATATTGTAATGGATAATAATAGATAAATACCCTAGAAAAAGTTCAAAATGCAATAAAAAGCTAGATTTACTAAATACATTCTTTGTTACTGCTTACAAAAGCTTTTATTGCTGGTGCTCACTAGATAAAAAGTATTGGTGGTATTAGCAGTATCAGTATTGGCTCTAAATGCTGGTATTGGTAGTAGTATCGGTATTGGCTTAAAATGTCGTATCGGTACATCTCTAGTTGATATTAGTTAGGCTTGCAACATGACCATAGAAAAATATTTTAACTTGTCATTGCGTTATTAAAAATAAATTTTTACCTTACCAGGATGTTAATAGCATAATATATTATTTTTTATTTACAGCGCATTAGTTGTTTGCTTTTGAAATAACAGTAGATAATTTACTCGCAACTGCTACCTGCTGCTGTTTTCACTCTAAAGGTACCAGGCAGGGTTATGACATTTTTCTTTTCTTTAAATGCTTCAGTGTTTAAGGAAAAGAAAAAAAGCATGTTTAAATTGAGGAAAAAAAGAATATGTTGTTGCATCATCAATTCAACTTATATCATTGTTGAATTTTTGTCATCAAAAGCATTTTGTTAATATATCTCAAATAACTGTTCAATCAAGTTTTTTTAGTAAGTGGTTTTTGAGAACAGAGAGCAAATTTTGCAATCAAGTGTTAACTGTGATGCCATTTTACCCCAAAATTGTAAAATTTTTGCCAGAGTGGTGATTGAGGATTAGTTTTTGTTTGGGTAAAAATTGTTTTCCTCCATCAAGAAATGCAAATTAAAAAAATTATCTTTTGTTTTGACATTATGAGCCCCTTTATGACCCTCACCCAGTGTCAGCCAAGTTTTATTTTTGTATCCCCAGTAGCTTTGGAGGAGTTAAAGCAATAGACTTCCAACTCTTTTATTTACATTAGAATTTAAGACGCACAGCTACAAAGTAACTAAATTACTTGCAAATTTTTTCCAATCTAAACTTATGTCTGATTGCTGTTTGTCATTTGTCATTTTTTAAAGGAAGTTGCTCAGCAGCATTTTTTGTACAAGTTTCAACTAATATTGCTATGCATTTTGTTATTGCATGATCTGTGACAACTAAAGTTGTAACAAAAGTTTTCCAACAATATTTGAAATAGTTTATGTTTTAGCTGCATTTGTCGCTGTTCCAGCAGCTCAACGACATCACCTCCAATGACAAAAACTACCACTCAGAAAGGAATGCTGTAAGTTATTCATTGTAATATGTTTATAAAGCAAGCTTTATCGTAGTTTCTTGATGGTGGATTTGATTTACATATAAATTTACTTGTAATTTTTTTATAAGAAAAATTTTAACAAGTGAGTTAAATGTATGAGTGTAACCAAGTGTTCTTTAGTGTATTATATCAAATGGCATTCACTGGCACTGAGCAAGTATTTCTAAATCAAACAAATAAAATAGTGATTGCTTCATCCTAAATATCAAATGATGTGCAACAAAAGCAGTAGTTGCCCAAAATTTTTTCTTTGCACCAAAGGCATTTTGACTGTTTTTAACAATTATGGGTTGTTGATTTCAGAAACTTAATTGATTTGTTTGTATCAGGTCTGATATTCCTGCAATGATCCTCACTGTGGTTACAAAATGAGTTAGTTATAGCATGGTCAGTGTTTTCATTCTAGCCTTGGTACTAATAACAAAATAGAACTCTGTGAACGCAAATGTGTAATTAGTTCCGTCTTCATTAAATAGAAGCTAACGTAGCAATTGTTGAAGCAATTCTTTTTTGCAAAAGAGGAGAAAACAATTGAAAAATATTGCTGGATTTCTTTTTTTTAGATCGTATTTTCTGACCTCATTTTTTACTTTATATTTGTTGGATGGCTTTGTTTTTTAGCAGATCAATATTTTCTGGCCCCCAATTTTTTTGTCACTTTTTGCCTCAGATTGATTGCATAAGCTTTCTTCAAGGTTAAATTTCTGTGGTTGTAATGACTAAAAACATTTTTATTCTTTGTTTGCATTCAGAAGGTTCAGTTAGACAAGGCTTCTGTGGCTCCCCCCTTCACAACGTCTGGATTGAGGTGAATTAAACATTTTTTGAAATCTGGAAAATGGTCAGATATCAGGCATAACTGCGTTTAATGATTTTTAAGAATGATGGTGGCAAATGTATTGTCACATTTAATTTGCCAGCTGTAGTCAGCTTGCATTGCATCATCCTACTACCCTTGATGTTGTACTTCCATTTCAATAATATTCTAATAAAACTTCTCCTTTTGCCTATCACTCAAATTACTTAGGTTTCCAGAGAGTGGTCTAAATGGATGTGTAGGCAATGAAACTTTATACTCAAGTTTGCACAAATATTGAGGTAATTGCTCAAGAAATTGAGCACATCTTCTTAGTTGTTGGGTGATTTTCTGTTTCCCAAAAGATTAAGACAACTTCCACAAAAGCACTGCAGGCACAGGTTTTTTAATTCATAAAACTTTGAAAGTTGTTGGCATTATTTTTTTCTGATTTGAGGGTTTCATTAGGGGTATCTAAGAATCAAAAACCAACCAAGGGCCATCATAACTACAAACTTTTCAAACATTGGTCCACAAAATTTGTGCAGTTATATCAGAAACAGTCACCATCCTTGTTGAGTGCTTGCAGAAATAGTTTTATTATATCGAGTTTGATATGATGGGGAAGGTAAAAATATTTTTGACATTTCCAGTAAAGGATGAGCTGCGACATTTTTTACACCACATACCAATTCTTTTCTCACAAGCCTGTCTCGTTTTTTCCAGTGTAGGGGACAAACTCTGCTATTTCACTTAAATACTTTAAATCAGATGACCATCACATTTTGATACCAGTGTGGTAGGGTAGTACAGGTGTGTGCAGCCTTTTTTGCTGGTGGATCAATTGCAAACTTGTTGAAAATTCTATGAGCAACTCAGATGTTGTAGTCAATGATGCTTCTACTTGCTAACAAGCATTGAAGCATTGCTGGTGGCAGTGCTCATCCAAAAACGTGGTGAAGACTTTTTAATTTTTGGAAATCAATACTTTTGAAGTAACTTCATGCCAAATTTGCTGGTTCTTACAAGTAAGGACTTTTTTGGAGATTGGTTATTCTGAGCTCTAATTGATACATTTGCTATGCAAGATCACAAAGTTTCATGTTGGCGGCTGCATGTCGGATCCTTTCTGCCAGCCACAAAATTTCGCATTATTTGCCATCACATCATTTCCTGTTTTGCACTGCTGGTGTAGTGTATATAGCATCCATTTCTCAGTTGGCAGATGTGGGTTCAACTCTGTTGTAGAGACACCTCAAAGACTAAAAAAACGATATTTACAGCTTTTGTGCTTAGCAATCAGAACAAAAGGGATGTTGTGGAGAAAAAATAGCTAGTTTGGTTGTTCTATCCTTGTGTATGGTATGTGATGGCATGCCTTCATCCTGATGTGGCAGACAGGTGGCAAGGCCGAGCAGCCTTAGTTGTTGTTAAGGTCCCATGTGACTATGTGCTAGCAAACAAAGCATTACCTCATATGCATAATGTGTTTATTAATTACATTTAGGCACATCGACAATTTTCTTTCATTTTACATTGCGCTCTGATCTTGAAATCTACTTTGGTAGACTACATCAGCCTGAAATTTGATTGGAAGTGTAATAAAGAAGAGTAAACAAAGCACATTCACTGCACATTGTGCGAGCAATAACGTGCAGTAGCATATGTTACGATATTTATAATATCACAAACAACCAATTGACAATTATAACGTACCTCAGATAACATATAAACTGAAATAATGATGTGACAGGAAAGTCCAAGGGTTTAGCTGGGACATCACAAACATAATTTTTATCCCATTTGTGCCCAGAAAACATAAAAGTGTTTTAAAATACGTGAAAGTGAGATACATTGTTTAGTACAGTGTCAACACATGATAACTGCTGTCAAAAATTTTTTTAGTTTATCTAAATAAATATTAACTGAAATGTTATGCTGTGAAAACACATTTGTCACTACAATTGCCCCTGCATTGAGTATATTTCCACCTACCCTTCACTGATATATTAGTTACAGTACCTAAAGACTGATTTACTGTCATAATATGTTTGTTGGTCTAAATTTAGACATGTAGTCTGATAGAATTGTTTTTGCAAAAGTAGTACCAAAAATCATAGTTGACAAGATTTTATTAGACATCGTAGTTGCAAGTGCTTAGCAGGCACTCACGGTGTTACTTCTTTGCATCACTGAGATAATCAAGTTGATGAGATGCAGCTTGGTTATAGCCAACACACCAGCAATTGTTGGTTGTTGGAATGGTCGTTTGTTAGAACTTAGTTGATAGAAACACAAACAGTGAACTAGTTTAGTAATTTAATCTGGGTTACAGGGGTCAAGTAGAATCTACAGCACGAATTTTGCAAAGCACTTAGAAGTAATAAGCTAAGTTTGCTTTCAAACACAATAAAAATTTTGCTTGTGAACAAAAATATTGCTTATTAGTTTGATTATTTTATGCTAAATTGCACTATGTAGAATTGCAATTTGCATAGTTTATGCAAAAACTTTGGTTATTATTTAAGAAACTTGATAAAGCAAAATCACAACACAAAACTGTCAGACATCAGCAACCCTCTGTATGACAAATGATGTAATAACACAACGTCTGGTACGATTGGAGTCACAAATGTTGCAGAAGAGCTGCTAAACTTTTTCTACGTATTCACCCAGAAAATTTTGCCTTGTTTGCTGGAACTGAACTCCTGTAAGTTGCTTAACCAACTGCTTGTTTAGTACATTGTACTACCTATGCAAAAATATTTGTAATTACTGTAAATATGTGCTACTTACCTGGTATTGTTGTTGGCCACCATAATTGACAATAATGCTCAAATTCTGACTTCCACAAAAACTTTTGTGTGCAGTGTAAAATTTCGTGCAAACTTTTATCTGACTGCCACATTACTAGTCTAACAGCAGAAAGCAGTTTGGTTAAAATTTCTTGAGCTGTGTTACAACAACAAAAGAAAAAAAGCACCCTATTTTTTTGTTGCAAAAACTCAATGTTTGTCTTAGATGGGTTGATTACTTTAAAAAGTTTACCTGAGAGTGAAAAATAACTTTATTTTTGAAATTTGCAACTCAAAATTACCCTAATTTTATTCCAAAAACCTGGGCACCAAATATCGTTTTGGCTTGTGTAATGAACAGAAAATTTTGAAGCTATTGTTTTTTATTTAATACAGGGTAACCATTGTAGTAATTTTGTTTCATTAAAGTGATATCTCTATTCAGTTTCAATCTTCTACTTAACCAAAGTAGAGTTGTGAGACTGCTTCCCCACATTTTGGTAGAGGCTACTTTTGAATACCAAAGCAAGTTTCAAACTGAATTTGGGCATCCCTCACGTCTAAAAAGTGAGGTTAAAAATAAACAAGGCATTGCTGTTGATAAAGAGCAGCTCTAAAATAGTGTTTATTTCAAGATTTAAGTAAGTGTGTAATCGTTAGTTTAAGTGTGAAATTGCTAGCCAATGTACAAAGCTGCAAGATAAATTTTGGCTGACATTGCTAAACGAACCAGTACATCACCCTTAGTGTAATATTTTGAAAATGTAAAAAAGGATAGCTTTGGTACCAAATGCTAGTTATTCATTGTATATGCTAAGATAACAAAAGATGTCATTTGCTTCTATTTAGATTTTTGGTCCTTTGGTAGAAATTTTTTTGAAAGCTGCTGGAAGTGCGATGTAAGCATTATGTGACAGTAATGCAATGGTAATTTTACAGCTATGCATGTGCTGTTTTCTTGCTTTATTGCACAATGGAATTGGTCTATCAGCTTCATTTATGATGTCATCTTGCCTATAATGACGTAACGTTTTTCTCAGTCCCTTCAGATTTTCAATTTTGCATACTTTAATGTTTGCTTATTACGGTTGTTTGCACATAACCACACTCTTTGCTTTTTCCACACAAATTTTGTTCATTAGCTATGGCACTCTTTTGCCTAGTTTAGTGTTTTTCAACTGTTTTTGGCATGTCACCCATTTTCAAAATGCACAGAAGCATGGTCACATATTTTTGTCAATTTCATAAGTGATTTCAAAAAAGTTATGAATGATAATTTCAGGAATGTTGTCCAAATAAAATAAAAAAAACAAGTGGTCCAAAGAACAGCGTTTCCAATTTCACTCAGTATGAAGGCTAAATGAAATATACTGGCTTAATAAAAGCATGGTGCACCAATTAGAAATCACAGAACTAGACCATCATCTCTGTCACAAATGATCTATATTTTTTGATTTGATAAAGATGCCATCTTGCAACTTTTACCCATAATGTTGGTTTGTGTATAACAACATCTTTTGTTTTTTCCTCAGACGTATTTTGTTCAATTATGACACTCTTTATCTAGTTCAATGCTTTTCAACTGTTTTTGGCATGTGGCCCAATTTGAAATTCACAGAAGCATGTCCCCTGGTTATATATTTTTCTCGTTTTGACAAGCGACCTCAAAAACCTTATCTAAAAAAATTTTAAGGGTGTAGTTCAAACAGTATATAAAATCAAGAAGGCTAAATAAAGTACTGACCCAGTAAAGGCCATGGTTCAATGATAGAAAATCACTGATTTGGTTGATCATTTGTCACAAATGTTCTTTATTTTTTAGTCTGATCAAGATGCCAGCTTGCTAGTTGATATGTTTACTCTGCTACATCTTTTGTAGCATGGACTCAAGTAAATAGGCTGCAGTGAAAAAAGAAAAATTTTGAATTTTAAAAAGTGGTGTTTATATATGTCCCCAAAAATGGTGTAAATGACGTAGAAACCAATTTTAGGTTAGTGCACCCTCTAGTGGTCATGCACATCCGTCAAACAGGAGAAAAATTGCTGTTTTTACCATAACTTGAGAACCGCTTAAGCTAGAAAGCTGGTTTTTGGCTTAAAAGATGCAGAAACACCACTTTCCTATCTTCAATAAGAGAAACTTTTCTTCTAAAATGCTTTCTAAAAGAGTTACAGGCAAAAAACACATTTTTGAGAAAATTTATGCACTTTCGTATCTAAAATATGGTCTATTTTGGCATTTGCAAGACTTCTAAGATGATTGTTAGTGATTAATTCAGTTAACTTTGATCTAATTCATTACCTGGGGCTGTTTGGATGTTTCATAGAGCAAGTATCATGTAAGCAATATGCAAAAAAATACTAAATGCAACACACGTTAGCATAAACATGGAGAGCTGAATGATAATAAAACACTGTTCACAAATAGCATATGCATGAAGGAAGATGTACATGCAGTAAACACATTGCAATGACCTTAGCAGCTAAATTTTCTCCTTCTAATATCTCAACAAATCTGTCATGGACTTAGTAGCACCAACTGACTCTTCAATGTTCTATGGTTTGAAGATATCATACCAGCAAGTTCATTATATTTACGGTGAAGGGTTCAGGTGGTTAAACTTAATATTTTGTTAAGTTTTCATTGTAAGCGCAGACAATTTCTGATGCTAATGCCTCACTTTAGCGAGCATCATAAGCAATCAGTGTGTCACTTTGGCAGAGTGGTTAAAGTCTGTCCTATGATTAAGGGCTGACATGATCTCAGAAGCCGCAGGTTTAAGTCACTGGTTGGTGTGGGCATGGGTTCGAATCCCATAGGCATATGTCGCCATATTTTGCTGGCATACCCTGAAGCCAACCCATATTGACTTTCTGTCTTCTTATTTCAGAATGTTTGTGCAAATAATTGTTGAATACAACAAAAAGTAATAGGACTATGATTGATAGGATTATTGGCAACAGCTTTATAACAGAACTTAGAAAGTATTTGTTTCGAAAGTTTTATTGTTTTCACAGGTAAAATACCAGTATTAAGCTGTAAGTGAATAAAGTTTAATGTCTACATTTGCTGTTGCAAGGTTACTGATCACTAACAAGTTCTTCCTTTGGTTTCAATAATAATATTCACAAAAGTGGAAAATAATGCTGACAAGGAAAAGAGCCTATTCTGGTGCTGTCATAAAAAAGTTGCATTGTGGAGAAATTTTTGAAGCTGTCAAGTTGTTTCCTCCAGGAGAATTACCGACAAAAAGACACGTGATTGAACAAATGCTGAATTTACCTGATTTTAGAACATTGAGTGCTGCTAGAGAAGTTGCCAAAGAACTGCATGAAAGATGGATATGGTGCAATGTATATCCTCAGCATCACTATACGATTGCAACTAAAATACAACAAATGATGACAACTTTCAGCAATGTTACATGGTACCCAAGAAAGAACTCAGAGCCATATAAGAAAATGGAATCTTCATTCCTGCAAGACATGGATCAACTTTTCGACGTGTACTGTGTTGATGAACAGCAAAGATGACAAATGGAAATCCGACATTGTTTGAGAATGGCAAGGGAAGATTTTACATTCTATGAAGACCAGAGGGCTGAGCGTAAACGTAGGTGTGTAGATGAAGTTATTCCTCTAACACAATCTGATTTGAGGTTCAGCCGTGATGCCCAGCGACCTTCTATTCCAATGTCTACGTATGCCTCAGCCTCACCAAGTTCAGAACAATGCTCTGCCTTTGCTTCAGATTCTAACAGTGATACAGCAGATGGTTCTGCATCACAGTCGTCAGAGACATCTGAGAAATCAATTTTTACTCCACAAGATAGCCACCCAAGTCATGCACAAAATCGTCAAAGATCAACCAACTTAGCAAGAATGTGTGAGAGATATCAATTATGGGATAGAGCTGGAGCTGCTATTGCCACCAGCACATTACAAGACATGGGAATCGTCACTAATGAAGACAAATCACTTGTAATTGATCCAAGTAAACTGAGAAGAGAAAGAGAGAGATGCAGAAAAGAAATTTGTCAAGAAGAAGTTTCTAATTGTAAATATGTATTTGGATTGTACTTTGACGGCAGAAAAGATGCAACCCAGGTTATGTTAGAAGGACCAAATGGAAAAATGTACAGATCTTCTCAACTTGAAGAGCATTATGTGCTGACTGGTGAACCTGGGACATACTATCTCACACATTTATCCCCAACTGATGGCAAAGGTAGAACACTGGCTCAAGAAATATTTGACTTCATATCAAACACAATGCTGTGCCAAAAGCTCAACATTGTCGGTACTGATGGAGCTGCATTGATGACTGGTAAGTTTAATGGTGTCATACGTTCTCTGGAAGAGTTGCTTAAAACTCCATTGCAATGGTCAATCTGCCTTCTGCACACCAACGAACTGCCACTTCGTCATTGTTTATGGAACTTGATGGTACAACTAATAGTCCTGATAGCTTTACTGGACCAATAGGTAAACAACTAGATGGATGTGTTTCGGAATGGCCGGTTGTTAAATTCAAAAATATCCCCAATGTGCATTTCCCTGATATACCACAGTCAGTTGTTGATGAGCTGAGCAGTGACCAGCATTATGCTTACAGAATTTGTATGGCTGTCATGGTTGGCTCAGTGGATGAAGATCTTCAATTTTTGGAAGTAGGGCCAATTGTCCATTCACGATGGTTAACTCTTGCCTGCCGGATTTTGCGTCTGTACATTTCAAAAGAAACCCCTTCTGCAAATTTACAAGCAATTGCCCATTTTTGTATTAGTGTTTACTTTCCAACATGGTTTGAAACCAAAAAACATAATCAAACAATTCATGGTGCAAAAAATTTCTTCAACTTGGTCCATCGTATACAGCAGTTTCCACACAGTGAAATTCGTTCCATTGCATCTAAGGTTGTGCAAAGAAACGCTTTTTTTGCTCATCCTGAAAATGTTCTCTTGGGCATGCTGGGAGATGATGATGAAGAATTTTGAAGATTGGCAGTTAACAAAATTCAAGGTTTGCGAGGAAAATCATTACAACACTCAATTCCAAATGACAATTTTAGAGGAGGTTATGTTGAAAACTGTCAAAACACCGAAGATGCTGTTAGTAAAAGCAACATTAGAATATTTCAAGTTCCCATCATCAATTTTAATGCACGGTCTTTTCATCAAATGGTCAATCTAAATGGAAGAGAAGTGAACCAACCACCAGTGATAAAGCACCACAGTGACTCAGAAATTGAAGTCATTCCAAAATATCCCTTAAAACTAAATCATCCATGCCATAACCAGCATGTAGAAAGGCATGTAAAACTGGTCACAGAGGCATCTTCTCAAGTGTGTGGCATTGATCGCCGTGATGGACTTATTCGGCAGAAATTAATGTCTCGACAGATTATGAAAAAATTTCACTCAAAGCATCATTTCACTGTTTGACTGGATCTATTCTACATGATGATTGACACAGATCTGACATTATTTCTTTTTGCAGTGTACCGGTACTACTGTGTGCACTGTGCAATACCAATATCAACATGTTGACAGGCTAAGAGTTTTCATTGTATGTTTACTATCTGCTCCAACTTTTCACTAAATGCTGTGTTTGCAAATAGTGTTTGGACATCATTCAGCTCTCCATGTTTATGCTAACGTGTGTTGCATTTAGTATTTTTTTGCATATTGCTTACATGATACTTGCTCTATGAAACATCCAAACAGCCCCAGGTAATGAATTAGATCAAAGTTAACTGAATTAATCACTAACAATTATCTTAGAAGTCTTGCAAATGCCAAAATAGACCATATTTTAGATACGAAAGTGCATAAATTTTCTCAAAAATGTGTTTTTTGCCTGTAACTCTTTTAGAAAGCATTTTAGAAGAAAAGTTTCTCTTATTGAAGATAGGAAAGTGGTGTTTCTGCATCTTTTAAGCCAAAAACCAGCTTTCTAGCTTAAGCGGTTCTCAAGTTATGGTAAAAACAGCAATTTTTCTCCTGTTTGACGGATGTGCATGACCTCTAGAGGGTGCACTAACCTAAAATTGGTTTCTACGTCATTTACACCATTTTTGGGGACATATATAAACACCACTTTTTAAAATTCAAAATTTTTCTTTTTTCACTGCAGCCTATAACAAGTTAACTGTGTGCCAAAAACCTTTGACAATGCCCTAAAAACAAGTTTAAACTGCAATTGTGTGGGCATAAGTGCTGAGTTTTCAAAATTTGTGGGGTAAGGACTGGCAAAACTGTGACAACGTGCTTTGGTGATGTAATAATTAGAGTGATTTTGTCAACTTCAAAATGTTCGCTGACAGGTAGCCTATTGGTTACTAAAAGGCAGCGGTTGCAAAATGCTGGCTATTTCTTTTTAAAAAGTTAATTTAGGTTAAATTTGGTCTCTCAGACTCTAAGGCCTTTACAGCAGTAATTCATCAGTGTTTTAGTATGGCAGGTTAACAGTGCACCTAAATAAAATTACTGTATATTTCAGCATATGAGGCAACCATCAGATACAATGAGGTACAAAATTACAGCAAACAATTTTTATTTACAACCAAAATGATACTGATTTTTCCGTGTAAAATGAAAAAATCTGCACATAGAATTTAAGGTCTGACTTTCATATTGGTTGTATAAGACAACCCCCAATTTTTAAGGTTGGTTTTTTTTACTTTAAGGGTCGTCTTATATGCCAAAATATACTGTAATATTTTGTTGATACCCAGCATGAGCATGAAAAATATGACTTTTATGAAATAATCGGATGTTAGGTAGGTTACCATGATGATGACACTAGAGCAAAAATTACTTACAAACTTCAATTGTTGCTTGATTATGGTAAATAATTAAACGACTTACATTTCTCTAACGTAGTCAATTATACAGCAGGGCTTAGTAATTGCAAACAAACCTTTGATCTGAAATCTCAAAGTATTTAATGGCCAGAGTTGTGCAACTTGAAAGAAGAAAATTAAGATTTTTGTATGATGTAGCAGTAGTAGTATGTGTGTCTTACTTTCTTCTGAAACATATCTCACAAAACAATGTTATTGTGGAGTGATAACAAATTTCACCTGAGTCTTGTCAACTAATTTCACAAACCACGTTGGAAAACAAATGGGTTAAATTTTAGGAAATTTTGTCCCAGATGCAAAAAAACAGTGAATCGTCTTTAATTGAAAAGGTATTGTGGCAAAAGTAATGGTAGGTTTGAGAAACTTCTAAAGTTTGTTTATAAAACCCTTGTTGATAGTCTCCATAACATTTCTAGATAAATATTTTCTTTTGCTCTTATTAAGTTTTATTTAACCATTTACTGAATCTGCAAAAAGAGGTCGCAAATATTTGATTGGTGAAACTTTATCTTTGTGAAAAGCAATCAAAAAATGACTGAAGGAAAAAGAGTATTTTATGGATGCAACTATTAATGAGTTTGGTAAACGCAGGTTTTAAGTGTAGTAAAAATATTGAAATGCTAATATTTGTAACTTCACATAAAACTGCAGGGTTTCACTGACAGGCACTGACTGCAAAGAATATGAAGGTCTATTCATACAGAACTAAATAGTTTTATTGCATTAGCAAGTGGGTTGCACTCCATGGAAAAATTTTTTTAGAAACCCTGCCTACTTACCTGGCGTCTCTGTTTAGAGGTAGATATAAAAGACTGCAGTAGCTGCTCATGTGCAACTACACTTCAGCAAAAGTTTTTTTTACATAATGCATGAGTTACTGTTATTTTCAACTATTTAGCAATTTTCTTTGCCCTGGTAAACCAGATAGGATGATACACCTTAATGTTGAATCCAAAAATAATTTTGGAATGGTTAATTGTGAATGGCAGTTTTTTTTAAATCTCATAATATCAGAGGTAAATTTTACTGCAATGCAATTGCTTTTCAAGCAATTAAAATGAATATGACGTACAATTTTTTTTTCTGTTTATTTTAATTGTGACTTCTTAGCTATTACAGTACATATCTGTCAGCTGCATTTTATTTAAAACAAAAAATTTCTTGAGGGGATTTAAAACTAAAATGGATTAGAAGTCATTCTTCAAAAAAATGTTTTTTTTGTGCTAAACTTAAACCAAGAGCTATGTGCTTTTTTTATCTTAAAAAGCATGATTGAAATAAGCATTGAAACGTAAAGAAATCACATAAAATTTAATCGATTCCCCCTTTAAACTTTCCTTGAAAAATAAAGTCTTCAGGTAAAACTGCAATTTGACAGCTGCTTGTGACTGCTGCACTTTAGCTACAATCAAAATTGGCTGAAAAAAGAAAAAAAATTGATCATACTTTATGGTAATTGTTTGAGAGATAATTTGTAATACAAAAAGTTTGGCAATGGTGTGCATGATATATTAAGCTGCCATCACTTGCTCTTGCATCACAATTGCATGATGTTTGCATGAGACATTGCAATGCTTTGAAAAAGCATCAGTATTAACTTGGATTCCTTTTCACTTTCTCCCACACATCAAACAGTTGGTTGAAGATTTTGCTGGCAAAATTGCAAAAACTCTAACGAACTGAAAAAGTTACCAAAAACCAGCAGATTTTTTTAATGTACAGTTGACTTTTAACTGCAAATCTGCCGGGCATAATTTTTCCCAATTAGCACTTTTTTGCGTTTAAAAGGAACGCTGATGCACTGCTTGTTCAAATTTTACTTAAAATTTTGGTAACTGCAAAGATGCACTTGTGAATCTTTTTGGTACATCCATATTTATTTGTTGGTGATGTTGAGTGAAAAGTTAGTGCTCTGTTCTACAATCAAAAGGTTTTGTGATTGATGCCTTGTGAAAGCACTACTGCGGTGTGCCCATTGGTAAAGATTTTAGAAACAATTACCTACATTGGCAGAATTTATCGAACAAACAACTATTTGCAATTAATTAAACAAAAACAAGTTATCGTGAATGCAGGTTGGAACAAGCAAGTATTTGTCCTCAACTGGTAGGATAAATATGGTCTACCTAACCATCTACATTGTAACAATCCATTTGATGTAGTTTCTTACAACTCCATTTTAATTTTTTTTTGCTGCTACTTGTTAAGCTTGAAATATCACTCATTGTGTGACAAACGTTGGCTAGAACGCTAATCATCAATGAGAAATTGACATTTTGGTTTATATTTGCAACAGTGTACAGTTTATGATCAGATACTTCTGGAAAACAAAAAATATTACTCTTTTGTTCTTGTGTATGTTACCGGCAACAGCCTGTGCTATAATTTTCACCTTTCAAAATGTCAAGATTACATGTCCCAAAAGGTCATCATTGCCAAACATTAGAAAAACTTAAAACTATTGATGGAAATAAATTTCTTGAACAATTTTTATCACATTGATATCTTACACATCCATATTAGCCTAGAGGTGCTGAGATATTCCAGTTTTTAGAAATGGTATTCCAGCTTGGCTGCTTGGCTCTGAGCATGGAGTTATGTGAAGAAAAGTCAGCAAGTTTGCTTATTGTGTTCTTGAGTAAGCCATTAACCTTTTTTTATTTTTTTATATGATTAGTGGCAACTGAAAGAAAGAAACTTAGTCTCCTACTTCTGTGATTTTTTGCTCAAGTGAACTTTTATCAGAAGTAACAGTGATTGACAATTTATCAAAGCATGCATCAGGCGCAGTATTGACAGAATGGATTAATTGTGGTAAAATGATTTAAAAAATGTTTTTCTTCAAGGTTTTATTGATTTTTTTTAGGTTCGATACATCTACTACAACAGTAACTACAAAGTTTTGCCCAGGTAATTGATTGATTTGCTCGTGAAAAATTGATTTGGTGTAAAATGTGGATAAAAAGTGATAGCTCTATCAACTGGACTTGATTAATAAGTGTGTTACTTTATTACTGAGATGTATAGAAAGAGTTCACAAATTGACACAGAACCAAGATCATTTTTTAAATGAAGAAAATAATGCTAAGGCTCCACCAGATGTAATTTTAAATTGCCACCACAATTAAAAAGTTTCACTGATAGAACACGTTGTTGATAATTGTGCCTGTAACATTTGTAAAGTTATTACCAAAAATGCTAAAATTTCCACAGAAAATTGTCAACGAGTGATTGTTTTGAAGGGTCAGCCATTGAGCTGTTGGTGATGTTTTTTTGTCAATTCAAGTAACAATTGATCAAGAATTTAGTAAATTACCACTGAAATTGTCACTCAAGTCAACCTGCAAAAAATGCTAAATTTCTGCGACATGACTAAGACATATTGTAGCTATCCAGTTGTGTCTTGTTGTTCACAAAAGTTTTTCTGACCAACATTTCATGCCTTTTTTTCCTAGAGGCCAAAAGCTGAAACAGGTTGGCACTTGTTTTCAAACTGCCACTTTGCATAGTATTGGAGGCAGGATGATGTTATTTGTTGGAGCTTGCTGAACAATTTTGTTTGATTTCACTGATCTCGCTTGGCGAATTCCAAGGTCTTCACCAGCAGACCAGTGATAATTTCAAAATGACAATCTAGGCAAAACTTTTTGCAGAGACAGTTTGAAGTTACTAGTGAACCAGCACATTCTCCGCGTGTTAGAAAGCCTGCTTCACCAGTTTTAATTTTTTCAAAAGTAAATTGTCATTGAGGAAATCATCACTGTCAGAGAGAATTCAAAATTATCACTGATGGAGCCTTAGCGTAAGAAGCTTGTTTCTGTTAGTATAATTCATTTTACTCATAGGCGTGAGCTTGTGCTTCGTTTGCTAGTCTTTAGGCAGGCTGCTAGACCTCAACAACTGTTTGCCTAATAAATGTGGAACAATCAAAATGCTTTTCTCTAAGGGATTTTAAGCAAGCTTGCTGCTTTTTCCACATGGTCTTTTTTTGTGCTAAGGCCAAGCAGGAAAGCTATGAACACAAATTTTAAAGACTTAGGTACAATTTGCAAAAGAAATTGATTATGATGGTACAGTGTAATCAAAAGGAGCTTTATATTTAAATACGTTAAAACAAGTGCACATAAGTGTATTTTAGCATAAACGATAAAACCTAATTGTTTTGTTCGACTTCACGGATATGGGACAGAATTTGATAAAAAAGAAACATTGGCAAAACTGTTTATGGATGAGAATTCAACCCACAGTCTGTACTTATCCTGTGTAGGTGGTTCTTCAAAGTCAACATCTTCATTCAAGCTTTTGTCTCTGCTCAGAGTGTACCTATGCTCTTCAGCCTAAATCCTGCAGGTCACACTAAGCTTAATTTTCAGAAACATCTTTTTTGTCCTTGGTTTGTGTAAAGATGTTTTGCCAAAAAGACAAAAAATTGAAACCACAAGAATTCTGCATTCTCTTCAATGTTAAAATTTTGTAGATGTCATGTAAAAGTATTTACAAAAAAATTTCATCTCTGAAAATTAGATCAAGTTTTACCTCAGTTTGCACATGTTTTAAAAGCTTGTCAAACAGCCATCAAATGTACATACATTCAATCGCAAATTTTCTCTAGATGTGCTCAATTTATACACCATTGTGACTCAGATTCAACAAATTTTCTGGTAACACGATGCTGTTAGTCAGATCCTATTTTTATCACAAAAAATTCTTGGCACTGTATTTACAATCTTTTGAAAATAAAAATGAAATGATTGAGAATTGAAAAATACAGGTCAAATATTTTTAGTAAAAAGAATAAAGCCAAAATGCTGGTAAACATTTTATTAAAACGTTTCGCTTTTACACTAAAAGCATCATCAGTTAAATAAATGGTCACCTAAGGCTAGGTTAAACAGATACTGCATTGATAGCTAACCGCTGTACAACTAAATTTAGTAAGGTTAAGAATTATGACATCACAAATTGATAAAACAAACAACTGCCATCAATTAGCAAGGCAAGGCAAGGCAATGAAGGTTTTGTCAAAAATAGCCTAAGGACTACATTTCCAAACCACACATAATGACAATACCGTAAGTAATGAATTTTTTTCAAGAAGTGTACTTTTGACATATTATTTTGATTGCACTGTATGTGGTAAGCTAGTAATTCTTGCTGCAACACAAAAGTGGTTTTTGTGCATTTGATATGCAGGGTTTGCCAAATAAATTAGTCTTTTTTGCTTGTAGCTGCCAGAATTTTTGCTGATGAGATCAATTCCTCAAAAAACGAATTTACAAATATGCATTCAATTTAGTATTACAAGTCAGAGTCAAGAAGATATGAAAATAAAGTTATTGGTGACCCAATGGTAGTTTCTTATTTTGAAAACTTATTATGGCATAGGGAAAGTCTTTTTCAAGCGTTCTCACCCTGCAAAAGATACAGTGATTTTTTTTAACTAGTGATGATACTTATGCAGTTTTTACCAGACATGTGGCTGCCTAGTAGCTCAGATCTCAATCTATCAGATTTCTGCAGCTGGTGTGTATTGAAGCAAAATGTTTACCAAGCGAGCAAGTTTAAAAACATTCTGGACTCCGTTGCCTAATCAGCATTGCAACTGATGCATTTTCATCTCAAGGCAATTAGTTATTTCAGAAAGTGATGAGCACTTGAAAAAATACTGAATTGAAGAAGGAAATTAAACCTTAATTGTAGCCATTCTTTAAACTTGATTTTTTCTAAATATGATGTGACTGCAGTTGGCAATGCAAAATGTTTGAATGATCTAATTTTGTTATTTTGGGTTTTGGTATAACATTTTGCACAGTTATGCTTTGTATCTCAGCAGAGAAATAACAAAAATGCTTTGCATCTCAGCAGAGAAATAACGAAAAAAGGCAATTCTACTTTACTTTAAAAATTTATTAGCATCTTGCAAAAGGGTGCCATTTTTGTGGCCTACCCTGTATTATGATTCTTTTCCATTTTCTTTTTGAAGCCTGGCCATCATCCCAAATTATAAGGGTCAGTGAGTTGTCTGCCACTGCATCAATCAACAGTCATTTTGGCCTTCTTGAGGGTCCCAGTTTCCCCAGGCACTCCCCTCATACAAACCATTATTTCACCATGTTGCTCTCTGAACTACCACAGAAGTGCAGCATGCAGCCTCTATGAAATCAGTCAACTGTTTTCTCTCTTCTTCAACCTCTCTCTTGTCTTATTTTCCTTCTACTGATAAGCAGCAACATTCATCCATACCCTCTCCCCATCTATCTCCCATCGGTGTGTGCTGGTAATGTGACTTGGAGGGGTAGGTCGGTGCAATGCTACACCTGCTCCAAATGGATTCATTTGTGATGCTCACTACACTCCTGGAGCAGTGTACCTGCTTCTTTTGGAGGTCCCACACCTACCTACACTGTGTCTTCCTCTTTGGGCTCCTCCAGCTTGTATATCTCCGGTGTTCAATCTGGTCCATTTGGCCACCCTCTGCCAATGCAGTGCTCCTGCCCCACCTTCACCTTAAAACCTCCTACCCTTCTTCTGCCCACTTTGTATCTCTTATTTCTGCACCTTTCAACTCCCTCATGTTTCTGGCTCTTTTCCTATAACCCCTACTTCTTTTCCTCGCCTGACTCGCTCAGGGCTCTTCAATGGAATGCTGGAGGTTTCTGAGCCAGGAGCACTGAACTAGTACACTTTGTCTCATCTCATCCTGTGAATCTTATCTGTATCCCAGAATCTAGCCTTAACTCATCTCTATATCCTCGAATCCAGTCTTAACTCATTATTTTTCAAATTGCTAGATTTTTTGGTCTGTGTTCTGATCACACTCACTCATGGTCTGGCATTCTTTTTCCTGGTGATCTGCATCCTAGCGGTGGAGTTATCATTTTTATCAAGTTGGGTCTATCTTCCTCTAAATTTTCTACCTCCTCTCTTTGCTTGACCCCTGCTTAGATTACGTGGTTCAACATCTTACTAGACAACTCTTTTTCATTGTCTTTAATGTTTATGCTCCTCCTATTCACTCTTTTTTAATGGATAGCATAATCGACTGCTTTTTTCCCACCATTCTCCCCTCATACAGAAATCTCTTTATTTGAGGGGACTTCAACTACCATCATGCTCTCTGGGACTCAAAAGGGTACTTCTGACCCCTGTGGAAAGTATTCGATTGGGTCATCTCCTTTGACCTTCTTCTACTCAATGATCCTGACATGCCAGCTTTTCTCCATTTCTCCTCTGGCAGTTGCTCTTCTGACATCTCCTTTGCTGCTTGCTCTTGCCCCCTTCTAAAAGATGCTTCAAAACTTGGGACTCTGATCACCTACCAATTCTACTAATTGTCCCTTTTTTGCCCCAACAAAGGCCCTTTCTTTCAGTTTTCTAAAAGCTTGTCAGGATGACTTTGCTTTTTACTTCCATTCTCACTGTCCTACAGAGTAATATTCGTCTCTTTCTTTTTCCTATGTTGCTGCTCTATTTACTTCTCTTGCACTGAATGCGGCTCAATCTTTCATTCCTTTTGGCTGCATCAAACGCCAACCTAAACCCTGGTGGTCTCTTGAAGTGAAACAAGTGGTACATGAAAAACGTAAGGCTTTTGTTGTTGCTCATAGAAATGATGAAAATTGTCAGGCTTGTATCTCTACCTCTTGACATGCTTGTCTCTCTCTCCTAAATCTGTGTATTCTCTTTGTTTTTCTGTTGCTGTTTCTCTTTTTCATCTTTCATCTCTCCGTCTTTTCTCAACTGTTCCTTTCCCAGTGTGTCAGCATTGGCCTATGCCAACTACCTGAGATCTCACTTTTCTGTTTCCGACCCAAGGTCTTCTGTGGCATTGCCAGAGCCGAGCTCCGTTGAGCCACATACCCTAAGGGGTCTCATTCCTCTATTATCTGTTCTCCCTTTTCTTCCACTAAATTTCTTGCAGCTTCCACAAAGCTCTTCTCGTTCACTGCCACTGGCCCAGACAAAGTCACCTATCCCATGGCAAAGCCCCTTTTTTGCTCTGGCATGGATTTTCTCTCACACATTTTCAATCTTTCCTGGTCCTTGCATTTCTTTCCTTCCATCTGGAAGACGTCTTCTGTTATTCCCATCCATAAGATAGAAAAGCCTCTCGACTCTCTTGCTTTCTTTCAGCTTGTCTCTTCCACCTCCTGTGTTTCAAAGCTTTTTGAATGCATCATTCTATCATGTCTACTCTTCTTCCTGGAATCCAACTCCATTTTCTGTCCCCACCAGACCGGTTTCCACCCTGGAGGGTCTACTCTCAATCAAATTTTGTCTTTCTCAGTCCATTTCGGATGGGTTTAACAAACCCAGGCTTTGTTCCTGGACAATTCTTGCTATGATTGACTTCTCAAAGGCTTTCGACTCTGTCTGGCATCCCACTCTTTTCTACAAACTTATTTTGGCCGGCCTTCCTCTCTGCTTTGCTTGTTGAACTCAATCTTTCCTTTCCAACAGACGACCTTGCATGGTTTTTCAAAATCACAAAAGTGGCTCCTTTTGATTCTCTCATATTGCTCCGCAAGGATGCATTCTTGGCTCAGTTGTAATATCTCTTTTCATCAATGGTCTTCCTGCTTTGCTACCTTTTTCCATCAGCTGCTCTCTGTGCTGATGACCTGGTGATTTGGTATGTTTCCACTCGGTCCCTGCTGCTGTGGAAGCTATACAAGGAGCTCTGATTCGGCTGGAGAGCTGGTCTGAATACTGGTGTCTTTCTGTCAGTGAGAGCAAATGTGAGGTCTTCTTCTCGGTTGATCCCCATCGAGCTAACCTCCAGCTTTACCTCTCCTTATTCAACTCCCTCCTCCATTTCAATCCCACTCCATCTTTTCTTGGGGTCACCTTCGACTGCACTCTTTCCTTTTCTATAGATGCATCTTCGCTGAAGACCAAGTTCTTCTGTTGTCTCAAGGTGTTACACTATGTCTCTGTTTCCTCATGAGGCCTCTTCAAGGAGTCCCTTTTCTCTGTTGTACAAAACTTTTCTTTGGCCCCTTCTCACTTGTGCTTCACTCAGATGGTTTTCTGTGCTTAGGGTTATCAATGTTGCCAAGTTGGAGCACTTTCACCAAGCAACCAGTCGCTCCACTACCAGCTGATTTTCATCCTCCCCTATCCTACTTTTTTTTAAGCACTTTTTATTTTTCCTATGAGTCACTCTGACTCAATTTGCCCTGTCTTCTTATGAGCGAGCCCTTTGTCTCCCAACCTACTTTCCCATTTCAGGTTTGGCTAGACTTGGAATGAAGCCAAGACTTTCCAGATCCTCATGGAGAGCTTTTGGGTCCACTCACCTTCTCACGCTTTTTTCTCATAGGGAGTTTCTTTCTGCATGCCCTCCCTCCCCTCCTTGGAGCCTGCTTTCCTATATTTTGAAGCTGACTCTCTCTCCTCTCCATGCTCTTGCTGTGATGCTTTTCTTGCCAAGGTGCAGCTCTGGCATCCTTGCCAACTGCTCATTTTGTGGTGCTGAGGCCACCCATCTCCTGTTCAGCAGGCTCAGTTTGCTCAAGTTTTTCTGCTGAAACCTGTACCATTCTGCTAGCTCTCTGCAGCTCTCGGCAGTGCCATTCAGTCTGCCGTTTTACTTTGCTTGTTCTCCTCGACTCTTACTCTGTTATTACCACTCTGTCTTGTCCTTTGCCTTTCCTTTTACTTTGAACTCTCTGGTAGATTTGGTAGGAACTGTCTTTACTTTCTTCCAGTAGTATCAGGTTACAATGGGTCCCCAGGACACACGTTTCTCCCGGGGAATGATGCGGCTGATGAGTTGGTCAGGTGGAGAGCACTGCTCCAAGTCTTTGCAATCCTTTGTAGTTTCTCTTCTCTCATTTCTCGTATTTATTTCTTTCTTTAAGTGGAGGCGCACTGTCTCATCTTCAAGGTTTTCTCAGAGTCTATCGAAAAATTTGTATTTTCTCATCATGTTCAATGTGTATTCTCTTGTTGTCACTGCACCGGACACAGTCTTCTGTCAAGCTCTTATCTCACTAGTATTGGCCAAACTGTAAATGCTTCATCCAGCACCAGTGGTCTTCTGGCCCATGATGGTTCTATTCTCCTTCTGCACTGTTCTGCTACACATTTATTTGGGCAATTGCTTTATGGTGATCTTTTGTCTCTTTCTGGGACTTTTGGTCCAGGCCCAGGGAAGTTTCTCAGGTTCTTGGGCTGCATGATTTTTTGCCATGCTCCCTAGCCTTGGAAGAAATTGGGTAACAACAACAATTATGTGCTGTGAGCCTTCTGCTTTTCTTTTTTCCGATTATTATTTATTTTTGGTTTACAGAATCATAATTCATTTTTGGAAAAAACCAAAACAATGTTTTCTACCTCCATTCAAGAACTGATTGGCAGGGTTTATAGTGAAAATACACGTGTGTGGGGGAGGAGCAGATTGACTGTGACAAATTTGGTTGTTGTTTGTTTAGGAAATATGCACTCAACCAGATGGGTTTAGCTGCAGAACTGTTGTGCACTAGTAAGTAGTTTGGATTGAAGTGGCAAACTGCCGTAAGATTCAGCTAGTAAAAGTTTACACAGTTTATTTATTATGAAAATGAGAATTTTAAATTCAATGAATTTAGTCTCAATACAGCAGTTATAAGAAAATGAAAAACACACGAAATGCCAGGTATCACTAGATTTTTATTTCAATTGCTCAATGGCCAAATGGACCCCACAAATCAGACAAAGAATGAAGTTTCTGATACACAAAAATGGCTAGATACCATAGTAGATCTACTGTTTGGTGTGTGTTTTGCTTTTTTTGTACACCTTTTCACATTTTCCTGTAAGTGACATGACAAAAAGTTGACATTAAAAATAAAGTAAAAAAAGTTAACTCTTATTTGTCTGGAAACAGTAGAAACGTTTTGGCAAATCAATTGCAATGCAAATTTTTGTCAGAGACAACAGCATTAGCAGTGATATGTTTTTTAAAGCATTTTTTTTGTTTTTATTGTGGCATAAGTGAACATTGCATTTACTGCAAAAAATTTTGTCTTTTCCTGTGCAGTCCAAATTTTTGCATCGTTGTCTCGTCTCTGCTACTTCTGGCAGGTGACCGGTTTTTTCTCCACAGAAATTGTCACGTGGCGTACATGCTGGGGAGCTTGTTATCGAAATGCATTGTTACTGTTTCAAGTTTGCAGAGAAGGTCGTCTTTTTTCTGGATGTGACATATTTTTCTAATCTTGCAGGGAGATTCAGCCAAATAAACTGTGAACTCCAAAAACTCATTCGTAAAATTTCAAAGGAATTACAGTCTCAGCAGTACAAGAGCCAATTTGTAACAGCCATATCCACCAAATGAAAGAAAGGCGATGATGGTATTTCTTCGATTTTAAATGGATTCTCTTTTTTAAGATATGAGAGCATCAAGCACATCTACTCCACCTATCTAATGATTGTATTTTTTTGCAATCAAAGGACACGGAATACTAACGGCTTGCTTGCTGGTTCTGTCATACCTGTGAGCAGTCACTGGCTGTGTTCTTACACAAGTACTGACCAATGCCATCACTCGGTTTTGAACCATTTTACAACCATCTAATTCCATCAAACTATCACTTTACAAATGTTTCTTATTAAGCAGTTAGATCTGACAGTACCAATAATAAAAATTTTTCTTAAGTTTAGTTCCATGAAAAAATGTGGTGTTGTATACTAGTCATCAAAACACAAAATATGATTCAAGTTAATTTTAATGACCTGTGATAGCCTCACAACCATATTGAAAGTTGCACTAAAGCCAGGAACCCTTCAATCGGCAGTATCTATTCACTTAAAATTTCAAAATTATGTACGATTTTATTGGTATTACACAAGATAAGCAGTTTGTATCTTCATTTGTGAGGTTTTTTGGGTAAATAATGCTTTGTAGAAGAACAGTCTTTCAATGACACTATTTGTTTGTGTGGTAATAATGCTTGTGCTGTGGCAGTTCCTGCTACTTGGGTAGCAAACAATCAAGCAGGGATCGAATTTTAAAGAGTCTGTCATGGTTAACATCATCATTTATGCTTGGCACGTTCTCATTGTGTTTGAAATGTAGGCTCTTTTTTATTGCCTCTTCCTCCTGTCTGTCACGAGTCATTGCGTCTGCAATATGATTTATTCTGGTACTTGATGTTCAATATACTGTATGAAAGAACATGGAAGTTTGAATATCAACATAAGCATGCAGCATTCAAGAAAGTATTCAAGTTGATGTTGAGTTGAACCGAGTGGTGAGTGAGAATTGTTTTGCATTGACTAGAGGTTGCTTTTTTCCAATGTCCAATCCAAAAGATTTTTTAAAAAAAAAATTAAAAGGAATAGCTAGGTGGATTTTCTACAACTATTGAAGCTGGCAGTGCATCTTTCCGAGCAGGTACTTTGATTTGGGTTAAAATATCCTGAGGGTTAACCCTTTTCCAGATTAGTCGTTTAGATGAATTGAATGTTGATGAAAACTTAATTTGTTTGTTCCACAGCAATTTGAGTCAGCAGTTGTTGTGAAGCAAACAAAAAATTTTATATTCTGGAGGTAATCTCACTTCATATTTTCTTGTTGGGTGCATAACCTTCTTTTGAGTCCATTCTTGTCAATAAATAGTGAATAATCTTCTACCACAAACTGGGTGCAATCTCCTGTAAAACAACAAAACAATTAGCTCTTTATTAAACAAGCTTGGCCAAAAGCTAGATCAGCTGAATTCCAATGACAAGAGTAACAAATTAGTCCCTTAGTAATCCTTTAACCAACGAAAACTTTTAACTAACCGTGGTAATAAAAGTGGAAAGCCCTTGATTATTTTTTGAACAGTTATGGATGCTTTAACTGATATTTGACAAAAACAACAAAATATTAGTTATATGGTTTTAGCAAATCCAATAAACGGTTATATCCAACAAACTCTCATCTAGACTGTGTCTGTTTTGTTTCACTTATGCAAACCAGAACCAAGCAACTTTTTCTAAATGGCCAACTGCCGCGTTTTAGCTGCTTGGAGGCAAATTGAGCTAGACTTAATGCACAAAAGAAGGAACGAATTTGACACACTCGCCATTGAGCAAGTCAGTTGATGGACATTAATTAAAATTTGAATTTTTTAATTTTTTTGTGACAAATTTGTCATGAACGGCGTTAGGAGGTTTAGCATCAAATTTTTCTCTTCTGGTCATCCTTCACTCTCTTCTCCCAAGTTTTTTTTGGTCTTATTTTTTTCTGATATTTCACAATTGTTTTTTTCACACTCTTCTTATCAAACTCTTCACATTCATTCACTCAAGTTGCCCCAACAACCTTTGATGTTGTCCTTCTAGATTTTCATCAATATTCTCAGCATCTGTCTATTCTCTTAACACGATGTTGGTGATTTTTTTCCAAAAGTGTCTTGTTATTAATTCTGCATATATTATTTTATTGTTGTCAAATATCAGTTAAAGCATCCATAACTGTTGTAAAGAGCAGTGGACTAAGTACTGAATCTTGATGTGTCACACCATTCTGATATATCATTTTCAAATTTCCATAATGCTATTTCTCTCCAATCTCTGTCGAGGATTAAATCGTTTGCATATAAATGTTTTTTCATTGTTTTGGTCAAATGTTAGTTTAGCAATTGCAAAGTGCAGTCGAGTAATCACTGAACCTTAAAGTACTCCAGCTTTCTGTAATAATCATTTTGACATTTCATTTTTCGGTTTTCTTGATGTCTCAGCTTTTTGGTACATTTTGGCACTCGCTTGTGGTGAGACCAATAATATACACGGTGTCCATGAATTATTGTTACAATTGGAAAAACTCATCAAAATTTTATTTTTTGAGACTTTTTTTATTCAATTTGTTTGATAGTAACAGGAAGTATTTCATGTCTTTTTTAGATGCATTAGTACACCTTTATATGTGCGTCATCAATTGTATACAAGATATCCGGCCTTCAATTTCTTGCCATGTTCTTGCTACCTTATCTACAGTAACTGTAGCATTTGCTTTAGTTATTTGGTGCTGTTAGGCAGTGTTGTCTTGGTATTTGGTTCAGTAAACCATATTTATTCTATAATTTCACACAAAAAAATTCAACAATGTAAGGTCGGTGGAACAAAGCATTCAGGAGACAGGACTATTATGTCATGATTTTCATTGTTTTAGGTCTTCCTCAAGGTGTGAACCCGGCGCTGGCTGTGATTTTGGAAGTACTGGTTGCTGTTCTTCTTGCTCTTATTATTATCGGCATTATTGTTTATTGCTTCAAGAAATTCAAAAAAGTGAGCTTTTTATTTGCTTCAATAAGTTAACTAAATATTTTGTTTTTTTGACATATTCTATTATAATTTTTAAACCAGAAATACAACAAGAGTTGTCTTTCTGTAAAAATATACAATTTGTTTAGTTTACCTAATGGTCTCACTTGTTTGGACACTTCTTATCAAGTATCATGTTTGGGTACCAGTACCATACTATCACCTAGTGTAACTTATTCAAATTGCTTGCCAAATTCATGATAGTTTGAGAGCATGGAGAACTACATAATATCCTTACAGTTTTGCTGTTGTTATTGGACCTTTTTCTCAGGATAACAAAATTAAAGTAGAAAGACGGTAATCAAACCTAAGTAGGATGGTCTTTCAAAGCCAATTTACTCAATATTAGTGACAGTAAAAAGATTTGGTTCTAATAAGCAGTCATCAACTTATTTTTATCGAAGAAAAATTGATGTCACATATCAAAGAGGAAAGAAGTGTAAAGTTATTTGTAACAATAGCTAACTGTTTGTTTCGTGATAAAACTTCCATTTATTGTTTTATACCTATTTCAAAATAATTTTGTGTTTTATTGTCGTTTGAATATGCTCTGACATAAATTGAAGCCACTTTCAATTGCTATTTATTTTATATTTTTGCTCTATAGTAGACCCCTACTAGTTTTTTTGTGCCCCAAATCGTTTTGTGTATTTTAGTACCTTAGATCAAGGGTTGCCAACGTTTGGATCACAGCCCAAAGTTTGGTCATCTAAAAAATTTTTTTGAGTCCCTAGCTTTTGTAAGAAAAGCGTAAAATTATTGATTTTTTAAAAATTTATTTTGCATAATATCTAACTGTAGCTCATAGACGTAACCAAGGAGAAGGTTAATAGGAAAAAGCCCATGGCTCCTTTTCAAATTTCTCAAACTTGTTCTCATTATTAACATAAATTAACACACCTATTTCAAGAGGAGCATTATTATCTTTTGGCTGGCTGGCATTGCTCTGCAGAGCTATCAGTCAGTTATGTTGGGTTATAAATATCAGTTCAGTCGACTTCACCCAACTTCTATTTTTGGAGCAGCAACAATAACTTAGTACAAATGTGGGTAACGCCCTTATGCCCCTGATCTCAATCGTCATACTTTAAATTAAGACTGATGTCAATCATTTCACAAATTTTATCTGTTCTTTCCAATTATTATAGGGGCACAAAGTCAAAGTTAGGCATGGGCACTGTGATTACTTTTGTTTTACGATTACAGTGACAAGTTATTTGGTTATAAGCTTATTTCACGGTTTGGTGCTTTCATGGCTTATTTCACACCTTGTAATGATATTTGTGACACCAAAATCTTTGATTATAGCTATGTGCCTTGGTCCCACAATAGAACAAGAGGTACTATATCTTAGTGGCAGATTCAGGGAGACAGGTGGCTAATGTACCCCTGTCACCAGCCTTCTTTGTCTTGGTTTTATGAACTTATTTGTTTGTATTTGTGTCGTTACATAATTTTGTCTAAAAAATTAGACTTTACAAAAGTTGGTCTTCAAAACATAGTGATAAGACTCTCACCTTCAATGACAATGTGTCAGGTTAGATATCTCATCCCACCGATCAACAGTTTCTGCATCTACTTCTGCTATACCACTGGCATGTCTGGTGGTGTTTGTGCGCGGACAGTTGACTGCTGGTATGCCGTTGGTTACTAAGTTGAGCATATGCATTATTACGATTTTATTTTGCCACTATAAACCCTTTGCGTTTCAGCAGTAAGTGCAGGGGTAGATGGTATGTGTGTGCTCGGGTGTTATAGTACCTCCAATGATTTTTGCAAAACTTAGAAAAAAATCATTATTTCTTCAAGTTATTTTTCTAATTTTGTTTGGTATTTAGATAGTTAATGCAAAGTTTCAGAAATGCACTTCCAAGATATTGGTATCACTGCGCTTGAAACTACAATAACTTTTGATCTTGAGGTGCAACAGGCGTATCCTTTGATTTCAATTGATTCAAAGTACACTACTATAGCTACAAACAGTTAAACGCACGCAATTTTAGAATTCAGGCTTAAGAATGCAGTGCAGTTTAGCAGTGATTTGAATGTGTTTGTAAACAGTTTTGTTGAAGGTAAACTTAGAAGTTTCTTAACATTAAGTTAGTAGTTTGTGATTTTGTTGTTCAATAATTTAACTCAGCCAATGGTGGTTTCAGCCTAAATTTGGAAAATCTTTGCAAATGGCAAAGCATGGTCCTGTGTGCATGTACATGAAATAGAAATGCACATTTCCAGATTAAATTGTTAGTGATTCTGACAAAAGTGTCGTAAATTTCGAAGTAATTGCAGTTTTGCTGGCATGCCTAAACTGCAATATGTTGTTTGTACAGTGGTCAGCTCAGCAATGCTCAGTAATGCTCAGCAATGCTCAGTAATGCTCAGCAACGACTATGAAACCTAATTTAAAAAGACTCATCCAAAGCATAAAGAAATCAATAATAAGCTTAAGGAGTTTTTTGAAAGAAAACAAAGCAAATTAAAATATGCACAGTAAAAACTTTGCAAACTATGTTATATTAATCTTAAAGCTTTATATGCACCTCGCAAATTAGCCATAAGAATTGCTAAAGCTCAAAAATCATACAGCATTGGTGAAATGTTATTGAATGACTGCATTCTATATGTTTGTTTAGAAATCCTTGGTAAGCGGAAGCTGCAAAGGTTGCAAAAGTTACTCTTTTAAATGACTCCGCATATTGCATGACGAGTGGCTGATTTAGCTAAAAACAGAAATGTAATCAATTAGTCAAATCAACTAATTACTGTACTCTGCAACTTCATGAAAGCACATGTATTGCTAACATGGCAATTCAGATGGTGTAAATGCGTTATGAATAAGAAGGTGAACGAAAATACAAGCATCTTTTCTTTATAGTGTTTCCACAAAGAACAAAAAGATCATCATTAATTACATGGAAAACAATGGATTTGATCTTGAAAATTGTGTGGGAGTATGTTCTGATGGCACTGCTGCAATGACAAGAAAACATTCAGGAGTAATTAAGCGAATAGAGAAGTTTGCTCCAATATTTGTTTCAACTCTTTTTTTTCTTTTTTTCTTTACAGAAAAAGTGTAGCTACAAAAAAATTGTCAACTTAGTTAAACAATGTTCTTTGGGAGGTTGTAAAAAGTAGTGAACTATATTGAAAGAAGTCCATTAAATTCAAGATTATTCACCCTATTATGCGACGATATGCAAGCAGACCACAAGCAACTTTTATTTCATTCAGTGTGCGCAGGCTATTGAAAGAAAAAGTCTAATCAAGGACATATGAACTCAGAAACGAATTAGCAATGTTTTTGCATGAAAAAAAGCCACAATGAGCATATCTATTCTGAGACGAATCAATATTGCTATGCTTGCTAGTCTAAGTGACATTTTTGTTGTTTTTATGATCTCAACACGTCAATGCAAGAAAGGGATCCTTCACTCTTTTCAACAGCTAGTGAATTTGATAGTCTTCAACGAGAACTAAACGGATAAACGTTAATCTGTTTCAAGAAATTGTTATGATTTGCTTCAATGATTAGCATCGAATTGGAGAAGACAGGAGCAGTGCTCTCCACCTGACCAACTCATCAGCCGCATCATTCCCCGGGAGAAACGTGTGTCCTGGGGACCCATTGTAACCTGATACTACTGGAAGAAAGTAAAGACAGTTCCTACCAAATCTACCAGAGAGTTCAAAGTAAAAGGAAAGGCAAAGGACAAGACAGAGTGGTAATAACAGAGTAAGAGTCGAGGAGAACAAGCAAAGTAAAACGGCAGACTGAATGGCACTGCCGAGAGCTGCAGAGAGCTAGCAGAATGGTACAGGTTTCAGCAGAAAAACTTGAGCAAACTGAGCCTGCTGAACAGGAGATGGGTGGCCTCAGCACCACAAAATGAGCAGTTGGCAAGGATGCCAGAGCTGCACCTTGGCAAGAAAAGCATCACAGCAAGAGCATGGAGAGGAGAGAGAGTCAGCTTCAAAATATAGGAAAGCAGGCTCCAAGGAGGGGAGGGAGGGCATGCAGAAAGAAACTCCCTATGAGAAAAAAGCGTGAGAAGGTGAGTGGACCCAAAAGCTCTCCATGAGGATCTGGAAAGTCTTGGCTTCATTCCAAGTCTAGCCAAACCTGAAATGGGAAAGTAGGTTGGGAGACAAAGGGCTCGCTCATAAGAAGACAGGGCAAATTGAGTCAGAGTGACTCATAGGAAAAATAAAAAGTGCTTAAAAAAAAGTAGGATAGGGGAGGATGAAAATCAGCTGGTAGTGGAGCGACTGGTTGCTTGGTGAAAGTGCTCCAACTTGGCAACATTGATAACCCTAAGCACAGAAAACCATCTGAGTGAAGCACAAGTGAGAAGGGGCCAAAGAAAAGTTTTGTACAACAGAGAAAAGGGACTCCTTGAAGAGGCCTCATGAGGAAACAGAGACATAGTGTAACACCTTGAGACAACAGAAGAACTTGGTCTTCAGCGAAGATGCATCTATAGAAAAGGAAAGAGTGCAGTCGAAGGTGACCCCAAGAAAAGATGGAGTGGGATTGAAATGGAGGAGGGAGTTGAATAAGGAGAGGTAAAGCTGGAGGTTAGCTCGATGGGGATCAACCGAGAAGAAGACCTCACATTTGCTCTCACTGACAGAAAGACACCAGTATTCAGACCAGCTCTCCAGCCGAATCAGAGCTCCTTGTATAGCTTCCACAGCAGCAGGGACCGAGTGGAAACATACCAAATCACCAGGTCATCAGCACAGAGAGCAGCTGATGGAAAAAGGTAGCAAAGCAGGAAGACCATTGATGAAAAGAGATATTATAACTGAGCCAAGAATGCATCCTTGCGGAGCAATATGAGAGAATCAAAAGGAGCCACTTTTGTGATTTTGAAAAACCATGCAAGGTCGTCTGTTGGAAAGGAAAGATTGAGTTCAACAAGCAAAGCAGAGAGGAAGGCCGGCCAAAATAAGTTTGTAGAAAAGAGTGGGATGCCAGACAGAGTCGAAAGCCTTTGAGAAGTCAATCATAGCAAGAATTGTCCAGGAACAAAGCCTGGGTTTGTTAAACCCATCCGAAATGGACTGAGAAAGACAAAATTTGATTGAGAGTAGACCCTCCAGGGTGGAAACCGGTCTGGTGGGGACAGAAAATGGAGTTGGATTCCAGGAAGAAGAGTAGACATGATAGAATGATGCATTCAAAAAGCTTTGAAACACAGGAGGTGGAAGAGACAAGCTGAAAGAAAGCAAGAGAGTCGAGAGGCTTTTCTATCTTATGGATGGGAATAACAGAAGACGTCTTCCAGATGGAAGGAAAGAAATGCAAGGACCAGGAAAGATTGAAAATGTGTGAGAGAAAATCCATGCCAGAGCAAAAAAGGGGCTTTGCCATGGGATAGGTGACTTTGTCTGGGCCAGTGGCAGTGAACGAGAAGAGCTTTGTGGAAGCTGCAAGAAATTTAGTGGAAGAAAAGGGAGAACAGATAATAGAGGAATGAGACCCCTTAGGGTATGTGGCTCAACGGAGCTCGGCTCTGGCAATGCCACAGAAGACCTTGGGTCGGAAACAGAAAAGTGAGATCTCAGGTAGTTGGCATAGGCCAATGCTGACACACTGGGAAAGGAACAGTTGAGAAAAGACGGAGAGATGAAAGATGAAAAAGAGAAACCAGCAACAGAAAAACAAAGAGAATACACAGATTTAGGAGAGAGAGACAAGCATGTCAAGAGGTAGAGATACAAGCCTGACAATTTTCATCATTTCTATGAGCAACAACAAAAGCCTTACGTTTTTCATGTACCACTTGTTTCACTTCAAGAGACCACCAGGGTTTAGGTTGGCGTTTGATGCAGCCAAAAGGAATGAAAGATTGAGCCGCATTCAGTGCAAGAGAAGTAAATAGAGCAGCAACATAGGAAAAAGAAAGAGACGAATATTACTCTGTAGGACAGTGAGAATGGAAGTAAAAAGCAAAGTCATCCTGACAAGCTTTTAGAAAACTGAAAGAAAGGGCCTTTGTTGGGGCAAAAAAGGGACAATTAGTAGAATCGGTAGGTGATCAGAGTCCCAAGTTTTGAAGCACCTTTCGAGATCAGGAGATGGAAAATGGGAAAATGGCAAAGAAAATGCCAGGAGAAGAGCAACTGCCAAAGGAGGAGTTAGAAATGGTAGAAGTGTCAGGTCCATATGCGGAAGAAGGTCCAAAGAGATGACTTAATTAAATACTTCTTTTCCACGTGGGTCAGAAGTACCCTTTTGAGTCCCAGAGAGCATGATGGTAGTTGAGGTCCCCCAGAGTGAAGAGACTTCTGGAGGAGGGGAGAATGGGGGAAGAAAAAGAGTCAATTTCGTTATCCATCAAAGAACGAATAGGAGAAGCATAAAAGTTAATAAAAAACAGCCATGAAAATTTGTCTAGTAAGATGTTGACCCCTACATAGTCAGAGTTGGGGTTAAGCAAGGAGAGAGAAGACGGAGAGGCTCAAGAGATGAATAAGTTCAGTTTGACAAAAATGATGACACCATCGCTGGCATGCAGATCATCAGAAGAAAGAAGGCTATATGGGAGTGAGTGCGATCAGATTGGAGAGCAGAATATCCAGGGATTCACAAAGAGAAAGAGGAGTTGAGATTGGATTCTTGGTTACAAATAAGCTCTGCAGAATAAAGTAAGTTCAAGTAGAAGTTGAGCACTTCTATCTCAAAGACCTCTCTGCTGAATACTGTCTGTTTGAGAACAATTTTTATTTTGTTATTTGAAGAACATTTAAACTTTTCCTATTGCTCATCAACATTGTGCACATTTCACCAGAATTTTTAATGCTTGAATGAAATATTACCGGGCAGGCGACGTTAAATAAATCTGCCCTACAAGTAAAACTGAGAGAGCAATTACACGTTTGGTTTTGATTCCAATCAACTACTTGCGAGAACTTTTGTGGAGACAAGCACACGGACAAACTTTTAAAAATTGATAGTGCTAAAATTTGCCTTGCATAATACTCAGCAAATACAAACAGAGAAAGGATGCAAAAGATAAGCACAAAAAATAATTGATCAAGGTGATGCAGAAGATCAATTTTTAGGAATGCAAATTTATTTCATTAGAAATTGCAAAGATCATAGTCCTACCCAAAAAAGTGGGACTATCCTTCATATGAAATTTCATTAATTAAAATTAATTTTTATTGCAACTATGTTTTAACGATTGTTTTTTTACAGATGAGACTAAGCGATTCTGATGATAATTCAGTTCCTGGAGAAGGTGCGTCAGCCTTTATTGCTTTGTGTTGATACATTGCTTTTTGAAATATTTTACTAGCTTGTGGGAAAACCAAGGTTGGATAGCACTAGCATAGTGGTACTGAATACAAATATCAGAACTTGTTTTTATCAAAGTGAGAAAAAGATACTTGTAGTAGTTTATTCGAGTTTTAGTTGGTTGAAGTTTTATTTTAGAATTGATTTAAGGTCTACCTAAATTTTTTGAGCGGCTTATTATATTAAATCTTTATTTTTTGCGGATCTGTTTTTATATTTTTTCATTTTCCGTGCTTCTTAGTGGTAGAATAGTGAAGCTGTTCAACCAGCATTTCGTTAGAGGCAACTTTTGGGTACCACCCTATGTTATTTGATGAAGGCTGGAAACCGCACGTGTTTAAAAACTAAGGTTGGAGGTAAGGACGGGCATGCTCTTCGTAAAAGAAAGTGCTCCTATAATGTACCTTTTGCAAAAGTTTGTCAAAAAGTTGGCCCCCAGTCTCCGGCAGCTCTTAGGTGGGTAGAAAGTGCAAAAAATCTCTGGGTTGCAGAAATTTGAGGTAAGATTTGAGAGTTGGGATGTTGGAAGTTTTTGTGGAAGAGGTGCAGAAGTGTATGAACAATTGAAAAAGAGGAAAGAGGATATGTGTTGTTTACAAGAGAGCAAGGATCTCGATTTGTTGGTATCAACGGTAAGCGATGTAGGTGGTCTGGAAATAACGATGAAATGGGAAATGTTGGAATTTTAATGAAAGAAGCGTGAGAAGGTTGTAGAAGTTCGAAGAAAAAGTGACAGAGTGATGGCAATGGTGCTGGTTTTTGAAGAGGAGGTTATAAGAGTCAGGTGTGCGTATTTGCTTAAGTGGGAAGATCGGATTATGATAAGGATTAATTTTACAATGAAATGGCTGGTGAGTGAGATTCACAAAACCCTGGTGAAATGATTCTTGGTTTGGGGAACTTCAATGAACATTGTGGGGGATGGAGTAATGGTTTTGAGGGTGTCCATGGTAGGTGTGGAATTGGCGAAAGAAATGCTGAGGGAAGAAGACTGCTCGAGTTTTTTGATGAAAACGAGTTGTGTGTTGCAAACACATGGTTTGAAAAGAAGGAGCAAAGAAAAACAGCATGCAATATGGGTTGAAATGAAACTGAGATTGATTTTCTGTTGGTTGGTAAAAGCACATAGAATTATTTTAAAGATGTGAAAACCGTTTCCTAAGAGTTGCAACATCGGCTAGCAGTAACAGACGTAGACATAAGAAAGTTGAAGAAAGTAGTCAAGAACGAATAAACCGTTAAAAGGAAGGTTTGAAAGTTGAAGAAAAACTACATGAAAGCAAGATTTCAAGAAAGTTGCAATACATACAGAGGAGTAAAGCTGTGAGAACATGCTATGAAGGTTGCTGAAGGAGTGCTGGAAAGAAGGATTCGAGAATTAGTAAATATTAATGCAATGCAGTTTGGTTTTATGCCTGGCAGAGGAACGACAGAGCACTGCGTGTTGTGAGAAGAATGCAAGAGGAATATAGGAATGAAAAGAAAAAGTTGTACATGTGTTTTGAGGATACTGAGAAGACATTTGGTAGAGTTCCAAAAAAGGTGATGGAGTAGGCAATGAGAAGGAAAGGTTTACCAGAAGTTATTGTAAGAGCGACGATGAGTCTATATCACGGAGTAAAGCCGAAAGCTAGAATGGGATTTGAGTTATCTGAAGAAGTATTGGTACAATTTAGGGTACATCAAGGATTTGTGTTGTGGTCGCTTCTTTTTGTAATTACAATGGATGTAATCACGGAAAATGCGAGAGCAAAATTGGAGAATGAAATTTTGTATGCAGATTAATTAGTTTTAATGAGCAAAACTATAGAGAATTCGAAAGAGAAGTTTTTAAAATGAAAAGAGGCGTTCGAGAGCAAAGGGTTGAAAGAAATATCAAGAAGACCAAAGTGATGGTGAGTGGTTCGAAAAGTGTACTCCAGAGTAAAGGTGATCCGTGTGCCTAGTGCGACAAGAGGGTGATTGAAAATGTAATGTGCGCAAAATATAGTGAATGGGTGCATGCTAAATTCGCGAAAATGAAAAGAGTAACCACGACTCTGGCAAAAGGTTTTGTTTGTGAGAAATATATTGAAACAATAAAAGAACTAGATAAAGAAATATTTTTTGACCAGGTCGAGTTTGTGAAGAGTTTTTGTTACTTGAGAAACATGTTGAATGCCAGTTGTGAAGCAGCAGTGACATCAAGAACGAGAATTGAATGGATAAAATTTTAGAGAATGTGGGGAGTTGCTTTATGGACGAAAGTTTTTGTTAAAGATGAAGGAAGGGTTTATCAGAGTTGTGTAAGATCGGCAATGCAATGCGGGAGCGAGACATGGTGTCTGAGACAGAATGAGATGACAATTTTGAGGACTGAAAAAGCAATGATGAGAGCAATGTGTGGAGTTTTGAGAAAAAAAGGAGCCGAGAACTTACGAGTTTGCTGGGTTTACAGGATACTTTGAATGAACTGGCCAGGGCGAGTGGAGTGCGGTGGTATGGGCATGCTTTGAGAAGGGATAATGATAAAGTGTTGAGAAGAGAGTTGGATTTTGAAATGGTGGGAAAAAAGGTGTGGGCAACCGAATATGGACTTGGAAAAGGCAAGTGGAAAAACATATTGATCGAAATGGACTGAAAAAGAAAAATCCCTTATGACAGAACGAAGTGGCGTAATGGTGTTTATGAACTTTCCAGAAACGTGAGGTAAATCCAGCCACTTGCAGTAAGGGAAACAAAACTGGATTAAAATAGTGGATCTCTCTCTCCCTCATTCTGCAGTAATGGTAATTGTCTTCAACTTCGAAACAAAATCCCCGAAGTTTCAAACTCCAATAAAATGTCATCGGCACTTGTTAGGAAGGGCTTCCAGAATTTGATGTGCCGTGTTGCTCCAATGAATGCTAGCTTTGTAAACGAGTAGATGGTAGCAGACGCACACTGACATACTGCGTCAAAATGTGGCAGATCACGTAAAATCTATTTTTTAACTGTTATCTTTAAAATTCCTGGCACATGTTTATTTTAAGTGTGTTCCAACCTTAAGTGGCTGGCTAGGATTTGAATACAGTCCCTTGTGATAGAAAATTTAATATCTTATCTGATAAACAACTTCGTATTTGCAGATGATCAAGGATTGCTACAGGATGGTCAAGGAATGCCACAAAATGATCAAGGAATGCCACAGAATGATCAAGGATTGCTACAGGATGGTCAAGGAATGCCACAGAATGATCAAGGATTGCTACAGGATGGTCAAGAAATGCCACAAAATGATCAAGGATTGCTACAGGATGATCAAGAAATGCCACAAAATGATCAAGGATTGCTACAGGATGGTCAAGGAATGCCACAAAATGATCAAGGATTGCTACAGGATGGTCAAGGAATGCCACAAAATGATCAAGGATTGCTACAGGATGGTCAAGGAATGCCACAAAATGATCAAGGAATGCCACAGAATGATCAAGGATTGCTACAGGATGGTCAAGGAATGCCACAAAATGATCAAGGAATGCCACAGAATGATCAAGGATTGCTACAGGATGGTCAAGGATTGCTACTGGATGATCAAGGAAAAATAAACACGTGGGTACAGTTTCACAATAGTAATATGGACTTCGATTGTCAAAATAGCGTGTCGAAATCGTTCGTGTAAAAGGATATGCGGTTAGTTACAATAATGTATTTGCCGATTTCCAAAACTATAAAACTAGCAATTTGTGACTTTGTTTTCGCTAGAAACTGTTATCAAAGCCTATTTTTCTATCACATTAAGATTTTTTACGAATCACTCGGGCCAATTGTATCTTCTCTTATGGGCCCAGCCTTCGCTTTCGCCATCTCGAAAATGGCTGGACGCTATGTGAAGACATAATTTGGATTAGCTCCTGAAAGGTTTTGCTTCTACTCGCCCGCTTATGCTCTTCTTTTCAGAAAGAATCTACTTGTTCACCATCTATTTCTTTAGTGTGTGAATCTTTATATTTCCACCTCGTGCTTTAGCACTGACCGCGTACGTGTTTTTCTCTCTTCTCTTCCGTGGCATAGAAACACTGCATGATCCAAATTTCAAGGTTCACACCTCAAACCCTATCGCTATCGAACTAGAGGAAAGCAGCAGTTCAATTTGACCAGTAATTGATACAAATTGCAAGCTGGTTTGCCCCGCCACCAACAAGACCATTATTTAAATGCCCAATACTCACTTCTTTTATCATGGTGCTCAATGTTCGTCCAACATGTGATGGCTGCTTTTGGGTACCCACCACCGGCCTTTGCTAACGGTTCTGCCCTCCTTGCTTTTGGCAGGGAGGTTCCTGCGTTGTTGTTAGTTTTTCAATCTAAAGCTCTCAAGTCGCATTTTTTTTAAGGCAGACTGCTTTTCTGCTGAATCCTGCATTGTTCTAACCTTAGACAACTTAAATCAAAGACGAATATGTTGAACTCTCATTCTGTCGGTTTTAGTTTTAGCTCTATTCTTTTTACGGAGCCACTCTAGACACTCTGCATTAGTCATTAGTTTGATCGTTGGTTACCTCTAGAATTTCCTGTTCAGCTAAATTAAAACCGACAAAAAGGAAATTATTGTTGATTATTGCATCCTCTTATAATTTCCATACTAAGCTGAACTCGATATGTTAAAAATTTTAGAAAACTTGAGCACCAACATACTAAAATTTATTGTTTCAAATCTTAACTAATATTTGATACTTCGTCATTTTGATCGATTTCACAGTTGCTATACTATATATTTCCAGCGTTAACTGCACTTTATTTTTTGCCACCCAACTAAATATACAAACAAATAAAGGGAAAAAATTAGAAACTGGTTGTTGCTCTCTTTAGTCATATGCCAATTGGCAGATCGATGCAATTGAATGAGCGTTGAATATTGGTTAGAAGTCGGCAGGTGCAGCCCTCAAAGCTTTGTATACACTGCATGGGTTCACTGTACGGCCAAGCAGAACCGTAGTGTGCTTAAACAAAAAATATGCTTCGGGTGCAAACTGTCTTTTGTCGATGGCGACGATATTTTTTTAAATTTAATACTGCATAGTTTGTTTTGATCACCCTATAGTTTCGGTTTATCCTGGCTTCGGTGATTACCTTCTCATCATTTCTAAAAAAATGTTACAGTCAACTTACTTAGAAGTAAAATGCTACAGATTTAATTATAAAATGTATTTTACACGCTATTTTGTTTGCAGAAGGGTTTCTCCTGCCGATGACATAGGCGAGACTTCTGTTTAGAAATCCGGAGATTTCAATTGAAGGTCAGTTCTCTTTTGAAAACTTTCCCAACTTAAATTAATTTTGCGGTTGAAACATCAAATTTGAAGGGCTGTGTGAGCCAACGCTAATGGCGCTTGTAAGATATGTCAATCAACTTGACTGAATTACTAGCGCTAAACAGGTCGAGTTGGCTAGAACTGCTTTTTATTGTTTTAAGTTTTCTTAATGCTCACAACGAGGAAGTCTTCCACCTGTGCTTCACCGGGTTGGGATTATGAAGATGCTCTCCCACCATGTTGTGGTGGTTACCCCCCCTCTTCCTCGGGAAGGAGGAACGGCACGAATGGCAATTCACGTTCATGCCGTCAACCTAATTGAATTAAGCTAGGGGAGAGATGGCAACTCATTTCTAACCAGTCACAAATGACTGGCAGCCCCACCACCAACAAGGCGGACTGCCATTGGTGGATACCCAAGAGTCGCCTCTTACGACATGCTGGGTGAGCAACTTCACAATTGTAACCCGGTGAAGTACGGGTACGCCACCTGTCGGTCACTTAGAGATGGATGCATCCCGTTAAGTGCCTTGACCAAAGACACAACAAGCAGGGAGGCTGTGAATACTATTTTTAAAGTCTTTTGGACTTGGGAAATGAATCCCAGGTCTACCGATTGCAAGGCGGACGCTCTAACCAATACACCATCGCGACATCATGTGGTAAGAAGCGACTCTTTGGTACCCACCAATGGCAATCAGCCTTGTTGGTGTTGGGGCTACCAGTCAGTAATTTCCATTTATGACCGGTTCAAAATGGGCTGCCACTTTTCCCTATCTAATGCAATTAGGTTGTGAGCGTGAACCTGAATTACCGTTCGCGGGGTGCCTCCATCCCAAAAAGAGGAAGGGTAAAAAGGAAAATCTTTAAACCACGCCGAACGCTTGATATTATGCTGTAGCCGCTGAACGCCGATCAAGTCCACGAGACAAGATATAGAAAAAATGAATGTGATGGGGTGTTAGGGTTTTTTACGTGCAACAGTTTTTAGCCCATGGAAATTTTTTGAGTCATATCTCCGTGGATTCAGTTTTTCGTTCATTCTTATCACTTCTGTTGTTAAGGGCCAAGTGGGATGTCTGTAGATACCGCTTTTAATGCGTTTGTTTTTACTATTGCCAGGTAGAACAACTTCGAAGTAGATGCAATAACCAGCAGCAGCCGCGTCAGTTGCAAAATATAGCAGCTACATTTTGCCTAACTATTATTAATTGTAGTGCGACTTGTGTTTAAACCCGTTTTGGAGTTGCTAGTAGTGGTGGCACAGTGCGTTTCTATCACGACCCCTGCAGGCAAGCACAAAAACGGCCGTGAAAAACCTTAACTGACAGCCATGCTAAAACCACTCAGGCGTGGATCTGTCAGTCTTGCAATCACAAGACCGCACGTAATCATGCTGAATGATGTTTTATAAACCAAGCAAAATCGGAGTTAAAATCGAAGTGTCGTCAATTTCTGTATGTGATTTTTGGGATAACTTTCAATTTCGCTTGGTCATTCATCTTCGGTATGTAAGATTTAATGAAATCTGGTATGTTGTACTTTAGTACTTCTGAAATGCAAAAATGATATTGATCTACGCATGAAACATCACTATAAAATAGTATTGGTGACAAAGTTAGCATGAAATATAATATATTAAAGTTTTGTTGTTTGTTGCACTTAACGATTATGATTTACTCAAAAGATTTTTCAAAGATCTCTTGAGCTAAATGCTACACACTGTGTACGGTTTGTAGAATGCAAGTTCACTTTGCAGTTGTATGAAATATTGCCAAACATTTAATCCTCTTGCAACCTATGCATTATAAAGGTTTTATGTGCCAAAAATGTTCATTGTGAATCATGTCTAATCATAAATTAGGATGTTTGCGATTTAATTCTCGTATATTTATGAGCATTAGGTTCAGAATTGTCGGCTGTGCTATTTATTAATTACGTAATTATGTTAGCTATGTCTTAATTTTATCGTTAGTTTTATGATTAATAGTGCATCTGTTAACGTATATAGCAGTATTGCAAAACCTGTTTATATTTAACGATTTTCCTTGGTATCTATGAAATCAGGTTCAAACTTAAAGGAAGTCGATCAGGGCGGGAGGTCAAAACCGAGCGTAAAAGTGATGGTGGTTGTTTTCAGAAAATTACAGAAAAAACTATTTAGTGGTAAACCTATTTTACGATTTTGTGCGGCCCCTTTCATATTTACATTTGTGGTATGCTTTGACTGCGCTGTTTACCTTGTTTCCGGCCTAGCGACAAAAGCGGCTATGCCTTCCACAAAGTCACTCACCATCTTATAGTAGGCGTCCATCATACCAAGTTATTTTCAAACAAAATGTTCCCTTTAAATTCAGTTTCACAAATCGTTAGGCTTATGGTTATGGCTCCTTATGTTAATGTTTTTGCTGGACTTTAGATTTTCACGACTTCGTGCGCTCCTTTCCTAATAGAATTTTTCATTTCAAGGTTCTGGCTTCGCTTTAGGTCTGTGCTCTCTGCATTGCTTGCGCGAAGCCAAAGAAGCCATGGGTTAGTTTGGAAGTGGGGAACACATTTTTGATGTCAAGCTATTTTCAAATAAAATAGCAAAAATGTTTTCCATGTGGTGGGATTTCACACAGCGAGAATGTTTTCATTTGGTTTCTTAAACTTTTTCATATCCCTGCTGGCTACGCATTATATTAGTTGTTCTTTTCTCCCTGCTTGATGTGCCCTGGGGAGTTAAAAGAGTTCTCTTCTCCAAATGTTCGGTTTGATCCTGGTAGCTGTATAAAGTTATTATGAAGCAAAATACGAATAATATCTTCCATGTGGTGCAATTTCACACAGTGACGTTTTTTGATTTCGTCTCAAACTTTCTCTAATCCATTCTGGCTCGGCATTATGTTGCATATTCGTTTTTACTTAACAGAGACCTTGCTTTTTCACAAATTTTTAAGCTTGTATCCGGTAGCTCTATAAAGCTATCATCAACCAAAATATAAAAAATGTTTTTCTTTAATGTATGGTGCGATTTTACCCCGGCAGCGCATACCATCACCCGTGCCGAGTTAAAACGTATCGATTAAGGCAGCTGCGCCGGCTTCACCGTACAAACATTTGTGAGAGCAGCAAGGTTTTCGTTTTGACAATTAATAGAAATAAGCTATTTAGTGGTAGGTCTATTTAACGATTTGATGGGCCCCTTTTTGTATTTATATTTGTGATATAAAGTACTTTGGCTGCGCTATTTTTGCCTTGATTCGGCCATAACATGAAAAAGCGCCATACCTTTTTCTAAAGCCATATAACACGTACCAATAGGCGTGTATTAAGCTAGCTATTTTCCGGCAAAAACGTTTTCTCTTTCGTAAAATTAATGATATTATTTTATTTTGATCTTTTCTTAAACGTGCGATTTTATTACATTGGAATTTGCCCCTAATCCATACCTCCCCACTGTTAAATGCAGATTGGTGTTTCGTACCGATAGAAAGAGCCTGTCAATTACACAGTTATCAGTAATGGGCTTTACCATTTTTGTTTTTGCTATCAAAATGATGGTGATAATTTTGCTGCCTGCTGCTGTTTTCACTACATAGTGATAAGCACTTTGATGTCATTATAAGATTTTGAGATAACTGCTTTTTAAAGGGATTCAAGACAGAAGAAAAAAGTATGCTTACGAAACATTTAAATTAATTTTCGCTTATTGCACCCTAATACACCGTAAGGTGTTATAGAATTACTTGTAGCAAAATTTGACGTTTGTTTGAACGCAATCGATTAAAAAACATGGGCCGTGGCGCATAGCCACGGCATATCTCTCCAAGTTTATTGAGTCCCTGGTAACGTCATATTTGCCCTGTTATCGCCATAAGCATTTTTAACTTAAACAGACTTTTATCTGTTAAATTCAACAAGTGCTTGGAAGCATATCAAAATGTGGGAGTGTGCCAAGGTAATTGATTATGTATTTTCAGTATTAGGCTATTAAATATTGGGATAACCACTTACTGCTTATTCGTAACTGTAGGCATTTTTGCATGAGCGAACGGCTCTGACTGCGCGCATATTGCTTGGTCCTGGCATAAACGCAGCCGTGCAATGAGTAAACTAACCCGAACTGAAGCGCTCATAGTTAAGTTATTATAATAGCAGTGCCCCAATATGTAATTTTGAGGTTAAAAACATGAAATCAGCCGATTGTGTCAGCCTCACCGATTTTCAAAGAAAATTGCTTCAATATTTAAATGATACATAGCTTGACACTATTATTTTTTTTTTGCAAAACTTAAAACAGAATGATTTTTCCACTCTTTCTAGGGGATCAAGTTTTTTTTTTATTTTGGCTACATAGTGAAACTCTTTGAGACTTGATTTTTGATGAATCTCTTTCAAAGTTTGATAGGTGATGCCAAAGAACCATGCTATTGAGAAAGAACAATAAATATGTACCGAAGAAAAATGTTTATAGAGACTTCATATTTTGTTGAAAGTTGTTGAAAACGTAAACAGATAATATTGCCGAAGAACTAAGCTTGCGAGGAAAAATATTCAAAATGTATCAAAGAACAAACTTAGTTTTAACAATTGCATGTTTGTAATGTGAATGCTGATATTAGCTCTGTCAATCCTTTATGCGCTATGCAGATTATAGTTTTATTTTAGAAAAATCTTTTTTATGCGAATTTTTTGGGTCAAAAATGTTGGTCATGATACAATAGTAGGGCTATTGAAGGATGTACTTGAAACGCCTGAAGTTATTTGTGCATTTTATTTATAGGCCTACAGTTGATATTTAGGTATGGCTGTATATTTTATTGATGTATTCTATTACTAATTTTTATCTTTTGTAATAAAATCAAATATGTGTCTACATGTGGGTTTGTGTAAAGCACAGGTTCAAGATATTCTTCAGGTAGATTGTTCAGGGGCACATTTGCAAAAGCAATAAAAACTGATCGACATGGCTTTTCCAATTGTTTATAAGCGCATAATCTTAACACAAACGAAGATTTTAAATCACACTTTGACGTATGGCTGTTTCTTGTGCAACCGCTTGACTGCATGCTAGTGCCAAGATTTAAAAACTATTGCTATGTTGTGCAATGTGCAATCTAAAAAGGCACTTTGCGATCATTTCCATCGTTTACCAGTGGCGCTGTCATGAAATATCTTTTGGGGCAAAATGACGGCATTAGGTTTTTTTGCCAGCGAGATTTTGCCTCGAAACTGGCAAGTAAGCTAAGAGAGCCTGGAAGTATGTTTCGCAGAGAGACTCAAGCATTGCTTGCGCTTTTGTATTTCGTTACTGAAATATGGCTTGCTTTCTGCATTTCCGCTATTCCTGACTCAATCATGACTTCTATTTTCAAAATGAAAGATAGTTCGATTTCTACACTGAAATAAGGCTTGCATTTCCTAACTGAAGAATAGCTGAACTTCCAAAGAATAGTATAGCATAGATTGCGGCGTTTCCAACTCAAAGGTAGCTTCCATTTCCTTGTTCCTGCTTAGCTAACTCTATAAAGTGGCTTAGGTTTTCTTATTTCTTAACTGAAAGACTGTTTGATTTCGTAACTGAAGAATGGATTGGATTTTCGCGTTTCCCACCTCAAATGTGGCTTTCATTTCTGTACGTCCTAATTGAAATATGGCTTGTGTTTCCGTATTTCCTAACTCTGAAATTGTTTGCCTTTTTGTATTTCTAACGAAAATGCCGCACATTTCAATAAGAATACACAAAAATTGAAACCGTGTTTGAGTTAGGAAATGAAGAAATGCACACCATATTTCGGTTAGGAAATCGAGCTATTTTTCAGTTGAGAAATAATGAAATGCAAGCCATGTTTAAGGTGGCAATAGAGTTCAAATTACTTTTTCTGTGTTTCTCTACCTACGGGATTGAGTCTGTTATGGTATGAAAGCCCAATGATGGTTTAAAAAAATTTTACTTTTTTTGCTGCCATTTTGGCTTCGATTTCGGACGCCATCTTGGAATTTTACCCTATTTTCAAAATGGAATTTCGGGCAAAGTACTACACTTAGAGCCATAATTCTTTTTATTCATAAGTCAGAATCACCTCTGCTAGGGATTAAATGGAACAAATATTTGGCATGGGGATTGTGAATTTTAGTGGACATTCCTGATCAAAAATATTAAAAAATGTACCAAAATTTTCCCAAAATGTCGTTTTTACCCAAAAACCATCAGTTTTATGAAAAAAGTGAACAATTCATTCCCACCAGCGTCATGAATTACATACATAGCCGAAATATCATCGTCTAAACCCAACAACTAACGACAGTAGAGCATTTGAAAGTTCAAAAATCGTCATTTCGAGAAAAGCGAGATTGAAAATATTTTCCACTAGGGTAATAAACACGACCCTATAATCTAGAGCTCATTTTTGACAAAAACAGCCACATATTGTGGAAGAACGTAGACTGAAGTTGCTTTTTCTTCAAAAAACTCAATTTCGATGAAAGCACCGATAACTCCGGTGTCTGAACCCTATTGCCACCTTAAGTAAGAAAACACTAAAATAAAAATCATACTTCAGTTAGAAAATGCTACAGTACTATCTTTTGGTTAGAAAATAAGGAAAGGTGTGGAATGTTTGAGTCAAGACATGCAGAAACGCAAGTTATAGTTCAGTTGGGAAATGCGATCAAAGTTTTGAGTTACCAATTGCGGAAAAGCTAGCCATTTCAGAATTAGGAAATACGGAAATCCAGGCCTTTTAGAGCAACCACCTAAAATTAAGGAAATGCAAGACATTTCAGTGAGGAAATGCAGGCATGTTTGATTAAGGGAATGCAAGCCATGTTTTAGTTGAGAAATACAGAAATGCAAATCATATTTCATCCAGATCACTTCGTTCTTTCGACAATTTATTATTCAAATTTAACGTTTCGCTCCCCTTAGTTACCGGGGAGCTTCTTCAGAACACGGTAGATGTTAATAATGTAACATACAAACTGTACAGCATAAAAATATAAAGACTACCTGTATTGCTAAACACTAAAAATTATTCATCAACAGGGCAGGCAATCACGCAATAACAAAAACATTGTTACATCACAGATACAGGAGTGGCCAAGTGAAAAGTGTTGTGAGATACGTAAGACATTATTTATTGGAGACAAACACACTATAAACAGTCGGAAAATTTGCACCATCATTGCGATTATTAACATTACATGAACAAGCCTTTTGATTTATCAAAAAACTTTCCGCAACGCGACGTCTGTATGCATGTGATTTTGACTTCAGTATTTTGACATTATCCCAATCTATTCTATGATCGAAATCCATAACATGTTGACTCAGCGCTGACTTTTTAGTGTTATAAGTCTTGACCGCATCAGCATGTTCCCGTTTTCTGGTTTTAACACTACGTCCTGTTTCACCTACATACACAGCATTGCAATCCCGGCAAGAAATTTGATACACCAAACCACGCTTTTGTTCAAAATTAATAACATCCTTAGGTTTGCGAAACAACAAAGACAACGTGTGATGTGGTTTTAAAGCCACTCCGATACCAACTTGAGTCAAAATTCGGCTAATAGGTTCGGAGAAACCTTGCACGTAGGGAATCGAAGAGAACCATTTCAGTTTTTCTGTTTTTCTAAAATTATGATTTTTCAAGTACTTCTTAAAACTACATTTGTTACTGGAAAATCCGTTATTTTTTAAGGTTTTTGTTATCTGATACTGTTGGCTCTGGAGAATAATGTACGAGCCACACTAACCTTTTGATTAACCGAGTGATGAGACGAATATTGAAGATACCTGTCCGTGTGTGTTGGTTTCCTGTATACCCATGTTGCAAGGGATCCATCTTCCATCTGTTGTATGCTTACGTCCAAAAAGGCTAATTGTCCTGATTTTTCCAATTCTTTAGTGAACTTTGTTGAAGTAATTCATGCAATTCAATAGAATGCCAAAACTTCAAATGTCTAAATATGGTGATGCCTCACCAGCATTCTCAATTTCCCTTAATCCACACCAGCATCTCACATGCCAGCTATTCATGATCTTTCACACAAAACTAAATCTGTACTAGCCTATTGTAGGCTAGTCCATCCAACAGTGTTTCCGGCATAAAATTCAAATATGCCCCTCTGGGCAATTTCAGATCATGCCATCGATCCATTGCTGCATTACTGCATAGACCTCATACAAGGGCAACGGTTTTGACTTATATCACATAGGCGGTTCACATGTTTCAACCGCATTGCGCTAGAATCAACATGCAGGGATAGCATTTGAGTATAATGTCAGCCTATTACAGTCAGTATAACACAAAATAACAACACGGGACAGCGTTGTTTCGGGTTACTGACCCTCATCAGCCGTATGCTTATTTTCCGTATAACCCTGTACAAAACACTCCCACCACCCCTCTTTGGTTCAATTAAGGACCAAAGAGCATATTTGTAATTCATGCAATTCAATAGAATGCCAATGCCAAAACTGGTGGGAGTGTTTTGTACAGGGTATTGCAGAAAATATGCATACGGCTGATGAGGGTCAGTAACCCGAAACAACGCTGTCCCGTGTTGTTATTTTGTGTTATACTGACTGTAATAGGCTGACATTATACTCAAATGCTATCCCTGCATGTTGATTCTAGCGCAATGCGGTTGAAACATGTGAACCGCCTATGTGATATAGGTCAAAACCGTTGCCCTTGTATGAGGTCTATGCAGTAATGCAGCAATGGATCGATGGCATGATCTGAAATTGCCCAGAGGGGCATATTTGAATTTTATGCCGGAAACACTGTTGGATAGACTAGCCTACAATAGGCTAGTGCAGATTTAGTTTTGTGTGAAAGATCATGAATAGCTGGCATGTGAGATGCTGGTGTGGATTAAGGGAAATTGAGAATGCTGGTGAGGCATCACCATATTTAGACATTTATTGAAGTAGATTTCGATCATAGAATAGATTGGGATAATGTCAAAATACTGAAGTCAAAATCACATGCATACAGACGTCGCGTTGCGGAAAGTTTTTTGATAAATCAAAAGGCGTGTTCATGTAATGTTATTAATCGCAATGATGGTGCAAATTTTCCGACTGTTTATAGTGTGTTTGTCTCCAATAAATAATGTCTTACGTATCTCACAACACTTTTCACTTGGCCACTCCTGTATCTGTGATGTAACAATGTTTTTGTTATTGCGTGATTGCCTGCCCTGTTGATGAATAATTTTTAGTGTTTAGCAATACAGGTAGTCTTTATATTTTTATGCTGTACAGTTTGTATGTTACATTATTAACATCTACCGTGTTCTGAAGAAGCTCCCCGGTAACTAAGGGGAGCGAAACGTTAAATTTGAATAATAAATTGTCGAAAGAACAAAGTGATCTGGATGAAATATTGTTACACTCGACATACGAGGAATGCCTGCTATATTTAATGCAAATCATGTTTGTTTTAGGAAGTGCAGATATGCATACTTAAGTTAGGAAATCGAGTTATCTTTAAAATATGGAAATGCAAGCCTTGTTTAGTTATAAAATCCATTTATCTTTCAATTAGAAATAACGGAAATGCATGCACTATTTCAGCTCGGAAATACGGAAATGCAACCTATACTTTAATTGGGAAATCGAGCGATCTTTCTTTTCCGAAATACCGAAATGCGAACGAATTTTGAATTTAGGAATGCAAGCTAATTATCTTTTACTGACTGTATTATATGTTTAAGTTCGGAAATGTGGAAATGCAAGACTTATTTCAGAGAGAAAATCCAGCTATTTCCCATTTAGAAATTATGAAAACGGAAGCTATGCTTGAGTTAGGAAATGCTATCTATGCTTCAAGTCGGGAAGTGGAGCTATCTTTCATTTAGGAAATACGAAAAAGGAAGCCATGTATGAGTTGAATAATACGGAAATGCAAGCCATATTTCATTTAGGAAATGGAGCTATTTTTTGTTAGGAAATACCAAATGCAAGCTATATTTCAGCTGGAAAGTTGAGCTATCTTTCGGTTGGGAAATACGGGAATTCTAGCCAGATTTCAGTTAGGAATTACTCAGGTGCATGCAAAAATTTCACTTGACCTATGGAGACGCAAGTCATTAAAATAGGTGATGAGATGTAAGCCAAGTATCATTCAAAATATGTCTCATAGATGCTAGTTAGATTCTGTTCATAAATAGGGAAGATGCAATCCATATCGTATTTTAAAAATTTTTAGATGCATCAATGCCGAAAATGCACTTGAATGTTATGTAGATAATACACAAATGCAAGAAAATTTTATGTAAAAATCCATAAAATGATACTACAAAGCAACACTAAATCACTTTTCATTTTTGATAATTTATTTACATATTAACACACACTCTTTAACCTTTTAAAGGGCAATATTTAAATCGATTGGATTTTTTCGGTGCTACTTAAAATACTGCAGTCTATTGAGCTAATGAAAAGGTTTTCCAAGTTTTAAGTCTTTATCTTTTGTGGTTCCGGAGAAACCTGTATGTTCCCATGTGGGAACGTAGCCCAGATATTAGTACTTTTTTGCCAATTCTATATGTGAGAGTACCCAAACCAATTTTCCGGATAACGTCACGGCGAACTAATTGCATATTGAACCAAATGTACCGTAGTCTTTATTTACATCATACACTACACTTTTTGCTAGCCAATTGTAATTTTACAGATTTTAAATCTGCCTAAAAATGCTTGTTGAGCAAAAAGGTTACAACCGTGTGTTGCTTACTGTATAAAGTTTTACTAAATGAGATAATATACAACCACGCAAAACGAGTATCTTGGCAGTTTGCAACAAGTGGAGTGCTGACACACATAAAACAAGAAAACGAAAACACATCAACAATAGCCAGCAAATTTAACACATTGTCACTACGTAAACGGTTCTGACTTTTTAAAACTGCTTATGATAGAGCTCAAAACATGCTTTTCCTTTGTCACTGTGCAAGCGTACCTTGCATTTATCACACATGTATCGTGTATTGATTTGATAAATATTGCAGCGTCCTTGTGTGCATGTTGCTTTGATGTGATCAACGCCATCAAACCTTAGCGATGAGGGAAGATGTGGTACTCTTCCTCCAGTAACTTGTGAACGCAGAAACTCAGCTGGGGTTTTGAGCAAACAAAGTGCGATCTCTCGTTGAAAAGCAAGGTGTGACATTGGCTTTGCTGCAAAAGCACAATGAAGACGCCAAGCAGCCACTACCGAAACGTTAAGACCATTGATTACAAACGGCAAGTACCATTTCTTTCCACGAATGCTCGATCGGTAAGAGCCGAGAAGTCGGTCCATAACATCAAGTCCGCCCATTCCATTATTGTATAATTTGACCAGCTTTGGCATATCAACTCTGGTGTTTGGATTCCGTTTTACTCTTCGTGAAACTTTTTACAGTGGTTGATATGTTGCAAAGTTGCTGGCAATGTTAACAATGGAACATTTGCAAAAGAACACTTCACCGTCAGATCGGTAATTGAATGAGCCTCGATTGCTCCTGGGTAGCTCTTTTGATGATGTCATGGCTTTGCAAGCACCAGCAGATCTGTTTTCACGTACAGTCCCAATGAATTTTATATCACGCTGTGTAAGATCAGCACACAGCCTGTAACTTGTGAAGAAGTTATCAAAAAACAGTACATGCTTGGCCGGTTGAGAATGCTGTTCAATAATATTAACCATATTTTTAACAACACGTGTCCTTAAAGGAGCACTGTTCTCTGCACTATTGGGGTCTTTGCCCGTGTATATAGATAACTTATACGGATAACCATTAGACCCACACAAACACCAAAGTTTATATTCAAAACAAATTGGTTTACCACGTATGAACATTTTACAACTATGGCGTCCAAAATATGGCATCATTGACTAATCAATACTCAGGTTTTTGTCAAAAATTCCGAACCGAATCAGCGAAGCATTTAGAGAATCGTAAAGAGGCAAAACTTTAGCCATTTTACTATCTGCACTTGTCAGTGTTCGGTTATCAACCAAATGAAACGAAGCTTTGATTTTCAAATAACGCTTACTGGAGAGAGCTTCAGATATCAGTTGAATCCCTAAATCACGCTGACTGGACCAGTAATCCCTCTCAGACGGCACAGTGAGATACCCCGAAAAGATAAAAATGCCTAGAAAGCGACACAATTCGGAATTAGACACTTCAAAGTCTTGGTCGTTTTTAGCTCTGCGTGCATATAGATTGGTTTGAGTGACAACAGTTGTTAACAGGTCATCACAGAAGTATAATTTTCATAAATCAAAAGGAGACTTGCCGAGAAGATGTTGATGATTGTTAGCAAAATTCTCCAGGGGCTCTGATGGAAGTTCTTTGAAGAACGTTGTCGTTTATTTCCATTAGGAATCTGGATGTCCATGCAAATGTTTCCGTCTTTTAGGTTGGACAACTTTCTCTTCTTTGTCGTCATCTGATTCTTCCCCTTCGTCTTCAATTTCCATCTCGCCAGCCGGTTTAAACAGTTCAAATTCATCCTCTTGATTTGGTAGCTCATCCGGTATATTTTCGACGTCGCTGTCCATCTCCTGGTTACCTGATTGGGGTGGCAGGAGCACTACCATTGTTGTTTTTTTTGACTGAGCATGCGCAATTGCTTCATGAAGCGTAGTGCACTTCGTCACCTTAGTACACGCATTTTTTAAATAAAATGTACACGGAATCATTTTAAAATACTGGCAAATAATTCTTACAAAAACCTACAAAAATTAAAGACTTTTAAATAGTCCCACATTACATCTGTACAACTACCACATCTGCACTAATCCTACATCTGTACTACTAGTCTGCCTAACCTCGTAAGCTCAAATTCATTATCTCGTAAGAAATCAGCTACTACTTCAGTTACGCAATTATCACAAAACTTACAAATTCAAACAACTTCAATATTTAGTGGAGTAGTGACAGCATAATATCCATTTTCTAACAATAGTTCATATACACGTAAAGTAACAGGGTTGAAAGTGAGAGATAAAGAAATGCATTAACTTTGGTTGTACCACCATCAAACATAGTACCTGGTGGGCAACGTTTGAATGAGACAACATGATAGCATCAAAGCTATTCATTTTTTTCAAAAATTTCGAGAGAGAAGCATATCCCTAAGCTTCAAACTTTCAGAAAAGCAACAATTTTAAAACATAAATTGTGACGTCATTGTCCGGTGACGTCACAAAGCAAGCGCATCAAAAATACAAAAAATGTGGTTTTTGATCTAACATAAAACAAACAAAAAATAATAGATCTGTTATTTTTTTGTTCCAAACAATAGACCGAAGCTTCCGGAATAAGTTAAAACCAAAACAACATAGTCATGCCTTAAATCTATTCATGCATAACGGAAACAATATGATGTTCCCACAAATGAACGTTGCCCGTTAAAAGGTTAAGCTGAACGTTTTCATGTTACATCAAACCCTTGTAAAAACATCTATAACATTTACACTAGAATCTAATAATGATATGGAACTAAAACTTCAAAACATTATTATAGGCTTAGTCCTTACACTAGCTCAGCAAGTCAGAATATAGATAGAAATTTGAGGCCACTGCAGCATATACCGGTACAGACGAAAGAGTGACTAAATGATGGCAAATGACTTCACGAAATAGCGGCAAATTCAATAGATTGTGACCAAATAAAACAATTAAATTAAAATATTTTTGAAAAAAAACATAAAGTGGATGAGGGCATGCTGTGGCATAACGGGCATGGGGCATAATAGGCAAGACACAAAATAAAGATGGGGCATAAGGAACATGAAGTATAGAGGCCATGGGGAATAGGGCATAATGGGCATAGAGTATGATGGGCGTGGGGAAGGATGAACATGGAGCAATATTGGCATGGGACACATTTGACATGGGGTATGAAGTGCATGAGCATAGGGCTTGTTACGCATGGGGCATAATTGAAATGGGATATAATGGATGTGGAGGAAAATGGGTGCAGGCATACTGGCCGTGGAGTACATTAGGCAATCAGTATAATGCACTTGGGGCATAATGGACATAGGGCTTATTAGGAACGGGGCATAATGCGCATGGGGCATAAATGAGATGAGGCACAAAGAGCATGGAGCATTTGTACAACGCGCGTTTTTTTAAGTTAGTCTAAAATGCCAACAGAAACTAGAAATCAAAACAACGTCAGCGAAAAAGAAATTGCACAAAGTTGCGTACAGCAAGTCAGTGAGAAAATCAAAAAATAAATAAAACAAATGGTAAAAGAAGCAACAACTAACTTTACTGCTGAACAAAAGAATATTATTAATAATTTAAACGCAGAAATTAGAGAATTGAAAGAAAGCCAAGAGCTTATTTGTGCTAAATATGACAGCCTAAAGCAGGAATACGACGTCATAGAAAGTGTAAACAAAAAACAAGCTGAGAAATTAAAACAACTTACTGAAAACTCTGTTTAACTGGAGAAGCAAACCGAAACCAAAACTTATCAATTAGATCAAGTAGAACAATATGAGAGCACAAAACTTAGAATTTCTAAAAATACAAATGAAAATGTGCCCAAATTGTTGCAGATATCAGTAAGGCTTTTGGTGTGAACATTACAAAACAAGAAATTTTTATTGCTTATAGACTGCCAGCTAAGAAACATAAAACCTGACTCAAGAACGAGAACCTCCTGCAATAATAGCTAAGTTAACATCAATAAAAACACGCAAAGATATTTACAAGCAACGCATAAAAATCAAAAATATGGAAACTAAAGATTTCCTAGTTCCTATGGAAACGAAAGATTCCTATGGAAACTAAAGACGCCCCCGCCTTTATGTGGAAGACAGGTGGCCCAGTTTTCTCTCCGAATAGAGGGTTGGTGGCAGGAAGGGCATCCGACCGTAAAACAAATACCATGTAATAAAAATGCAGATATCTGCTGTGGCGACCCCTAATCGGGAATAAGCCGAAAGACAAAGAAGAAGTAAAATTAAACTATTTGTCAATGAAAACCTTACCAAAACAAGAAAAATATTTCTGTGAAAAACGAAACAAGCTGCCAAAAACAAAAAGTACAAATATATCTGGACCATAAACGGCAGAATTCAAGAATTCAGTTTTCTTTTTTTTATGTATTAGCGACACTTTATACAGGGATTGGATTAAATAATTGGAACAGTGTAACTTTCATTTTGATATTTCAACCATGGATGTGGAAGCGGAAGCAGAAGCGCGAAAATTCTACCGCTTCCGCATAAGAGGGAAGAATGGAGGAAGAAAAGAAATTGGTTCTACTATCCTTCGGAGAAGAGCGAATAGGGGGAGCATAAACATTAAGAAATGAAAGCGAGGAGGAGTCGTTTAGAGAGATGTTGACCCCCACATAATTAGAGTAGGGGTCAAGCAAAGAAAGGAGGTAGAGACAAGCCCTACCTGACGAAAATTATGACGACGCCGCTAGCGTCTGTGACATTAATAGAAAAAATACCAGATCGGAAGTGGGTGCCATCAGATTGCAGAGCAAAAAATCCAAGAATCCGGAAAGAGGAAGATAAATTTAGGTTAGATTTCTGGATACAAATAAGGGAAACGGAATGAGACGAAATAAAGTGTTGCAGTTCAGTGCTCCTGGCTAGGAGACCCCCAACATTTCATTGAAAAACCCTAAGGGAGTTAAGGAAGGGAAGACAAAGCAGGAGGTAAAGAGAGACATCCAGTAGCCAGAAGCATGAGGAGGTGGTGAGGGTACAGAGGAAGAAGATACAAAGTGGGCGGAAAAGGATAAGATGTTTGAAGGCGAGGATGAAATGCGAGTGCTGCATTAGCAGATGGGAGACTACATGGGCCACATTGAGCAGTGGAGGTATACCAGCTGGAGGAGTCCGCTAAGGAAGTCACAGTGCTGGTAGGTGTGGGATCTCCAAAAAAAGCAGGAACGCAGCAGGGAGGGCAGCTCCAGAAGTGAGATCTGCCAAGAGTTTTGAATCTAGAAAACGAGAGTAGTGAGCACTTTAAATGAACCCTGTAATATTCCGACACACAGTCTAATAAAGCGAAGTCTATTTACAGCTCGACGCAACAAGAGTAATCAACTGACGAATTCATTGCGCAAACTCAGTCTTGGTTATGACGTCATAGTAGCACATTACAAAATGTTACACCTCCCTTCTAAAGCAGAGATAACAAACGGTTTGTCACAATTATAATTATGACACCACAAAATCTCTATGGCAGGAATTTTGATTGGCCTTCCATAGCGAGATGTTGATCTGTGCGGTGATTCAGAGGTAAAATTAAACAATCGAGTAACACTACCACGTATTGGCGAATCAGTTTGATAATTAACAACGTTTGAGCTTTGCACAGGTCTATTACCTTGATAGCAATAAGATGAGTGGAACTTATTAGATACAGGAGGCTTCAAATCAGTTTCATAGAGGTGGCGGCGATTTCTAAGCAGCACGCCGTGTTCATTACGCACCACATACGAACGACGAGGTTCATTACGCACATGAGAACTAACAGCTTTGTTCCACATCTTTTTTTACGATAACATACAACATCTCCTTCCCGCAACGGGGGTAATGACTTCGAATTAGCCCGATCATAATAATACTTTTGATGAGAATGCAACTTTGTTAAATCAGCACTTTTTTGCCAATTTGTCAACAAATTGCCAATTTGAAAACGCTCGTTTAAAATACCGTGTGAAATCATTGGTTCACGCAGCTGATTATTTCGATATTTATTACACAATTCACAATTTGCTATAATGCGCTCTATGTCAGCATCCATTTTGGGCCAATAAATCAACTCGCGTGCATGAGATTTACTTTTTTCAATGCCAAAATGCGATTCGTGAATCAAACCGAACATTTGAGATTGCAATGACTGCGGTACAACAATGCGTTGATCACTAAAAGCAATACCATCAGCAACGTATCAAGTATCGCGTATGTTCCAATAAGGACGTACCGAAAATATAACATTTTTTTGTTTGCGTAGCCAGGTTGTTTGACAATACAGTTTCACTTTTTGCAACGTCTCGTCAGAATCAGTGGCGTGCTGAATTTCTTTAAGTTTGGTGGTAGTTATGGGTAAGTTCGTGATAAAAGAATGCACAAAATCATCGTCACTACTGTCCACCTTTTTGACTAAGTTTAAAAGATCACATGCATGTTCACCAAGAATGGGAAGATCTATAATATCCGTGACATAAAATAGCAGTAAGAATTCACGACCTTCTCGGTCATATACCGCAACCAGTCCCGTAGCACTCCAACTTCGGGCCCCCCCCAAAGTAAGCGCAAGAGCCCCTGCGCACAGGTCATATCACTTTGGAGGTGTAAAACTGAAAAGCTGCATTAAGAAAATACACCACAATTTGTACATAAGTAAACAGGCTAATGTCAGAATAAAGCATGCCGATACCGAAGGTGCAAGTCATAAAAAATTCGGCACCGATGCCAAAGTTCAGTAGGACATTTATGCAGACACTGCGAAACGAAAGCAATGACACTGAAAAACATGAAAAAGTTATAAAAACACAGTATCATTTAAATAGTCTGGAGCGAACCTTTTTGTTCGCAAATGCTGTTATGACATTGTCATAATCAAGAGATCGGGCGCAGTCATTTTCGATTGACAACATGGCTAATGAAGATAGTCTACTGTCTGTCATAGACGTTCTATTAAAAGTTTTGATCAGTTTCAATTTGCTGAAGCTTCTTTCAGCGCTGGCAACAGTCACGGGGCAAGTTAGTAAGATTCGAAGTGCGATGTACACATTCGGATACAATTCAAATAAATGAGTCTTTAGAAGATAGTTCAGAAAGTCTTGAGCCGTATTGAGATTGCGTTTTTTTGTAAAATTAAAACAAACCGCTGTAGCTCAGCGCTCATTTCATCAGGATCAATGTCACCGAAGTTTTTTTGGAACTCTTTACAGCAAGTAAGAAGAGCATTTTCTTGTTGCACAAGCAAAAGTTTGTCTCGTGTGTACAAAAACGAAAAGGCGGAAGAAACCTCACGTAACAAATTAAAGCGCTCCTTTATTGACATAATAGCCTGGTCTACTAATGGATAGAAAAAGTTGCTTTTAAATTCCAGTTCAGGAGTAGCTCGTTGTTCTTCTTCACCTTGGTAATCAAACAATCTTCTTTTCTTTCCACTTCTTGACGGAGGAAAAGAAGGATCAATATCCAATTCCTGTGCTATTTCAACAGCAGATGTTGCGGCACTGTCATAACCCGTTGTGCGATAGTTTTGCAAAAACTTTTCAGTTGCCTGGATTTCCGTTTCCATTGTATGAAGGGAGACTCCATACGATTGAAGAATCTTGCTTGCTTTATTGACTTGGAATAGGATATCATACCAAATAAACACCGACAAAAGAAAACTCCATTTTGATAAATGAGCTATCAACGATTTTGTTTCTGAGGCAGCTCTTCCATCTTTTCTTTCTATGGAAATGGCTTCCAAGTCTTTCAGTGCCAGCAACACCTCTTTTTAATTGTATCGAAGAGGTTTGATGCATTTAATTCTGCTTTCCCAACGAGTATCAGATTGTGACTTTATGGACAGCTCCACATGTTTCTTCAAAATTTCCCAACGCTGAGCAGAGGAAGAAAACAGCACATACAACCTTGTAAGTACTCCAAAAAATGTCAATGCTTCCGTCGATGAATTAGCACTGTCAACAACAACTAAGTTAAGGGTATGGTTTGCACAGGGCACGTAAACAGCTTTGGGATTGATGTCTAGCATCCTTGCTTGGACCCCAGAATGTTTTCCTTTCATGTTAGCACCATTATCATATGACTGACCTCGACAATCAGACAATTCGAGTTGCAGTTCGGTCGCTTTTTCTAAGAAAGCGTCCAACAAGCCTTTCCCAGTACTGTCACTTATTCTCAAGTAGCCAAAAAATGTTTCTTTAACAACAGCAGCTTCTTCATTACATAGTACATAACGGAGAATGACAGACATTTGTTCATGATGTCACATATCTGGAGTGCAGTCCAAAATTATAGAAAAATATTTTGCCAATTTCAATTGCTATAAATTTTCTTTTTCAACTTCTGTCGCTAGCCATTCAATTAGTTCATTTTGTATGGTAGGACTCAAATAGTGATCTTTAGTGTTTTTATTCTTGATTCTGTCTTGAAGCTCTTTTAGGATCGGATCTCTTCTTGCCAAAAGCTCAAATATACCCAGAAAATTTCCATTGTGAGGAGATCCTAAGACTTCTTCAGATCCTCTAAAAGCAAGATTCCTTTCCGATAGAAACAAGGCAATGTCGATAAGTCTCTCTAAAACATTTCTCAAAAAACGTCTTTCATTGAAAAAAATATTCATCTCGCGTTTGTCGATAGTGGATGAATTTCTTATCCCTTCAGCTAGCAACATCCATTGACTGCAGCATTCTTGGTGGGAAATGCCGTTTTCATGGTCTTTCAGTTTTTTCGAAAAACCCTCCCATGTATTTATACCACTACAAAAGGGGCTTAGTGTTTTTCCAAATAGCTTACAACAAAAGCAAAAAACTTGATCTGATTCCCCAGAATAAACTAGCCACGACCGTGAAACACTTTCACCATTAGGTAACACACGTTTATAATGGTTGGAGGAAAAACGTCGCCTTGGAGTTGTGTTATTATATGGAAAATTCATTATTAGTTGATGTGGTCCACGCTTTACTATATCACATCGTTGAGCATCAGAAATACTTTCAGGCCATTTACATGGGTCATCAGGGATAGGGGTAAATTGAGATTCAGTTATTTTTGATATTGAAGGTTGCGTATTGGCAGGTAAATCACAACTTAGATTTTCTGGAAATTCACAATCACTTTGATGCTGATCGTCATAGTCTTCCTTTTCTTGTACACTATAGTTTTCTTCATCCCTCTCGGTACAAGTGCCAGGTCTACTCTGCTCAGTAATCTTGAAAAAATCTGTCATCTTGGGCAATTTCGCTACAGCATCTCGAGCAGTGGCTGCTTCTTTTCTCTTTTGAGCACCACTTTTTGAACGTTTCATTCTATACAATGTCAATAAAATACTTTATCTGCACTCTGCAGTGTATATATATTGTCCCGGTATTTATAGCCAAACAGAATTCCAGACCATTCTATGATTGTTGCGTAACAACGGCATTGTTACGTCAATCGAATATTCAAGATTCTACCAGAAAATCAATCGAAATATTCTAGATTGTGTGAGATAAAATGACGTTGCATTCACTTATGATGTCACAAGCCAATTTCTTCCTACAGTTTAAATCGGTTGTAAACAAGTCTGCTGAACTGAAAATAGTCACGTAGCCAAAAAGCACTTTCAGACTAACTTGGGCCCCCAAAGTTGGCCTGGGCCCCCCCCAATTGGGGGGTTTGGGGGGCGGCTGCTACGTCTCTGTACAAAAGACTTCTATGGAAATACAACGTCTATGAAGCCTAACGGTTTGATTACAGCATTGCCAAAACCGTACAGCACAGTGGATGTTGGACGTAAGAGCGATGAACACACTTGTTTGTACAAATCAAACGGGAGAATATTTGCTTCGGCGCCAGTGTCTAACTTGAAGGTACAAGTATGAGTACCATTTACCTGTAGTGTTGACTGCATTTTTGACCCGACCAAGTTTCGTTTTTTCCTGCCACCAATGGAATGCACTTATAAAACGCTTGGGTCCGATTGTGATGTAGTACCGGTTGTGACCTCATTGACTTGCCTTCCATTGGGTCTAGTACTAAGAATGCTTCTACATAGAGCGGCAAAATGATTTTGTTTCCCGCACTTGTAACATGTTTTACCATATGTTGGACATTGCCTTGGCTGGTGCTTAAAGCCACAGTTTCGGCAATTCGCAGAACCCGAAGGACGAACTGCTTTGGATTTACCTTCGTTGTGAAGTTCGTGAACCGTAACGGTATCAGTCTCACTGCGTGTGGTCATAACGGGCAACTGTGCTTTCGTAGCTTCCATTGAACGACATATGTTAATAGCCGTAGCTAAAGTAGGATTGTCTTCTTCTAACATTCTCAGTCTGGCTGCGTCATCATTGGTGCCAAACAATATTTTGTCACGTATTAGCCTGTCCGTAGACGTCCCAAATTCACAATTGCAATAATTCTCACTTCATTTAACCATTTATCAAGGGGTTCACCCTCAGCTTGTTAACGTTGCCAAAACTTATAACTTTCAAAGGTGGGCTTTCGCCTGGGATTGCAGTAATCTCTAAATTTGGCGAGGACCACGTCACAGGTAGTGTCTTCACTATCGAGCGCAAGATCAAAGTTATCAAAAATATCTCTAGCCGCTTTACCAGCACAATGTAACAAAATGGCTACCTGCGTGATAACTGTCTTTGAGGCGAGCTCAGTAGCAGCATAATATATCTTAAAAGACTTTTCCCAGCGTCGCCACTCCTCTGCTAGGTTTTCAGCATTAAAATTAAGTTCACGGGGTGTGTGCAGTTGACTCATAATTTGCTGCTAATTCTCGAATAATCACGCTTCTGACACCATGTAATATTCCGACACACAGTCTAATAAAGCGAAGTCTATTTACAGCTCGACATAACAAGAGTAATGAACTGACTACTTCATAGCGCAAACTCAGTCTTGGTTATGAGGTCATAGTAGCACATTACAAAATGTTACAAACCCAATTAGAGCATGTGCACCATTGCACTGACCTACCCCGCCAGGTCACATTTTCAGCGCACACTGAACAGGGAAAGACGGGACAAGGGTTGGGATGAACCTTGCCGCTCATTAGGACAAGGAGAAGAATGAGAAGACGGGCAAGAAAAAGGTAGGAGAAAAAGAAAACAGGCCGATTTTAAAGAGGCTGCTCGCTACCCTTCTGCAGTCGTTCAGGGGGCTGCACGGCAAAAAATGGTTTGTGTGAGGGGAGTCCCCAGGGTAACTGGGACCCTCGGGAAATCCACAGCCATTTTAACCCAACCCAAACGGGGTCAGGGACCGCACCACCACGTTAAGGCGGCTATTGATTGGTGCAGTTCAATTTTGCTCGCTTTACATGTGTATACTATATATACGACAGAAATTTTGCACTTCACTATCCAAAAAGATTGGAGTTAATACGTGTTTTGGGGGCGGACAAAAAGTTGGTAGTAGTATAGGATGGCTTATTTGGCGCGGTTTGCGGGGGTGCTGGTCTCTAACCCTAACCCTAAACCTTACCCTAGCCCTAGCCTTAGCCCTAATCCTAACCCTTAACGCTAACTCTACCCTAGGTCTATTTTTTTTGTGAGGGTGCGAACACTAGTTTTATTTCCAGGAGGTCGGAGGAAGCTAACCATAGGAAACTAATTTTATTTGGGGGAGTTACCACCAATCTAAGGGAGCTAGTTCTAACACTGTGTCATTTAAAAAAGTTTGATGTCATTCTTATGATTTGTTATTACACAAAGGTTTTTTGATTTTGTATTTCAAAGACCTGTTTAACTAGACCGTGGGAATGTAGTTGCATCCCTATTGCACAATCCGTGACGCAAGCTTTAACTAGATTGCGGGAATATAGTTGCATCTCTATTGCACAATCCATCATGGTAGAAGCGATTGTGCAAGAAACGGATAAGTGAGAATGATTATAGTATATCATTGTGTGATTCTTTGTGTCCAAAAAATCGTTACCGTTCAAAAATCTTTGTATTATCCATCATTTATTTAACAAAGATTGTGATAAAGTCACTACCGTTTAAATTCTTAATGTAGAAATAAATTTCAATGTTATTTGCATTAGTGTTTATTGAGACAGTACTATGAATATATTCATTGATTTTCTAAATTCACTACCTAGATCAGTCCCGTAGCACTCCAACTTCGGCCCCCCCCCCAAAGTAAGCGCAAGAGCCCCTGCGCACAGGTCATATCACTTTGGAGGTGTAAAATTGAAAAGCTGCATTAAGAAAATACACCACAATTTGTACATAAGTAAACAGGCTAATGTCAGAATAAAGCATGCCGATACCGAAGGTGCAAGTCATAAAAAATTCGGCACCGATGCCAGAGTTCAGTAGGACAATTATGCAGACACTGCGAAACGAAAGCAATGACACTGAAAAACATGAAAAAGTTATAAAAACACAGTATCATTTAAATAGCCTGGAGCGAACCTTTTTGTTCGCAAATGCTGTTATGGCATTGTCATAATCAAGAGATCGGGCGCAGTCATTTTCGATTGACAACATGGCTAATGAAGATAGTCTACCGTCTGTAATAGACGTTCTATTAAAAGTTTTGATCAGTTTCAATTTGCTGAAGCTTCTTTCAGCGCTGGCAACAGTCACGGGGCAAGTTAGTAAGATTCGAAGTGCGATGTACACATTCGGATACAATTCAAATAAATGAGTCTTTAGAAGATAGTTCAGAAAGTCTTGAGCCGTTTTGAGATTGCGTTTTTTTGTAAAATTAAAACAAACCGCTGTAGCTCAGCGCTCATTTCATCAGAATCAATGTCACCGAACTTTTTTTGGAACTCTTTACAGCAAGTAAGAAGAGCATTTTCTTGTTGCACAAGCAAAAGTTTGTCTCGTGTGTACAAAAACGAAAAGGCGGAAGAAACCTCACGTAACAAATTAAAGCGCTCCTTTATTGACATAATAGCCTGGTCTACTAATGGATAGAAAAAGTTGCTTTTAAATTCCAGTTCAGGAGTAGCTCGTTGTTCTTCTTCACCTTGGTAATCAAACAATCTTCTTTTCTTTCCACTTCTTGACGGAGGAAAAGAAGGATCAATATCCAATTCCTGTGCTATTTCAACAGCAGATGTTGCGGCACTGTCATAACCCGTTGTGCGATAGTTTTGCAAAAACTTTTCAGTTGCCTGGATTTCCGTTTCCATTGTATGAAGGGAGACTCCATACGATTGAAGAATCTTGCTTGCTTTATTGACTTGGAATAGGATATCATACCAAATAAACACCGACAAAAGAAAACTCCATTTTGATAAATGAGCTATCAACGATTTTGTTTCTGAGGCAGCTCTTCCATCTTTTCTTTCTATGGAAATGGCTTCCAAGTCTTTCAGTGCCAGCAACACCTCTTTTTAATTGTATCGAAGAGGTTTGATGCATTTAATTCTGCTTTCCCAACGAGTATCAGATTGTGACTTTATGGACAGCTCCACATGTTTCTTCAAAATTTCCCAACGCTGAGCAGAGGAAGAAAACAGCACATACAACCTTGTAAGTACTCCAAAAAATGTCAATGCTTCCGTCGATGAATTAGCACTGTCAACAACAACTAAGTTAAGGGTATGGTTTGCACAGGGCACGTAAACAGCTTTGGGATTGATGTCTAGCATCCTTGCTTGGACCCCAGAATGTTTTCCTTTCATGTTAGCACCATTATCATATGACTGACCTCGACAATCAGACAATTCGAGTTGCAGTTCGGTCGCTTTTTCTAAGAAAGCGTCCAACAAGCCTTTCCCAGTACTGTCACTTATTCTCAAGTAGCCAAAAAATGTTTCTTTAACAACAGCAGCTTCTTCATTACATAGTACATAACGGAGAATGACAGACATTTGTTCATGATGTCACATATCTGGAGTGCAGTCCAAAATTATAGAAAAATATTTTGCCAATTTCAATTGCTGTAAATTTTCTTTTTCAACTTCTGTCGCTAGCCATTCAATTAGTTCATTTTGTATGGTAGCACTCAAATAGTGATCTTTAGTGTTTTTATTCTTGATTCTGTCTTGAAGCTCTTTTAGGATCGGATCTCTTCTTGCCAAAAGCTCAAATATACCCAGAAAATTTCCATTGTGAGGAGATCCTAAGACTTCTTCAGATCCTCTAAAAGCAAGATTCCTTTCCGATAGAAACAAGGCAATGTCGATAAGTCTCTCTAAAACATTTCTCAAAAAACGTCTTTCATTGAAAAAAATATTCATCTCGCGTTTGTCGATAGTGGATGAATTTCTTATCCCTTCAGCTAGCAACATCCATTGACTGCAGCATTCTTGGTGGGAAATGCCGTTTTCATGGTCTTTCAGTTTTTTCGAAAAACCCTCCCATGTATTTATACCACTACAAAAGGGGCTTAGTGTTTTTCCAAATAGCTTACAACAAAAGCAAAAAACTTGATCTGATTCCCCAGAATAAACTAGCCACGACCGTGAAACACTTTCACCATTAGGTAACACACGTTTATAATGGTTGGAGGAAAAACGTCGCCTTGGAGTTGTGTTATTATATGGAAAATTCATTATTAGTTGATGTGGTCCACGCTTTACTATATCACATCGTTGAGCATCAGAAATACTTTCAGGCCATTTACATGGGTCATCAGGGATAGGGGTAAATTGAGATTCAGTTATTTTTGATATTGAAGGTTGCGTATTGGCAGGTAAATCACAACTTAGATTTTCTGGAAATTCACAATCACTTTGATGCTGATCGTCATAGTCTTCCTTTTCTTGTACACTATAGTTTTCTTCATCCCTCTCGGTACTAGTGCCAGGTCTACTCTGCTCAGTAATCTTGAAAAAATCTGTCATCTTGGGCAATTTCGCTACAGCATCTCGAGCAGTGGCTGCTTCTTTTCTCTTTTGAGCACCACTTTTTGAACGTTTCATTCTATACAATGTCAATAAAATACTTTATCTGCACTCTGCAGTGTATATATATATTGTCCCGGTATTTATAGCCAAACAGAATTCCAGACCATTCTATGATTGTTGCGTAACAACGGCATTGTTACGTCAATCGAATATTCAAGATTCTACCAGAAAATCAATCGAAATATTCTAGATTGTGTGAGATAAAATGACGTTGCATTCACTTATGATGTCACAAGCCAATTTCTTCCTACAGTTTAAATCGGTTGTAAACAAGTCTGCTGAACTGAAAATAGTCACGTAGCCAAAAAGCACTTTCAGACTAACTTGGGCCCCCAAAGTTGGCCTGGGCCCCCCCAATTGGGGGGTTTGGGGGGCGGCTGCTACGTCTCTGACCTAGATATCTAACAATTTAAATTTACAACAATTTCTCGTTCTCTATGTACATTATTCATACTTCATAGTTTACCCAGTAAAGATGGTTGATACAACGTTTGAATATAGAGTTCATAAACAGTGCGTCCAAAAAATCACCACCGTTTAAAAATTTATGTATTATCAATCATATATTATACAAAGAATGTGATAAAGTCGCTCTTAGAACTATCCAAAGCACACAGTTTTGAGGCTAGCTGTTTTTTAACATTTTACGATTAAGATCAGTCAAAGTATGTTGCATATTTGTTTCCAAAAATAATGTTCACACCCTTTTATGATAAAAGAATTATCAATTTAGCTAGCTATTCATGCGGTTTCTGCAATACGTAATTACAATGCCAGCGTTTCAGGCAGACTAGGTTGTTCAATTCCGGAAGTTTATTGAGCAATCGAAACTTCAAATTTGTATAAACGAGGAAAAAAATCACCTGACAACGAGACCGCAAAAAGATCATCAAAATGAACTGTCGTACGTATCAACAAAACTTTAACAACAACAAACCAAAAAACACAGTAAAAGATATAATTTTTAAGTAGAAACACATTTTTTTTCTTTTACATCCAAACATCGTCATACTATGAGTTGATCTGCACGATGCAATACTATTACACGCGACTTCAGACCAAGAAGCAGCCGCTACTTTGAAGACAAAAGTTTTACTTAAACAGTCTCGATTCTATATGACAGCGTTTTTACTCAAAGACTTGTAAACAGTGATGCTGTATAGACTTATTATGCAAAGGTTTGTGTGATCAAGCCGTAGACTTGTTCTTCAATGTTACAGATCTTAGGTAAGAGTGAAATTCAATTTACTAAGAAAGGCATACCATTTACCAATTAAAGTATAATTATTCCTGTAGACTTGTATAATTTAACGTTTTATAATAAAAATTTTGTAGTTTATCAAAAACACAACCGACCAATAGTTCTATTTTAAGCAAAACGGGTAGAGATTTAAATTTAACTTTTGTAAGGGAGCTTGAAACAATTCGCAGAGCGTTGAGTTTCCAATATTTGTACGGCATTACAAAACTATTATTATTTTAAAATGTTTAAATTTTTCTCATTCTTTGAAACACATTACAAATAAACATTAAGACATAGGTTCCTTATCACATAATTCCGACACTTCTCTTCATTTTTGTACTTTCAATTTCATCCACCAGCATTGTTTCACTTGTTGAACGTCTTCTTCTCTCAAACACTGTTCTTACCACACAACCAAGTCTTAAACTGTGTATAAGCCATCTTCTTTTCGTGATATCGGTTTCACAAGATTTACGACTTTCTACATTTTTCAACTTTACTCGCTCAACTGTTAGATCTGCGACCTTTGAGAAATTCTTATAGTCTTTCGCCATCGTCAGATGCAAAACTTTATTTTTGCTATAACAAAGATGAAACGTCACGAATCATGCTTAAAACCACTAACCACGTGATAGATAAGAAAACGGGAATGGATTGGTTGAATTACAAAAGAGAATAGTTACATCGACTGACGCTATAAGGGAATAGTTTTTTGAAGGATAAACCGCTTGAAACCGAGACGTCATGAATGCGTAAGACACACGTGACCGTTGAACACGCAGTAGCTCGTGTTATCACCAATTTGAACGTGTTATCTGAAGAGAGCGATGCACACAGTGAGCCAGAGAGGGAAATACAACTCGTACTGATGCTCTCACGGTCGTATATACACAAAATAGTTGCCTTTGATCACTAAGGTGACCTAAAAAGATGGTTTGACGAAAAGTATATTTGATGTTTTTTTCAATTGAAATAACTTTAAAGATTGGAAATCTCATTTTTAAATATTGTTGCAATTAATGCTATTATTTGATTTTAACACGATATAACGTATTAATCCTAAACGTTTTAATGCTTGAGCTGACAAATCAAACACAATTTTTAACCAATGTCATTTGAAACTGAAAAAGAATCTTGCGTCTCTCCCTTTATCACCAATTTTTCTCTATACAACAGCGGTATGCAACTTCTCCTTTTAGCTACTTTTGATAAAAACCTTAACATTTTGAGCTTATTCGACTTCCATCACATATTTTTGAGTTATCAGTGCTGCTCCAAACATCACAACCTAACCACGGATTTGAAAACTTTACCGTTTGTTTTACCCGATACCTTTGTATTTCTGCAATAATCGTTTTTCCCAACCACACACCCTGCTTACTCTCACTTTCACAATTTTCTGGAATAATTGATTCCAAATAACATCCGTTTTTCTAAATTTTAACTTATCTTTTTCTAAATTTTTGAAATCGTTTTGTCGTCCTGTACATGCAGATTGCCTTTATAGCAATAAATCGTAGTCCTGTACATTAACACACAGATATAGCATCTTGTAAAGATTCATTAGATTTAGATTGTTGGAAATTATTTAGATCAAAATTTTCAAAAATTTATCAAATCTAAGTATCAAGTAAGGAATTTTACAGTTTTAGTCTGTTTGTACATGTAAAATAATGTGAGCTTACAGTTTCAACTCTCACGCTTTTACTCAGACCCAAATCTACATCTGTTTTCAATTTTATTAGTAAAAAAACACAAGATTATCGTTTATCAAATATTTTATCAACTTTTTGCATTTAAAATCAAGAAATAAGAACTTCACTCCCAGGTTTTTTCAGAACGTTTCCTATCAATCATAGAATGCATGATACTTATTAACTCCTGCAATCCTTCAATTTTAACTAAACATCCAATTTTTAACTCTTGTTTAATGGTGACTCACAAATAAAGAAAAAGAGGCATGTTTGCCAACACTCGCAAAACTTTATAAAACTTATATGTGTTTAACAAGGAAAAATATTTGTCTGTACACCAATTTAAACCCTCACACTACCGCTTATACACACTCACAAAACAAAAAGACCTTTAACTTAATTGATAATTTACACAAATTCACCTTTAATTTTATCGCATAACCCTACAATTGAAAGCTCACAAGACCTCGTATACACGTTATTAAACAAAAATTTGCAATTTAATTGATCAATAGAAGTTTTAACTAACAATGTTTTTATCATTCATCCAGACATCGGTACTTACGTATTAACGGGAGGACCTTTAAAAACACGACTCAAAAATTGAAGTAAATTATTTATTGAAACGGTTAAAACAATAAAATACACCCTTCCAGTGTACACTGCCCCGTACATTTACATACCGGGCCTGCCCCTTCAGTGTACACTGCCTTTCTTTTAAATAAAATAACATTAAAAATCAAAGGTCCTCCCGATAATACGTAAGGACCCAGACATCTTCAATATTTGTGTATTGGTGACTGTGAACTACAAAAATTAATAAACGAAAAGATCTACGAACTTACATGTATAGTAATGCAAGAGGCTAGCGATGCACATAGCAAAACTGCAGACAGTCTTGCTATTACAAACTGCTGTCTGCAGTTTTGCTATGTGCATCGCTAGCCTCTTGCATTACTATACATGTAAGACCTTGTGACCACTAGGCTGTGACAGCACTATTGTTCTAGCAGTTGCTAGACTTAGTGCACCTGCGACAACCGCCACTCATTCACGAGTGATACGGCTTCGCAGAGTACTGACAGACCATCCACCAAGTGGATCTAGTATAGATCCCGCAAGTGTGGCGGTCTAAGCTATGCTTTAGTAAAAGCCTCTAGCTTCTTGTCGGTCACCAACTGCACTGAAGAGACCTGATAGGTCGAAACAGTGTCACTATCTACGAACTTGTTTCTATGCGTTCTCTTAACTGTTTCTAAGCGCTGCAGCCACAAGTTTTGACTCTGAAGCAAACCAAGTCTGATAAAACTTAACATCTGGCAATACTTTTAGCTCTCTTTTTCAGCAAACTAGGACATTAACTACTGATATGACCTGCATAGATATGTTCAATTCGATGTTCAATTCGGCCTAGACCGAGCACATGTTTATCATAGTTGATCGTTGTTTCGTTTGCAAACAAGGGAGCTTTTTTTTGTGCGTAGGCCTACTATCGATCAATTTTTATAGCGAGTCTGCCTGCGAGTAAAAGCGGATCTTTTCTTTTGGCAGAATGACAGTGGTTGTAACAGACAGCCATGTTACAGACAAGTCTACCTTCAATCTGTTTGACGGAAGGAGCTACTGGAACAAATTTGCAAAATCTCATTTTGAAGCTAATTTAAAGTCAGTTTTACTGAAGTAGATGGGTTAAAATTTTCTTTACCATAGGTTTATCACTGTTTTTCATTGATTAATTGATCATTGCTCGTGCATCAGAGTAGAAAAATTTGACTTTTTTGTTAAAGCTGCTTAGATTGATTTCTTTTAATCACATATTTGCCATTGCGTTGGTTGCTAATCAGTTTATGATAAATTTTTTTGCTGTAGGCTTTATATTTAATCAGGTGAGTAAGCCTTTGTATTGCTAATGTATTTTATTTAAAATAGTGGCTAGAGTGTTGGCACTGGCTTTTTAGTTTTTAACACGCAAATGCTGGTCAACCACCTATCTTTTGCAAAGCACCTTTGACACAATTTATTCAGTGACGCAGTAAGATAATGGTCATCAGGTCATTGCTGCTGATTTTGCATGGCATGGCCAAAGGTTTGATTCTAGGTTAAGCTCTTTTTTTTGCTGATTTGGGATTCAATTGTTCAAAGGATGCATTGCTGTAATATTTTTGAATTATGTAGCAGGAGTGTGCATTGCTGGGAGGGTTGCTGCATTTTAAAAAGTGGAAATTGTTTTAAAAATTGTAAAAATTAGGTATGATGTAGTCAGCCATATTACAACTTGGTTGCTCTCTTGAAATTTAATTTGTGGCGCCAACATTTGGTTGAGCCTCAAATCTATGTACAAACTATAATTCTTACTTTCCAAAAAATAGGCAAGGGAATCCAAGTAAGAAAATGATTGTGGCACCTAAAGAGTGGTTATTTTCACAATAACAGAAACAAAATATTTAGTGGTAGACCTATTTCACAACCTTTGAGCATACTCTAGTATTTATATATGTGATGTCATGCTCTTTAGTTGCTGTGAATGTATGTGATTCCAGTATAGCAAGCCGCCTTTAAAATTAAAATTACATTTACAAACTCATCACTCAAAATACTAGCAAAGCATATGGAGTGCCGTTTGGAAAATAATTACTTTATGCAAGTGTTTTTTGCATTATTTAAAATAATCCATTTGATAAAATCAGATGCAAAATACATTGGAAATGTTTGATATGTATATATCTATATATATCAGACAAAAAAACAGTTGCAAAATATGTTGGAAATTTCTGAGATATCAGACAAAATCTTCATTAAATATAACCACAAATATCTTAAAAACAAGGCAAAAATTTTCATTAAACGTATTAGACAAAACCCATCTTAAATGGGAGAAAAAATAGCAAAATATATAAAAGACTTCCAATATACATCATACAAGCTATATCGAAAATCTAGAAGTAATTTTACTTGATTTTGTGATCTCAATGAATGAAAAATACATAAAATTTCACATTACACAAGCACTGATTTTGATAAATGAGGTGCAATGTAACTACACCATGTAAAAACTAATAGGCAGTGGCTATTTTGCCGTCGACGGCAATTTACCCTCAGAGACTATTTTGCCTTGAGTTATTTGTGATTGGTCAATCTTAATGACGTACTAAAGATGTGACTTTTGGTCGTCTCTGATTGGTCAATTTTAAAAACCAAAAAAACAATTTTGCACCCCCAGGTCTCTATCCCCCACCCTGTACACTCAGTTCCAGTGTACACTGCCCCATACATTTACATACCGGGTCTGCCCCTTCAGTGTACACTGCCTTTCTTTTAAAGCCCTGGCCAGCTGAGATTCGAACCCACAACCATAGTATCTCAAGACCAGCGCTCTATCCACTACACCACAGTGTCACTAGTGTTATTATAGCAAATTTGGCTATATAAACACACATGAATGATCACGGCAAAATAGATTCCAAGGGCAAATTGCCGTCGACGGCGAAATAGCCACTGCCAAACTAATAAACATGGAGTTTCTGACCATCAGAATAACCAATTACTGTACATTGTGAATGAAATACAAAACTGTCAAACCATAGCAGGCCTGTGGGGAACACCACAAATTGAACCCACAAAAACTCAAAAAATCTCACTTCCAATTCAAAACAGGCAGAAACAACTTTAACCAAAAATGCAATCATGTAACGTACAACACTTTGTGTTGACCACAAGTTTAAAATTTTATTAGCACTGGTCTAGAGTTTCTATGAGTGATTTGAAGCAGTTGTCGCTGGTGTGTATAATGGAGCTCACAATGTCTTCTGCATTAAGGTTACAAAATATAGTAAAATTACTTCTAGATTTCTGATATATCTCATATGATGTATATCAGAAATTTCTGACATATTTTGCAGCTGTTTTTTGTCCAATATATATGTTGGTAATTTTTTGATATATTTTGCAGTTGATTTTTGTCTGATGCAGTTGATTTTTGTCCCAAAAAAATGTATACACTTTTTGAATCATTATAACTTAATCAAGTTATTGATTTTTGCTTTTAGATAAATTGATGCAAAAGAAAGAATAAACATTTAAAGGATTTGTGAGAAAAAATATACAAAAACATATCAAATTAAATTTTAATAACATAAAAGACACTTGGGGCAATTTTAGAATGAATTTTAGAATTTACAAATCGACGAGTTCACGTAAGTACTCAAACTGGTGGCTGTTTGTTCTATACGCTTTTTATATCTCGAAGAAATAGACCTAGAAAAGTCCAACAACATTTTCTCTGGTATTTTAGCACATTCTTTTTCAATTGCTACTCTCATTTTAGCAATTGTTTCAGGTTTCCTACTGCAAACCTCATTTTTTAGAAATCGTTAGAATAAAAGAAACAGTTAGGTATTCACCTAGTTTACCAGATTTGACACTGGTGAATTTCTTTGTGTGACGGTTTTTGAATTAAAGCAAAGGCAGTGCCCCTTTTCAAATTAAAGCAAGCAACACTGGCAAAAATCTTGATGTCACCAATATTAATACAAAAGCAGGCCCACCAAATCATCGAACATGCCTACCACCAAACAGCTCATTTCTGTATGAGTCAAAATGACCACCATTTGGGCATGTTTCATTTTCCCCCCTTCCCTTACTCTTTTAAAAATTACAAATGATAGTTTGTGTCATCATTCTTTCTTTTTGAATACTTCCAGTCTTCATTACTAAGCCAACACGATCACCATTACATATACAGAAGCTATGGCTTATATTTACTAAAACATTTTGTTGTGGCTCTAACAAATGTTTGTACGGTGAAGCTGGTGAAGTTGCATTAATTAATACGTCTTAAATGGGCACAGGTGATAGTATGGCCTGTCGGGGTTAAATTGCACCATACTTAAGTGAAACATTTTTTCTGTTTTGCTTGATAATAGCTTTATAGAGCTGCTGGAATTAAACCTGAAAATTTGGGAAAAACAAGATCTATTTAACTTTTATGAGCATACCTAACCAAGGAAAAACAAATATGAATCATAATGCATAGCCAGCAGGAACTTAAGAAAGTTAAAGGCGAAATCAAAATTAACAATGTTCATTGTGTCAAATTGCACCACATGGAACATATTATCAGTACAGTCGAATCCGGTTAATTGCATAGTCAACTTACCAAACTATTTTATTTGATTAAGCAGATCATGCGTTTATCTGAAATTACTATAGACAAACAATTAGGTTTGGGATTTACAACTCTTATGCAATAAACACATTATGCAATTATTTGATACGCAATTTACTGGATTTATCTGCATTTCGCTTTACAACAGCTTTATAGAGCTACTGGGGTCAAACCGAACATTTGAGGAAAAGCAAGGACACTTTAAACTCCCTAGGGCATGTCAAGCAGGGAGTAAAGAACATGTCACATAATGCTTAGCCAGCAAGGACTTGAGAAAGTTTAAGGAAAATCAAAAGAAAACAGCGTCACTGTGTTAAGTCGCACCACACGAAAGACATTTTTGCCTTTTTGCTTTGGAATAGCTTAATATGAGAAATGTGCCCCCTACTTCCAAGGGAAACGCAAGGCTCCCTGGGTTTGTGTCCGCAATGAACAGAGCACATAGACCTAAGGCATAGCCAGGATTTTGAAATGAAATATTCAATTAGGAAAAGGAGCACAAAAAGTCATGCATGAACATCTTATGTGCAGAAAACACATAAACTTTTGGTAACTCTCCATACAAAAGCCTGATATGTGAAGCCAGCATGGCCACCTAAACCAACACTCCCAATCCCAACGTTACTGATGGAGGGCCCCTGCTGAGCGATGCTGGCTAGTTACATATAAAGCAAAATACCTAAAAACAAACAAGGCAAAGATGCACTAATTATGGCTCGCACTTACTTCTACAGTATGATTGCGTGCTTGCTGACTAAAAGGGCTTAAGGTCATTTTGCAATCTTCCAAATTCTCTGTTCCGCTAATGTTTAATGGGTTGAATAAGTTTTCATCATCATGATAGTAATGTGGTAAAATTGTGTGTTAAAACTTCACCCAGTGGCATTGTTGCTAGTACTACCTTAAGGTGGTAAAGAGTATGACTGCTTTTTTCCGAGTGACATTGATACTCATGCATTGATCTTTGTTTTACGTCTATTCCTATATCCATTCTCTTCAACACTGACCTAAAAACTTAATTCAACTCAGCAAACTGCAGACAGTGACACTGTTTCGATTTATCAGGTCTCTTCAGTGCAGTTGGTGACTAACAAGAAGCTAGATGGTTTTAATAGTGTCACTGTCAAGCTAGTGTCATTGTCTGCAGTTTGCTAAATGCATCGCTAGCCTCTTGCATTACTATAAGAGCTTGTGATTACTGGGCTGTGACAGCACTATTGCTCTAGCAGTTGCTAGACTTAGTGCACCTGCAACAACCACCACTCATTTATGAGTGATACCGCTTTACAGAGTGTTTCAGACCATCCACTACAGTGGACCTAACATAGGTCCCACAAGTATCACGGTCTAAACCAGGGGTGTGGAAAGTGTGGCCTTCTAACTGTTTGCTCACGTCACCATATTTTTTAAATTATGTTTTGCTTTTGTGTATAAGTCGTTCTCTCAAATAAGTCCAGACAAAGTCATTAAATGCTACAAAATTGCTTTTGTGTATTTTTACGTTGTTTATTATTTTTTATGCATGACAAATTTGTCTATGTGTACTGCTGTTTTAAGTTGCGGCCGAACTGATTACCTGTGATTTGAAAAGCGGCCTTCGGCTTACAAAAGTTTCCCCACCCCTGGTCTAAACTATGCTTTATTAAAAGCTTCTAGCTTCTTGTCGGTCACTGACTGCACTGAAGAGACCTGATAGGTCAAAACAGTGTCACTGTCTACAGTTTGCTAAGTGCATCGCTAGCCTCTTGCATTACTTTAATCCAACTCGTCTGTCAGTTGTTTTCATTCTTTCAGATTCATTTGTATAGCGGAAAAATGGTCACACTGCCAGACGACGTTTGCCAAGATGTTTTAGTGAATAAAGACGATTACAAATTTGACACTGTTGGTTCAAATGAAACGCTATGTTGCTTGTGTAATGCAGGCCAGTATATGTTTAAGATATGCGAGTAAGTGAGGTTTTTAGCTGTGGATAAACCATTAGATGATACTTCAGAACAAACTAACATGTATCAATGTATACATCGACTGCAGTAGTGAACTAATTGTGGATATGAACAAAATAAAATACTGAAGTATTCTAGAATTATTCTATTTAAGTTTTCTGAATCTAGAATTTTGAATTCTATTCTGGAATTCGAATTAGGTAACTAAAAATCCCACCAATGCATTAGCGCAAAAGATGTATTCAACAAACTTTTTACATTTTTAAAATTGCAGAATTGCAATGCACCAAAGAAGGATTTGATTACTTTTTATATATCACTAACACAAAGCTAATGTGATTGCTGTAAAAATAAATTACTGTGTGATGTTTACTTACCTATCAAATTATTTTCGACTCCATTTACCTGATAAAGACTTGCAATTAAGATTCGAATATCTCAGAGATTCAAATCTAAAGATTCAAATTTCTACTTTGTTCATCCCTCGCTAACTACAAGCCGCATGCAGTCCCCCAAAGGATTTTATGGGGTTTGCAGATGTATAAATTACTCACGTTTTGTCTGGCCTTGTTATTAAATAAACTGAAAAAAAAGCTTAATAGATTGTTTGAAAAATTCTTATTTAGGTAATGTGTTAACTCAAAATATGAAGTGATAAAACTTGTTTTGTGTGGGTACAAAATCATTGTCACATCTGAGTTGACTCCAATGAAAATTGAAATAAAAGTTGTCATTTTGCTGCTAATTCCTTACAGCACCTATATTTTTTTCTTCCAGCTTTCTTAGTACTTCTGCCCGAGTTACAAGAAAAAATGGAAAAGTAAAAATTGCTCATTTAACTGTGCTAAAAAGTATGCCCACAAATACTTGTTCAATGTAAACATTTATTTCTTGTCTACCTTGCAACATGGAGGTAAAAAAATAATAAAGAAGTGATATTGCTTTTCCATGCATAAATGGCGAATATGCAATGTTTCTGCAATAAATTATAAATAAAATTCTTCTATTTTCGCTTTTTGCTTTCAAAGCATTGCCCTTTTCCGTAGTGGAAAAGAAAAAATATAGCTATCAAGCAATAAACTGCTTCCTTAACTATCTCTTTTCTAAATCTCGTAATGCGGAGGTGAAAAACAAAACAAAAACTAATACTTTATATTTTTCTTTGCATCAGCTGTTCTAAAGTAGGCGCTGCATTAACAGAACTAAGCTAAAATAGTGGCATTTAGTTGATCACGAGAAAGAAATTAAATTTATTTCAAACAAAAAAAAAAAATTAGTAAATTGCAGTAAATTCGGCAATTAAAAACGTCTTTGGTCCCTGATTTGGGCAAAACAAATGATTTAAAAAAGTTAATTTTAAAAGATCTTCAGTTTGATGCAAAGCAAACTCTGTGTAAAAACGTGTTCTAAGCAACGAGTTTATTGCTAAAAAAGCGTTCACTTCAAATTGGGCAAACTTTGCAATTGGCTGAAAGGTTGCAAGTACTAATAAGCTTTCATAGGGTGCAGAGAGAAAAAGTGCAAACCACTGCTCTACCCCATATTCGCAGTATAAAATATTTTACTTTCTGCATGTGGCTCTTCAAAATTGCAAATTTTCTAAATGTGATTCTTGCACCAAAAAGTTTGTTCCTTGATCTACTGTGATTGCAGATAGAAAGAGAGATAGAAAACATTTACAGTACGCAAATATTCCTTTGGTAATTATTTGTAGTTATTGGATCTAAGAAATAATCTCAAGAAACCTAATTACTCTACCTTTTAAGAAAACTTGTTCAGGTAGACAGTTCAGTTTGTAAAAACACTATAAAGCTGGTGGAGAAGTTATGTATTATGGAATCACGTTTGCAAGTGCTGGTGGGTAGAGCGAAAATTGCGATGTTTGAGTTGGTAAAGCAAGTACAGAAATGCGTGGATTGCAACATTTAGTTGTAATAAACAAGAGCTGCCAAACCATACCAGGCGCTCGATCTTTATATCGTTTTCATTTCTCTTATCAACTATGGTTTTAAATCTTGGTTGATGACCCAGACAGCGATCTTTAGTGCAAGCTGCAAAACTGAGATTAGAGATTTTTGTAGCTTGCCATTAGTACCGTGAAATTGTCTGTAACACAATTTGAGTTGAAAATGTTAATTTCCAATCAAAAAAGATCTTGATAACACACAAAGAAGTGAAGTGACTTGGAATTTAAAAAAAGATCACATGCTCTTTAAATACGTTGATTTACGTTGAAAAGGCCTTTGCAACTGTTTTTTTTCTTTCGTCAAAATGTTTCGGACATATGTCCAAAATCCTTAAAAAATTTCGGACATTTTAAGTAATTTTCGGTCAGTCTTTACAAATAGTATTTCCTAGCTGCGCAACTAATAAACTAAACTAAATGTAAGCTAAAGTGACTTAACATATCTAACGTTGAAAAGCTTAGGTTAGTTTACTTTAACAATACAATCGCCAACTGACGATCTTTTAAAGTTGCAATCTCATTGTGCTTACCAAGAAATAAATCGCAAAATACGGTTTAATGAAAAGGAATCAAACAACAGCACTGGTAATTAAAGTTAAATGCCCGACTTGACAATACCATATTTGAAGTACTTTTTTGTTAGAAAACATCAGGCTCTATCGCCAGGCTACTCAACTGGCGGACCGCGGTCCGTATTGAACCTTTCGAGTATTGAAACTGGATCTTAAGCTCCAGAATGAGAAACAGTAGGTTCGGCCACGGGTTGCGAAAAAGCCTATGCCCATTTTACCGAACTTTGTTGACTTGTTCTCCATACTAAATTGTTTTTAAACAAAAGAGCAAAAATTTTCGCGCCTGCGCCGTAACTGCACACTCTTAGCATTGACTAACGGCACCTTTAAAGGACTAACAAACTACACGATCAGCATATAAACAGAAAAATAGTTATTTCCCAGTGCTGAAGGTCTCTTTGTCATGCTTTTCTTGTCCAATAAATTTGTCTCTGCAATTAAACTGATCAAAGCCCAGACAATATCTCGCCACATATATTCTAAAGCACTGCTGCCCCAAATGTGACACATGGCTTCAAAAATTTTACACTGCCTGCGTCACCAACCTACAATCCCCATAATATGGCCATCGGCCACAGTTATTTCGGTGGCAAAACCTGGCAAAGTACCTGATAATTGAAAGAGCTTCCAGCCTATATCGCTCCTGAGAGTTTCTTACAACCTTTTTGAGCGGTTACTCTTTAGGCGTCTAGAAATTTTTTTGACTTCCAACTTCCTGACAAACAAGCTGGCTTTGGACATAGTCAATGCATAACCGATCAAGTGTTTAAACTAACCAATGACGTTGAACACGGTTTTGAAGAAATCCATAAACCAGGCATGGTATTGGCAGATCTTACTGCCGCACACGGTGGCCTACTGTATGTTACGAAGACTTTACCACCGCCTTTGATTTGCTGTTACTTCCATGGACCAAGTTTTCAGAACTGGCTGAAAATAACAAATGCGCTTTTTTTACAAAATTAGAATAAACTACACCAAACTCATTTATTTTTGATTTCGATGATTAGTGTAGGTTGTGTAGACCAAGAGAAAATCCAAGTATTTTTTTGTATTTACTGATAATGAGGGTTTCATTTTTGTCATTGTTAATCAGAAATTTTACTGGACCTCTAGAAGTACTAAACTTATCCAAATGAACCTCCGTTAAAATTAGTTGAGTAGCTCTGCTCTATCGATTAAAAAGTATTTATTTCGTTGACTTCAGTCTCTGTGTTGAAAGCGCCATTACGGGTAGAACTTTGCAACCATAACGCGATTTTAAAGGAGCGCATTTTTTGGAAATAGATTTCATAATCAGCCCATTGCTTTTTTGACTAGTTGCTTTTCAATGACTTCCTCCTATCTATCTTTGATTTTTAGCCGCCAATAAGTTTTTTAAAAATTCAAGTTTTGGTATTGCGATTAATTGTTATTTGCGATGCAGCGGGAGTCCAGTGATAAAAGCAGTCACAATGAACCTTTAAAAGAAATGTAGAGATCAATTACGTATTTCGGCGATTGGATTTTTCTCAAAATACCGTGGCGCACTTTACGCTGGCACTTTCAAAATTCGGCCATGCTGAGTAAAGGCGTCGGTCCGACAAGCGCGCAAGTTTTTTGGAAAGAGATTAAACGATTCATGTTGCCTGAAACCGATTGTCAAAACTACCTTGTGCTTTTTGGAGAACTTTTTTAAACAAATTTAGATAAAACGGCTTGCGAAATTTGTTCGCTATCTCTTAATAGCGTTTAAATATTTTTCGGTCATATTGACCGAAATAACTCAAAAACTTTCGAACATTGCGCAAAAAAAATCGATCTATGTCCGAAAAATGTCCAAAAAAACACTGCTTTGTTGAAAGTGAAGTGTTCATATTCTCGAAGCTTTTGGTCTAACACTTTTTAACCCTCCTGAGGGCGCGCTTTTAAAATTGCATAGATGCGCGCGTTGGGTCTCACAGACCCAAGTTTGTTTTTTTTAGGATTTCTAGTCTTATAAGTGGGTAAAATAAAACAATAATGAATATAATTTATTTATTACATTATAAATTAACTTTTACATCTAAAATATTTATCCTTTCAAAGTAAACTACTATTGATAACGCAAGAAACACTCTTCCACTCTTGTGTACCCCCGCGAGGTAAAGCAGTCCGATCAAAGCGGACACTTCTTCTTTTGAAGTGTTTTTTGCATCTCTATCTCTTGAACAGCTTGCTTTATTTTCATTTATGTATCTATTTGTGCATTCCACTAAGATATTCATTATACTTCCATCAACAAAACAACTCCAACAATCCATGGGAGATTTAGCATTTTTGGCAGAGCCCTTCACACCAGTCGTTTCCGTAATAATGTTGTGAGCGCGAGTTCTAACATTTGCTCTGAATTTCCTTTTTCTCCATTCTGTCTCACCATCTTTACCAGTATAATAGTCTGAACAATCTGTGTCCAACTCATTCTCAGAAGCCACGTCACTCATTTCTTGTTCAGTATCAGTAGATTCATGTCCAACTTCCAAATTGTCTTCCTCACCTGAGTCACTTTCATCGTCAGCTTCATCAGAACTCACATCAATTGTTTCTAATAATTTTCGGATTCTTTCATATTCTTTTTCTAGTGGATGCATGGTTATTTTATGACCAAAAATTGTATAGAATATTTATATTACTGTCTAAAATGATAATGAACACCTAAGAAGCAAATAATTACCAATTAGAAGTTATACACATTTATAACAAGAATGCGCGCATTGGGTCTGACAGACCCAGATTGCAATTTCTCATATAAGGGGTTACCGGTGTATTATTGTTTTTGGTCGAAATTGAAGTAAAGCTTAAATGAATCAGCTACTGAATGTTCTGAATTGATACGAAACTTCGAATATATTTTCTTATGCAAAAAAAGATAGTCTGGGTCTGTGAGACCCAACGCGCCCTCCGGAGGGTTAAGGGAATCCGTCAGAAATAGAGTGAAAATGATGAAGTGAGCCATTTATATAGAGACACAGTTGACGAAAAAGAAAAAACAAAAAAGGCTCTTGCAAACCAATCAAAAGCCTTAAAGCTGAAACTTCTTTCTCCGCTATATGGCAAAATCTCTTACAAAACCCGTCATGTGCACCTGAATAAAACGATGGCAAATTTTCCATTCTTATTCGAGGCCGTACTTTTCATCTCTCTACCCTTAAAGCCACTTACATCCAAACATCGTTACCAAATTTATGCAAACAAAAAGAATTGGTGTGTGGCCTAAAAATTGCACATTAGTTTCTGCTCCTTCTATTGGTCGCTTCTTCTACCAATCACGATGAAGCCTTTTTCTTTTTCGTCAACTGTGTGTCTATTTAAGTGACTCACTTCATTTTTTTCGCTCTATTTCTGACGGATTCTCTTGAAAAGTATCGGAGGAAAAGCTTCGAGAATATGAATACTTTCTGCAATCTTCAAATTCTGTACCATTAAACAACTATTGAAAAAGGCCTTCGTTTAAGAAAAGGCTCTCAATGTCATTTACACTATAAACAACAGCCTTCAGACGGATAATCTCATAATAGGTCTCCATCCTGGTAACAGTCAATAAACATTTGATTTAAAGTAGATGAAGCCCAAAAAACATAGTCTTCATATGGCCTGTTAAGATTTCAAATTGGTGAAATATGGCCCGAATCGTGAAAATGTAGAGCTCCACTGGTCTATAAGCGGTCTTCATTGTGTACATTTGTATTGCCTTGTGTGAAGGTGAATCAGTTGTTATGTCAGTGGATCTGCATTTCGCAATACGAAGACGTTTTTCAATGATCATATTTGCAATGAATTAATTTTGTTTTTGTGCTCAAAGACCGAGCTATAAATAAATATGTGCTATTTCTTTGGTTTTTCATTTTATTTAAGATTTTTGATGAATGCGCATCATTACTTCTTCCGCGAAGGCACACTAATTAATCATATATATTTTCCTATTTTTTGGTATTTGTTGATGAATTATTATTTTAGATCTAACGATTATGATAGCCGCGTTTGTATGGACTGCCCATTTGATGGAGATGATCCAAACAATCAATATTACATTAATTACGGACCTCACAATTTAACTGAGTGCATTAAAGCCGAACCTACCTGTCCTGATGGTCTAATTCGAATAAATGGAAACATTACAACTAATAGAAGGTGAATTAAAAATAACATTTGTTATAAAACAAATTCAATTAAAACTTTTGTTTGTCTTTTATCTCTAGGAGTTTGGTGTCATTTTGGATGTTAGTTACACAATACCTAACGTTCCAAGTTTCATTTGATGCATTTGCAAATGAGGCCCTTTGTTTAGGTACTGGGTAGCTAAATTGCACAATAAAAGTATGTAGTATTTGTTGTGTAAGCAAACATCTACTTGATTCAGTCCTGGCCTACTATAAATCATCAATTTGATTTGTCTCTCGCTTTTTCATCTTCAGGGTCCCTGAAAGCTAAAATATTTACAATTGGTCACATCATCTCAACGAGCTGAATGTCAAGGGTCGATGATGTTGCCACAAAATTGTTTTATTCTAATCAGATTTTAATATGTCGATTAATCATAGTTGCCGATCAAAAAGATAGATAAAAGTCACTACCCTCATGTCTATGATTAATTTCTTTTTGTGGTACAAATAAAGAAAAATTGCATTTTGTGTGGTAATGAGAGAGAGAGAGAGAGAGAAAGAGATCCAATGTTTTAAATTCGCTTTGGTCTCCATTAACAGAGGTGGCCGTATTTACCTCATGATCCTTGAAAGTTTGTTTAAGCATCGCGCAGCTTCTGTCTGTCAATGGCATCTTTTTTAGTCCAATCTCTTCAATATATTTAATTGTCAGACTTCTCCACGTCATTTTTGGTCACTCATGGCTCCTTCTGCCAACGACTTTAAAACCCAGCGCTCTTTTTAACACATCATCACTATCCCTCATCAAAACATGCCCATACCATTTTATTACATTCACTTTAGCTGGTCTGTCCAAAGTTTCTTCCCAACCAAGCAATTCCATAAGTTCTTCACTATTCCTTTTCTCAATTTATTTAGCTTATTATCACTTTTTCACTTCTTTTCAAAATCGCGATCTCATTCTCCCGCCGACACCATGTCTTGCTTCCGTACAACATCGCCGGCCTTACACAACTCTAATAAATACATCTTTTCATTTTCAATGAAAACTTTCTTCCATTAAGCAATTTCCCACATTCTCAAAATTTTATCCATTCAGTTCTTGTTCTTGCTGTCATTGGCGCTTCACTTCCACCACTGGCATTTAATCTATTCATTAAGTAACAAAAACTCTTCACAAGCTCCGCCTGGTCATAATGTGTTAATTCTTCAGCTGGTTCAACAATTCCTTTTATTGTTCTAACACATCTCTAATAAATAAAACCTATTGCCAGAGTCAAACTCACTCCCTTCATTTTGACATATCTACCATGCACACATTAACCACAATTTGTGCACCGCGCTGTTTTGCCATCACCCTCTTGCCGCACTTGGAATATAGATCGACAATGCTCAAGATTATTTCTTTTCGAGATACTCACCATCACTTTAGTCTTCTTGAGATCAACTTTTAGCCCCTTGCTCTCAAACGCCTCTTTTGATTTCCAAAAATTTTCTCTCAAATTCTCCATACTTTTACTCATTAAAACAAAGTCATCGGCATACAAAATTTTATTGATCAAACCTTCTCTTGCATTCTCCGTGATTACATCCACTGCAAATGGAAAAGCAGCAGCGATAGCACTCATCCTTAATGTACACCAACTTGCACCACAAAATTTTCATATAACTCTGATCCCAATTCTAATTTTCGCCTTGGCATTACGATAGAGGCTCATCACCGCTCATACAATTACTTTTTGTAAATCTTTCTTTCTCATCGCCCACTCCATTGCCTTTTTTGGAACTCCATCAAATGGCTTCTCAATATCAACAAAACACTTATATAACTGTTTCTCTTTGTCCTTGTATTTCTTTTGCTTTCTTCTGACAATAAATAATGCGTCTGTGGTTTCTCTGCCTGGGATAAAATGGAATTGCATTCCATCAACATTTGCTACTTTTCGAATCCTTGTTTTCAGCACTACTTGTACTAACTTCTTGCATGGATTTTTTACTAAAATTCCAACACCTCCTATTTCATCATTTCCAGAACACCACAGCTTATACCTCCTACTCTTGACACCAACAAATCAAGCTCCTTGTCTCTCGATCCTGCTTCACGTAAATATATTACATCCATTTTTTTTCTTTTTTAGTTTTTCACATACTTCTGTACCTTTTCCACAATAGCTTCCAACTTCTACAGTATATCTTACCTCAAGATTTTGTAAGCCGGAGGTTTTCCCCTGCTCATTTAAGAGCTATTGGGGACTGGGGCCGATTCTTTCATTGACATTTTCATGAGATAAGTTTTTTGATCACTTTTTCTTTTGTGGAGAGCATCTCCATCCTCAGTTTTCAGACGTGAGGGATCCCCAATCTTCGTTTAAAACATGGGCTAGCACTCAAAGTTGCCTCTTACGACATTCTAGGTGAACAGCCATAACAATCTTCCCTGCTGAAGCACGGGTTATGGTTTATTAGTATTTGTCTAACTGAGATGATTACGTTTGGCTGAACTCTGTTTTATTAATCAGTTAATACTAAAATATGGATATGCGACAATAGGGAACAAACACCAATTAACTTACAGAAGCTGCAGAAATATGAAAATTTTCATCAATACCTTGTCTTAACTCAATTCAGTTATCTAATTTTGTTTTAGTGTTTGTTGACCGTACTTCCTGGCTTTCCGTACTTCTCAAATTAGTTGTTTTCCCACATTTTCACTATTCAGTAATTCCTTTTACAGAAAGAATTTCCGTATTTACATATATCATGTTTTGGTATGAATTTCCGTGGTTGAGTAATTCCAAATGTCAGTCCGAATTTCCGTAAATCTTGATTACCGTATTTTTTTGTTTTGCTAACAAGCTTCAGCACATTAGTTCGTAAACTAGAGGGACGTTTAAGGTTTATAAGAAAAGAGGGGGCAAGCACAAGACCACAGTGCCATGGCCCCATTGGTTTCAGTTGCACGAAAACTTGTAAAAGTCAGCTCGTAAACAAAAGTCTTCATGTTGATTTGGAGACCAAATGTGGAAAAAAACATCTTCGAGAAAGATGATCTGCAAAAGAAAAAAGGTTTTCCCATATTAAAAGCGGACACAGATTTTTATTGGTATTGTCAAGGGAGGGGCGTCTCGAAAAGTTTAAGAACCCTTGCATTAGCCAATGCTTAGTGCAATTATGTTAATTGGCGATCTGTAAGATTGTATTGATAAATTTGATATTGGTAACATTTTTTCTAGCTTTATTTTGAAAGTTTGATTTTTCAGCTGCTTATATCCTAGCTCCATGCAAATCACCACACCATCTGCAACTTCAAAACTCACCACAAAGGAAACTACGCTGTATGTTAATTATTTGAATATGCTACTCATTATAAAGTAATCGAAATCGTTGACTGTATGTAACTAATGCAAGCGTTATTGTTCAATTTCATGACGTACGATTTCATTAATAGGCCTTTCGTGAAATCGCATGCAAAGTTGTAACAGAAAGTTTTTTGTTTAGTTGTTTTGGCATTCCCGTTTCCATTAGCGTAATCAGAATTATTTTGCGTAGTCAAAAGCATTTTTGTTTGGTTCATTGGAATCGCACGAATTTCAATGCAGATATCACAGGTAACTCTTCAATGTTTGGATGGAATTCTGCCACGCCCTTAAAAATTCTATAAAATTTCCTGCGTTTCTGTAGTTTTCGGTTTCAGCGCTAATTTTTCTCTGATTTCATTAGACTAAACTTTGTTTAGTTATATTTTTTATGCGACATATCACACTCTTAATTTCCATTTTTCCTTTTCTTAAAGCTATGCTTTTGAAGCTCCGCATCATTTAAACATTTTTTTCGATTTCTTGCCATGTTGTAAAAGACTCCCGATGCTTTCGGGAATTCTCATATGCAGTAATTTTTCTTGCCATGAAAGCCATTTTGAATTTCCAGAGAAGAACAGTTACTGGCAAATACACCAACCAAGATTGGTTCACCACACCTTTCTTTTCTACCAGTTGTTTTATGCACCATGCTAAAGTCATTAATCTACAGGATGGTTGAAAAGTAACTAGCATTAAAAATTTGTAATAAATTTCAAATTCTCCCTTTAAACTCATTGAAAGTTAATGATGCATGTTCAATATTACATGGGAAACTCAATTGCGCAAAAGAAATGACTTCAAACGGGCAAATTAATTTAAATAGTCGTGTTTCAACATAAGCGTTACTCATATTTCACCGTAAACCCATTGTCAACCCAACGTTAATTCTCCGTATTATATTCTGCGGCCACAGTCTTCATGCTTGAGCTCCTGCACCTAATGGGAATTCCACGGACAATAGTTTAATTTCTGGTGCAACACGGAGAGTATTATATGTCTTGTTAATCTACTTTCACGAGCAGCTTGATTTGTTGATTTTTGCAGGCTGCGCATAAACATTTCCAGCACTCTTTTCCGCTTCTCCGCTGATTGACTTGTAACTGGACGCCCGCTCCTTCCATCATTCACAGAGCCAGTAGTCACAAGCTTGCACGACAACCTCAAATTGTCTCTGGATGTATTGTTTCATGCATACCTTTACATGCACCCCACCGTCTATGCACCAGAACAATAAAATTTCTCACTTCGTTACGTGCTGCAATTTTGGCTTGCTCCTGAATGCTCCAGGGACTGGTCATTTTTGAAAGTGCTACTACATTTCATAAATTACGTAAACAATATTAACAAAATCTAAAAAATAAGTAGTTCCTTCTGGCGTTGTCTCAGCTATAACAATTATCGTCTCGATTTCAGGTAGAATAATAAGATCACAAGCAATTTTTATTGCCTAGTTTTCGACCACCCTGTATTATTGTTTTTTGTAAAAGACCCAGTATATTCTGAAAATAATTCGATCTCCTCTTCACTATTTTTATGCGAAGTACATCTGTCGCTATCGCTTTTCCTCATGCCTGCTTAAACTTCAACTATCCCAAGTCTTGATGCTAAACCACATCAGCTACAATTGTGTTACCGGTGTTTTTGTAGCTTGTTTGTTGATTTTGGGTCTATCATTTTTAATTTTGTGGCTTGTGTTCTTGAACTAAATCAGGTAAATCATCATCCAAACCTTCAAACTTTGATGAAGCTTGGTATGAATCTGATTGTGTTGAAACAGCTTTATTGCTGTACTTCTACATCTTGTTAAAATCTTTTTTTGGGTCATCCTCTGCTGATTTTGATGCCACTGACAGAGAATCTTTTCCACTTTTCAAACGTGCTGACATGATTTTCCTTGACTCCACATATTCTTCAGTAGGGATCTTCCGTCCTTTTCTTCTGCCTCATTTAATTTTTTCTATTCTACTTGTTTCATTTAATCTAATATAAGAAAAACAATAATACTAAAGAATTAATATCTCACCTTATTTTTTTAGCCTGTACATTGTTAGATAGCATGTAAAAATCAATTTGGCGCCTCCTGATACTGCACCCGAGGACAGATGTTTCCTCTTGCCTTTCTCTTTAGCTACGTTACTGAGTATGACGTTGAAGCCATACCATCTCGTTCTTTGTTTCGTCTGAGTATATCGGCAGCGATTCGATTAGATTTTATTAGCAGTCGAGGTTGAGTAATTTACCGGGATTATTGTTTATTGATGCGGAATAGCAACGTTTTTTGCTTTTTCAACAACTGAAGCACCCTCATAGTATTTTCAATTTATTTAGTTTAACTTTGACTTTTCCCTAACACTGGGCAGTTTTTCGTACGAAATACAGGATAGTAAAATCGAATACCAGCTATATGGGTTCATTGTTTAAAACAATAATTAAATTAAATAGCGTCTTTAATGCAACAAAAAGTGCTTTTATGTCTGAGCTATTTGTGCTTTTATGTCTGAACTTTGTATTTGTTGTCATGGCACACTAGCTTTGCATCAATGTACTTTCCAGTTACTTAGGTAATACCATGTGAGTGAATAACTACCAACCATACGATCATCGGTTATGATAGCTTTGCTTTTTACATCTGATTTAATTAGGTCCACCACAATGTATGGTTGACAGATGTCGACAGGCCTGTTTCGATCTATAAAATCTCTTGTGTGTGGTTATCATCTTCTTGCTTGCTTTTGGAATTCAAGGAAAGACGTTAGTTTTCTAGCATCCTTGTAAAAAAAGTAGTCTTCAAATTAACACATTTGCTTAACAATGGATCGTCTCATGGGCTAAGAGTCCGCCATTTTCAGTTATTTTATGATTAACCAACATCGAATTATTTAAGTAACACTTTTTAAGTTTAGACAACTTATAAAGTAAATAGTTAGTAAGGTTATGGAGAAAGTTGAAGTATCGTTTTATTGATTGAATTATCGAATAGTAGTGTGTTTTAACCTTTCGATTGCTGTATTGTTGTGACTTTAGTAAAAGCACTTAACCATGATTTTTTTTCTTGTTAATTTTTAGCGAATAAAATATTTATCTGAAATTGTGTTTAGCAATGCGAACAAAATGTTTAAACTTAGTAACGTTTGAGTCAGTTATTTTGTATTATTTACGCGTATTAGCTCGTGCTTTATTTGCAAGCCTTAGGTTGGACTTGTCCAGCACGACGAATGAGATGGAGGAATCTTGTAAAACACCTTTTGCAAGGGTGCTTTCAACAAGGAAATCTGGCGGCTTTTTTCCCAAACTATTTCTTTCGCGCTAAGCATCAAGCAGGGAAGTTGTGATTCCATTATTGAAGTCTTTTGTATGACTCAACAATGGAATTGAACTCCGGTCTACCAATTGCGCAGCAGACGCTGTAACTCAGGAATCGGCGGTTTCTGTCTATTTTGCCCTCTTTTGTTTTCAAACATTTGTATTAAGAAGGTGTGAACCTGGTCAGAGTGCTTGAAATTCGGTTGTTTGGCTGAAATTGAAAGTATAGACCTTTTTTTTAAAAGGATCACTCTTGATTAGATGAAATGTGTCATACAGATTTGCCCAAATACAATCTCTTGCAGCTCTCATTATCTTTTTAATGGAAGTCGGGCCAAAATGGTTCTGTGATCGCAAAAGGTTACCGACCCCTGCTCTAACCACTACACCATGATGTCGGTATTTTGAGTCACGTGTGGTAATTGGCCGATGGCCATAAAGTGACAACCTTGGTTTAGTAAACCTGTTTTTACTACAATTATGAAAGTAGTAGAATTTTCAAAGCAAAACATCAAAACTGTTCTGTTTTTATATTTAATGTTATTTCATGGAGATGTAAAAATGAGCCTTATAAGTAGTGAGCGAGATTCATTTTTTATAAACCGTTTTTGTCTCCGTAGATGAAGGTGGCTGAATTTAACTCACGTCTTTGCAATTTTGTAAACGTTGCGTCTCTGCTCTGTTGGTAGCATTCTTTTTCAATTTTTTTTAATCCTTTGCCTGCCTTCTCCATGTTATCTTCGGTCGTCCTTTTTCTCTTCTTCCAACCATATCAAAATCTAGCACTCTTCTCAGCATATCATCACTATCTCTTCTCAAAAGATATCCATGTTATCGCAGTTCATTTGCCTTGGCTAGTGTGACCACATTTTTTTTATAAACCGATTTGATTCAAACCTTAAATATAGTTTTGCAAAAGTCGGAATCCCATTTGATAAAAGCCAAAAAAACGAGTAAATCCGGAAAGAATAACATGCATTTTGTTATCTTATAACTTCGACTTATGCTTGGCATCACGGTTTATGCATATATGCAAAAATGTCATCTAGTATTTAAATCAAAACCCAAAAACCCCGAAGATCACGGAACTTCTTTGAATGTTCTGTGGTCGAAGAGCTCGGTTTTATACCTAACATGTCCATCCATTCTTGGATATCTTTTTGGAATAAGCAATACTAAGTAAATATATCAGGGATTTTTTTGCAGTTCTTTATTAGTGTTTTTATTTTATTTTAACGCTTTACTGATTCTTTAGGTTCAGTACTTTCATATCCACAATTGTTACACTTTCTGTCGCAGGTGATTGATTGTTGTAAGTAGTTTGTTTAGTGCGGTGTGTTTAACTTTTGACACTTACGCTTTAGTAAATTCCAGTAAAACATGTTCTGACTTTTATAATCAGTTGTACCTTTGTCGTCTACAAAGTTGTCAACAACTCTTTCTCATATGGATTCTGAAAGAATTTTGGTTTGTGTGGCAGTCTGTATAGATCTGGGCATGTGCACAACAATTCATGACCTGCATTTAATAATTATATCAGTAACGCTAAGGGATCCAATGATCCGTTTATGATTATATTATGTAGATCCTAATGAACAAAATTCTGAGTTACGTGCCTTGGCTATTGGATTGGGTGTTCTTTGTATAGTGTTATGTCTTGTCACTCTTGTGTTGCTTTTCATTGCCAAGGATCGAATCCGTGGTTTCTTCCGCAACAAATGCCCGAAGGTGAGTTTTATGCTTCGTTCATATTTTTCCTTAAACGTAATGACAGAACCTACAAGTCTGGAACTACCAGTAGCATAAATCCATCGATCTTTTCCGATTTTGTTGCTAGCAAATAAAAATAACTTTTACACTATGAAGATTAATTTAGTCTGTTTCATTCACTTCGTCTGCGTTCACCCATCTAAAGCTATATGGCGAAGATGAGTGATTTATGGAGAGATTGTTCATCTTTCTGGGGAAGTGTTATTAAGGAGTCTGTGATGTACTGATTACATCACTTATAAATGGGGATCAATCGTGGCTCCGGCTGGGGATACCATTTTTGCCCGGACTGGCCTAGGTCGGAGCAAACTTAAAAGATGGCTGGAGCAGGGTGCTGCCCACTGCGGTTGCTGCACCGACATTAAGTGCTTATGACGCAAAAGCAATGTGTATATCTGACGATGTATGCATGCTGCTAGCCTTGGATTGGCGCGTGGTAGCAATTGCTCGAAAGCACGTAAATGATGAGAACAATCGTTTTCACAACAGAATTGACGACGTGAAACCGAGTGCGTGGTGGCATGTCAGACCTGCTTAGGTTCAAGCAAAGTTTTTGATACACTGCGTGTGCATGCATACTCGCATGCGTTTTGAACTTAGCCCCGGCCCAGGCTTCTGCCAAGGTTGGCATGGAAACCCGTTCTTAGCCAAACTTGTTGCCGCAATTGTTATCTGCTTGTATATACGGGGTGTCCACAAAGTCTTCAGACAATTTAAAAAATTTATTAATAATACAACTCAGGCTGGAAATCTCTGAAATGTTTAAATAATATCAGGTAAATAGTCAAGTTTTTATTCAAAGCATTAATAAATTTCTATATAAGCCCCATTTGTAGCACGAAGGTCATGTAAACGATATTCAATTTCACTCCAGGTCCTTCTTAACATTTCTGCATCAATTTTCTCCACAGCGGTAGTTATTCTTTCCTGAAGGTCACTTATGTCCTTTCTTTTGGTGCGGTACACAACATCTTTCACGTAGCCCCACAAGAAAGTGGGATGGACTTTGCTGGGCTACGACTAAATGACTGACGAATACGCTCGATGCCTTCTAAAGAAGTTCTTGGCCTTTCATTCCTCGGTTTATGTACCAACATTCCCGTTTCCATAAACTGCTTATGGCCATTGCGAATCGACAGACGTGCTGGAGCTCGTTTTGCATATTTAGCTGTGTAATTTCTTAGTGTTTGAATATCAAATTTCGTTTTGATCAACCAAAAAACGAAATTTTGGTTTATTGTGCTTATTGTGCACATTGCGCTTTTTCTCGTGGAATAGTCAGTTTTTGCAAGGGTTGGAAATCAAGTATTTTATTTATCTCATTCATTTCTTAAATAAAAAAAAGTGATATTATTAAAAACTTTAATAACAACTGATTAATAGGCGAAAAGAATTATTTTGATAGCACACTTCTTATAATTTTTTAATAAATTTATAAAATTGTCTAAAGACTTTGTGGACACCCTGTATGTTCCATTACTTGCCCTTACCAACTTTGCCGCACGTTTGGGCGCATACGAAACAACTGGCTACCAACATTGTGCATGTTCTATCAGATATTTTCATGTTTTTAAATTTTTTCCGTGTGTGCAACCTTAGAAAACTCTGCTCTATAAGCAAAACTAAAGGAAAGCAACGGCCCATTTGGTTTTTCATTTTAGTCAACTTTTAATAAGAAGTATTGTGAAGACGGGACATGCTTGAAAATTTTATAGTGTGATAGTGTTAAAAGTTGCCTTGACTAATAACTCGGCACATGTTATTAGGCAAGGCAACTTTTAGCCTTGCGTAGCAAAGGCTTATTTCAATTCATTAATGGACGTTAATGTGCCAAGGCGAAAGTTAAAGTGGGATCAGAGTTATATGAAAAATTTGTGGTGCAAGTTGGTGTACATCAAGGATCTGTGCTGTCGCCGTTGCTTTTCCATTTGCAGTGGATGTAATCACGGAGAATGCAAGAGAAGGTTTGATCAATAAAATTTTGTATGCCGATGACTTCGTTTTAATGAGTAAAAGTATGGAGAATTTGAGAGAAGTTTTTGAAATGGAAAGAGGCGTTTGCAAGCAAGGGGCGTGAGTATCTCGAAAAGAAGAAATAATCTAGAGCATTGTCGATCTATATTCCAAGTGCGGCAAGAGGGTGATGGCAAAACAGCGCGGTGCACAAATTGTGGTTAATGTGTGCATGGTAGATATGTCAAAATGAAGGGAGTGAGTTTAACTCTGGCAATAGGTTTTATTTATGAGAGACATGTTAAAACAATAAAAGGAATTGTTGAACCAGCTGAAGAGTTAACACATTATGACCAGGCGGAGCTTGTGAAGAGTTTTTGTTACTTGGAGGACAGATTAAATGCTAGTGGTAGAAGTGAAGCGCCAATGACAGCAAGAACAAGAACTGAATGGATAAAATTTTGAGAATGTGGGAAATTGCTTAATGGAAGAAAGTTTTCATTGAAAATGAAAAGATGTATTTATTAGAGTTGTGTAAGGCCGGCGATGTTGTACGGAAGCAAGACATGGTGTCTCTAGGAGAATAAGATTGCGATTTTGAAAAGAAGTGAAAAAGTAATAAGAGCAATGTACCGAGTTAAATAAATTGAGAAAAGGAATTGTGAAGAACTTATGGAATTGCTTGGTTGGGAAGAAACTTTGGACAGACCAGCTAAAGCGAATGAAACACAATGGTATGGGCATGTTTTAAGGAGGGATAGTGATGATGTGTTGAGAAGAGCTTTGGAAATGGTTTTGTAGTGGTTGGGAGAAAATGGCGTGGTTGATCAAAGATGACGTGGAGACGGCTGGTGGTTAAATAGCTTGAAGAGATTGCACTAAAAAAGAAGATGACTTTGGCAGACCGAAGCTGCGCGATGCTTAAACAAACTTTCAAGGATCATGAGGTAAATCCGGCCACCTCTGTTAATGGAGACCAAAGCGAATTTAAAACATTGAATCTTTTTCCTAATGGAGTGCTAATGATCTACAGTATCAGGATCAAAGTTTCCTATGTAATTATAATCGTTTGTTTTGAAAATTAATACGAACGCAGAAAAGATGCCAAAGATTAAACAAAATTAAGAATAACAAAAATTAGGTTTTTGAGATAAAGCAGAAGTACAATTTCAAGAGTGCGCATTTATTTCATGTGATTGCCGTGGTAATTGGATCCACCTCTAGATATTATAACTCTCAGCATGTGAGAAACAATGCTGGGACTGGAGATGGTACCACATCTAAACTAACTGGAACGCTGGTTATTGGTTTTTAGGTATAGAGCATGATTTAATTGATTGATACGGATTAATTGTGATTGCTTCTGTATAGGCCTAATAAACCATGTTGCTGGACTGGCTGATTCAGTTACTGCTTGTAGCTTATAGGCTACAGCAAGCCGCATCGTTATTCCATGAGAGGTTGCAAAAGATCATTGTCCTACTCCTAGTAAGGCTATCCTACCTACAAAATTTAATTAATTAAAATTAGTTTTTGTTGAAACTTTTTTTCTTGAAATGATGATGTTTTTGCAGAAAGTATCAAGCAGTGATGATTTTGCTCTTGCTGCAGTAGGTGAGTGATATATTGGTGTTTGCTTGAAAATATTTAGCTCTTGAAAAATCAAGGTTAGATATTGGTACTCTTCGTATTGTTGTTGTGATTACCCCTCCTCTTCTTTGAGATGGAGGTACGGTACGAACGGCAATTCACGTTCATGCCGTCAACCTAATTGAAATTAGGTTAGGGGAAAAATGGCAGCCCATATCGAACCAGTCATGAATGACTGGTAGCTCCACCACCAACAAGGCGGACTGCTACTGATGGGTACCCAAGAGTCGCCTACAATTGTAACCCTGTGAAGTGCGGGTAGGCCACCTGCCTGCCACATAAAAGTGGAGGCGTCCCGTTGAGTGCCTTGCCCAACTACACAACAAGCGAGCTTGCCGGCTTATTCTCCACACTATCCCTTTTTTTATGCAGAGTGCCATGCAGAGAAGCTGTGAATGCCATTTTTTAAAGTCCTTTGGTATGACTCGACTTAGGAAATGAACCCCAGGTCTACCGACTGCGAAGGGGATGCTAACCACTACACTATCGCGCCAGTAGATATTGGTACTCCCTTACTCTTACTGAATACAGACACCAAAACTGGGTTCTATGGAAATAAGTGAAAGATATTAGCAGTTGTTTGTTTTGGCTAATTGGAATTTCATTCTACAATTTATTTAGGGTGTACCAATGGCTGGAACATAAATTCTTTAAAGTCGCATATTGTATTAAAAATCTTCATTTTTTGCGGGTTTGTTTTTATCCCCCTGTAATGGTAACTGCCAATTGTTCGTAATTTCGGAACAAAATCCTGGTGTTCAAAGCTCCAATAAAATTTGATTAGTATTTGTTAGCAGGAGCACCAGGCATTTGAGTGCTAAGCTGCTCCAATAATCGCCAGGTCGGTAAGCAGGTGAATATTGGCAGACACACACTAAACTACCGCGTCTAAATCAGTTATGTTGGTCTTAGATTGATCTTGGCCTGAATACCGTTGTTTCAAGGTCTTGGTCTTGATCTGTAAAGGTGCTGTGGTCTTGAAAATTTTCTGGTCTTTAGATCAAAAGGTCTGTTGCAAAAGATAAAACAGGACTTCGAAATGTCTTAAGATCGTGTTTATTGCTATGGTGATTGAATCATTCCAAACTAAAAAGTTTTCGAAAATTTACAACGATTGAGATAGAGATGTAGTGTTGACTAGCCGAGTCTATGCTTGGCATTCAAAAAGGATGGCTTTACGCAGATACGGCCATGCGACCAATAAAGACAAAAATAGATAAGTTCTTTTGAGTGACATCGCAAAAAAATTGGCAGAAAAAGATAGAAGTTTCTCGGCCATTCGCAGGTGCGACTGTGCCGCAGGAAGTTGAAAGTTTTCTTCGAGAGAGATGAGAGAAAAACATTGATTTTTGTTTGTCAGCTAATCGACTGTGGAGACGTTTGACGATGTCTGGGAAAGACAAACGGCTTTTACAAGGTGTGAAATAAAATCAATAAAACAAAATCGAAAGAGCAAACTCTGTTTCGCAGCAGTAGAAATTGTAGTTCGTAATTTAGGAGCTCCATGTTTGAACAAAAAATTGACGATCTGAAGATGGGTGTAATCACAGTAAAATAAAGTTTTATGGAAAAAATTAAATATTGTACTTTAATCACTTGAATATCGGTTATAGAATACCCAATGGGCCTATTTATAAAATAGCATCAGTGCTGGTGAAATTATTTGTCGGCCACACAGAAGCAGACTTTCTGCTACGGTGTTAATTGTCTATACTGATATTTTTAAAACGCAATAAAGGGAAAGTCTAAACCGATTTAATTCCGAGTTCTTTTTGCTTGATTGCGCAGTTTTAATTTTTGCTGTGGTAAGTGGTGATACTTTGTTTCTATGTTTAATAGAAAAATGTGCAGTATTGATTTTTAGCTGATCTGATATGGTAGGGGTCATCAATTTGCGGCTGCGGAGTCGCATGTGGCTCTTTTGCCTTTGTTAGAAAGGCGAGCGTGTGTTGAAACTCGGTTCATTGCCACTAGTTAAAAGTGTAGACCTTTTTTATTTTTTTGGAGAACGCTTCTGTTAAGATTTCTTGCGGCTCTAGTGTTCTCTTTGTTGTGGAAATCGGGGCCAAAAGACTCTTCGATCGTAAAAGATTGCCGACACATGTAGATGCTGATTGGATTGACATGCGAAGAATATGAGCAGCAGTTTGGTGTGCAGTTAATACAATGACTGATTTTTCGAAGAAGCAGGCAGTAAATTCATTATACAGTTTGTTACAGTAGATCGTATCATACACAGTTACTTTTACTTATAAACAAAGTAAAGTACTTTGCGCTAAAATATTCTGCATGTTCAGTTGTTAATATTCATTTAAAACAGAAAACGACTGCACGATAAAAATGTGATTGAGGCATTGCGCTTAGCATAAGTGAATGTTTGTTTTCAGCAGATGGGTTCCGAATTGCAAGCTGTAATGCAAACGCGACTAAAGCGTTATTAGATGAGTTCTGCGCGAATTTAGATTTTACCAAACAGACTACAACATATTTAGTTATTTACACCGTAGTTTGCAACTAGCTATTCACATTGTTTACCGTGGTAATCTAGTAATAATTAACCATACAAATAAAAAGGTCTTGAATTTTGTCTTTTGAAATATTAAGGTCTTCGCTCTTGTTCATAAGTGGCCTTGGTCTATGCTGAGCGGTCTTGGCCTTACTGCATGCGATCTTGACTACGTCATTGGTCTACATAAACCCTGCGAAGCATGGGATGTAAAGTCTGACATTATAGCTTATATTTCAATCAGATCACTTCGTTCTTTCGACAATTTTCTATTTAAATTTAACGTTTCGTTCCCCTTAGTTACCGGGGAGCTTCTTCAGAACATGGTAGATGTTAATAATGTGACATACAAACTGTACAACATAAAAATATAAAGACTACCTGTATTACTAAACACTAAAAATTATTTATCAGCAGGGCAGGCAATCACGTAATAACAAAAACGTTGTGACATCACAGATACAGGAGTGGCCAAGTGAAAAGTGTTGTGAGAAACATAAGACATTACTTATTGGAGACAAACACACTATAAACAGTCGGAAAATTTGCACCATCATTGCGATTATTAACATTACATAAACAAGCCTTTTGATTTATCAAAAAACTTTCCGCAACGCGACGTCTGTATGTATGTGATTCTGACTTCAGAATTTTGACATTATCCCAATCTATTCTATGATCGAATTTCATAACATGTTGACTCAGCGCTGACTTTTTAGTGTTATAAGTCTTGACCGCATCAGCATGTTCTCGTTTTCTGGTTCTAACACTACGTCCTGTTTCACCTACATACACAGCATTGCAATCCCGGCAAGAAATTTGATACACCAAACCACGCTTTTGTTCAAAATTAATAACATCCTTAGGTTTGCGAAACAACGAAGACAACGTGTGATGAGGTTTTAAAGCCACTCCGATACCAACTTGAGTCAAAATTCGGCTAATAGGTTCGGAGAAACCTTGCACGTAGGAAATCGAAGAGAACCGTTTCAGTTTTTCTGTTTTTCTAAAATTATGATTTTTCAAGTACTTCTTGAAACTACATTTGTTACTGGAAAATCCGTTATTTTTTAAGGTTTTTGTTATCTAATGAAACTCTTCAATCTTTTTTTCGTTATTGGATGTGATACTGTTGGCTCTGGAGAATAATGTACGAGCCACACTAACCTTTTGATTAATCGGGTGATGAGACGAATATTGAAGATACCTGTCCGTATGTGTTGGTTTCCTGTATACGCATGTTGCAAGGGATCCATCTTCCATCTGTTGTATGCTTACGTCCAAAAAGGCTAATTGTCCTGATTTTTCCAATTCTTTAGTGAACTTTATTGAAGTAGATATCGTATAAGCAGTATCACATCCAATAACGAAAAAAAGATTGAAGAGTTTCATTAGATAACAAAAACCTTAAAAAATAACGGATTTTCAAGTAACAAATGTAGTTTCAAGAAGTACTTGAAAAATCATAATTTTAGAAAAACAGAAAAACTGAAACGGTTCTCTTCGATTCCCTACGTGCAAGGTTTCTCCGAACCTATTAGCCAAATTTTGACTCAAGTTGGTATCGGAGTGGCTTTAAAACCTCATCACACGTTGTCTTTGTTGTTTCGCAAACCTAAAGATGTTATTAATTTTGAACAAAAGCGTGGCTTGGTGTATCAAATTTCTTGCCGGGATTGCAATGCTGTGTATGTAGGTGAAACAGGACGTAGTGTTAGAACCAGAAAACGAGAACATGCTGATGCGGTCAAGACTTATAACACTAAAAAGTCAGCGCTGAGTCAACATGTTATGAAATTCGATCATAGAATAGATTGGGATAATGTCAAAATTCTGAAGTCAGAATCACATACATACAGACGTCGCGTTGCGGAAAGTTTTTTGATAAATCAAAAGGCTTGTTTATGTAATGTTAATAATCGCAATGATGGTGCAAATTTTCCGACTGTTTATAGTGTGTTTGTCTCCAATAAGTAATGTCTTATGTTTCTCACAACACTTTTCACTTGGCCACTCCTGTATCTGTGATGTCACAATGTTTTTGTTATTACGTGATTGCCTGCCCTGCTGATAAATAATTTTTAGTGTTTAGTAATACAGGTAGTCTTTATATTTTTATGTTGTACAGTTTGTATGTCACATTATTAACATCTACCATGTTCTGAAGAAGCTCCCCGGTAACTAAGGGGAACGAAACGTTAAATTTAAATAGAAAATTGTCGAAAGAACGAAGTGATCTGATTGAAATATCGTTACACTCGACATACGAGAAATGCCTACTATATTATTGCTTATCTTAATGTTGTGTAGGTTAAAGGTGTTCAGATTTAAGTGATTGACTAAGATTTGAATACAGTCTCTTGCCATCAAAAATTTAATATTTTAAACTTGCCAGCTCAGCCGGTGTCGCCAGCAGAGCCTCCCTTCAGCAATGTCGAGGTTAATTCGGCGCCGGCTGCGCCAGTTTCATCAACTGATATTTGTGAACATAGTAATGAAAAGTTAATGTTTTTGACAGTCATTTTTTCTTCCAAAATCGAATCGATTAGAGCAAACTTTACAGTGGGTTGCTCATAGTCGCCGTATTTTTCCCCAAATTTCTGCTTGCCTTGTTTCCAGGCAATAGCTTCCTGCCAAGCAAAGAAGCAAACAAGATGCGCACAATTGAAACATTCAACTTCAGTTTTAGTCGTTCATATTATGAAATTCATCGAAGCATATTATCAAAGTTGTGAGGTATGGGGGCGGGGTACCAGCGTGATTAATATGCATTTATAAAAATAACTTATTAAATAGTGGGACCACTAATTACGACTTTTTTGTAATTGACCTAAAGCCTTTTGCAGCACGCATATTACTTGGTCCTGGCTTAAGCGCCGCATGCAAAGAGCACACCTACCCAAAATAAAGCACTTAGATGATATGTAGCTTGACACTATAATATTTTGTTGCACAAGATCAAACAAGACCATCTTATTCCCCCTATTTTTGTAGAAGATCAATTTTATTTCTAGGAGTAGGCTACTTTTTGAAATTGCTAGAGACTTCGTTTTTTGAAAACTGATAGATAATGGCAAGGAGCCATGCTTTCGAGGAAGAATATTCATAATGTACTAAACGACTCGCTAAAGTTTTGTAGAAATTGCACTTTTGTAAAGCCCAGGCACCAAATCTTGAGTGTTTTTGTCCTGTAAGCCACATTTCAATTTTTTTTTGATGAATTTTTTTGAAAATATAGATAGCTAGTGCCAAAGAGCCATACCTTAGAGGAAAAATAGTCAAAATGTACCAACAAAGTATTTCTAAAAACTGCAAGTTTCTTTGGTCTGGTAGGAAAATTATTCAATTAAATATGTAAAATGATATATGGCAACCAACTTTGATTAGCGATTGTAAAGTAATCCTTAGCCCTGACTAATTATAATTACATATTGCTGGAAATCATTTTTCTCAGCTTTCAAATCGCACTAAACGTTAGTACCTTGAAAAAATCTTTTTGTATTAACCTTACCTGGTTTTACTCACAATACCACTTTTTGGGAGAAGAAAATACTAAAGGTGTTAAAGTTTAATTTTTAACATAAAAGAAAGGATTGGCACCTGTCATAAATGTCGGAATTGCCTTAAAATAAACGTCAATTAGTTCAAAAATGTTGAAAATGGTTTTAAAAAATGGGTCACAAATTAGTTTATAAATAAGTAATTTTGTAAAAAATTTGCAATTTTAGAAAATATTATCATATTCTACCAAACAGCATTATGATATCATAGAGCGAATAAGGCGTGGAGAAAAAAGCAAAGAACGAGGCTTAAAAATGCTTAAAAGAGGAAACTGTTGTTGCATCATCAATTGAGCTGAGTTGTTGTAAAGTTGTTGTTATCAAAAGCACCTTGTTAATATCTTTCAAAAAAGCTTTTAGTCGCATTTCTGCGATGAGTAATTATTGAAGCTGTGCTTTATTAAAAGCCTCTAGCTTTTTGTCGGTCACCAACTGCACTGAAGAGACCTGATAGGTCGAAACAGTGTAACTTTCTGCAGTTTTGCTAAGTGCATCGCTAGCCTCTTGCATTACTATACATGAAGAGAACTTATTTTGTAATTAATTGTTAATTTTGACGTGATGTGAGATCGTAAAGAAATCAAATTTGTTAAAGATGGTAAGTCCGGTACTGGCTTTCGTTTGAGCTAAGAATTGCCTCCTCAGTAAAAAATGCAATTTTAAAAAATCATCTTTGATTGTGACGTCATGATTACGTCACGAAGCCCCTTGTAACACACATCGCAATGTAGTGATCAATCGTGTCAAGTTTCTTGCTCGTACGTCTAGTCGTTTTAAAATAATTATTACACACACACACCGAATTGTGCTTTATAGTATTAGACTAGCTGGCTCTGCTAGAATCGTTCGCAGGGTCCCCATCAATAAAGTCAGGGTTAAGTTTATTGATTCACCTGGCTTCACCCAACGGGCACACTTGTAAACAGTAATGAAAAGTTTTTTTATTTTCTTTCATAATTCTTGTTGACGTGATGGCGATCATTTTATTCTGTTAATCAAGGCTGGTAATGCTCACAAAAGAGAATGTTGTCTCAAACTGTCATTGATATTTTAAAAAAGTTTAGGGTAGGATTGAAACACACACTGAAATAACCGTGGCGGCCAAATGGTGGTCGTTTTCACAATTACAGAAATGAACTATTTTAAATTTTTCGATTTGATGCGGCCACTTTTTTATTTATATTTGTCGTACAAAGTTTTCTGGCTAGCATCGTGATAAATGCGGCAAATGTGGTGCGATTTTACCCCGGCAGGGCTTGCTATCAGCTGTGCCTAGTGCAGAGATGGGGAAACCTTTTAGTCGGAGGGCGGCATCGACCATTCAAGAGTTGGCCGAGGGCTAGTGCTTAAAATCTTGCAAGCCGCACAAAATGCTCTGGCGGGCCGTAGTTTGCCCACCTCTGGCCTAGTCTAAAAGTGTTACCTCAGGCAACTGCTCTGGCTTCTCCGTACAAGCGTTTGTGAGAGTAGTAACAAAAGTTGTTTTTAAATGGAGACTATGGTTGGTGTACACGTAATGGTGATCATTTTAGTCTACGTACCAAGAGCGGTGAAACTCACAAGCAAAGTATGATTTCATAAATTATCACTCGTATTTTTGAAACGTTTAGGGGGGATGTACAGTAAAAAGTGATGATGGCGCCAAAATGTTAATAATTTTTACGATTACAGAACAAACTATTTAGTGGTACGCCTATTTCACAATTTACTGCGTCTTTTGTATTTGTATTTGTGATATTAAGTTCTTTGGCTGCACTGTTGACTTTAATTCGGCCATAGCGAGAAAAAGGGTTATGTCTTCACCCAGTCCCAAAGTCATACATCCTATTCCAAAAGGTGCCTATTTAGCTATTTTTTAGTGTAAACGTTCCTTTTGACTCCAGTTTTACACATTGATGCTATTCTTGTTTATTTTAATCTTTTCTTGAACTTGGTGTTTTGTTACCCTTAAGGTGGCAAATCACCATTTGAAAGCCAGAATTTCGACAAAATCAGTAAAAAATCTGAAAATTAGTTTGGCACAGTTTATAGTACTATTTGATCCATAGAATCGGATTCTGGCCACAAAAAACTGAATCGGCCGGTCTAAGTAGGTTAAAATCCCATGTTTTATAAGGGGTACACGTGTTTTCTGCCTAGCAACGGCCCCTAGCAACGCCTTTATTGCTGGTTCAGCCGATCTTGTGGGCGTACGATTTTGGAAATGAGCATAATTTTAGCAGGTGTTTTCGTTGTCTTGCTGGCACCTTCCCGGAAATAACATTTTCATCAGAAATCTGATTTTTTTTTGGTTTTTCTGTCAATCAATAATGTGATCTGGAAATACTGTCCGAAGGAAGTTTTCGTGTCTAGACCAGTGGTATCAGATGCAGCACACTTTGCTGTCGCGGTATTCAATGATGGTAATGACGCTTTCGTGAAACTTTTCGAGCAGTTGGGACTGAGTGGAGGATTCACAGTCAAAAGTGCTCATAGTAGTGACACTACGCGTCTGTATCACGCCAAACGAAAATCAAGTGATCGGTATAAAATTACTCGAAAGAGACTTCGAGCCGAGAAAAAGAGCTTCATAGACACGAAAAATGAAGAGGAAGGCAACGTTTATGAATCCGGCGCACATTGATCTGTCTTTGAACAGAAATAAAAGTTTTCAGATGATATTATGCCTAGTTCGGTACAACATGAAATGTTTAATCGCGATTTTCTCATTTTGAGGATTTTTGTGTGTTCATACTGATTTCAAACACGCATAGTATGGCCAAATGTCATCCGATTTCCAAAATTCTTTTTTTAACATGGGCCTTGGACCATTATGCAGGGATTCTAGTCGGGAAATTCCCCTCCTTAGTGTAGTTCTTTCTTGATAGGGGTATTATGTTACTAATTGGTAGCTAATTATGCGCAAAAATTCCAACAGAATTTTTGAATGCAGACTGTATCAAACTGAACAATAATATAGCAAATTCGTGACTACAAACCCTTATTTTGGTTATTATCTGTCACACAAACTTTGAATGAACGAAAAAACCCATGTATGAGACGAGATATCTATGTTTGAAAATTGGCGGATTTCTGGTGCGATAACGTCACGTGTGACGTCATAATTTGCATAATTTATGCAAAACTGTCGAATTTCTTCCTTTTTGTGAACGGGCTTTCTAATAACCAAACCAGTGTATAAAAACTCCCAAAAACAGCTCAAATGGTGATTTGCCACCTTAATTTTGCTCCTACTCCATACTTAATTTTGCCCTACTTTTAAATAAAGATTAAGTCTTATGTGGCAGTACAAAGAGCCTATCAATTACAAATGCTTATTTTTTGAGATAATAAGGAAAACAAAATCTGCAATTAATAACTTGCAAAATGGTAGTGCTGGCTTTTATTTGAGCAAACGACGTTTTTCTTGTTCAAGATACGTAAGCCAAAATATTTCCCCATACACGATGAGATTTCACTTTGGAAACAATTTGTAATATCCTCAAAAAAATTTTCTCTAGTCCCTGGCTTGATTATGTTACTCAAAATAATTTTTTGCTGTTAAGTGCTAAGATCACGCATAGATGATGTTACGGTTACTGCTACTGGTTTGCTAATGGATATGAAACAAAAGGTTGATGCTTGTGATTTAGCTGTCGCGAATGGTTACACATAAATACCTTCATTTGTGTTGACAAAGTGCATTCGAAAAGAAAGCGTTCTTAATGTGGCATAGTGCGTTCAAGAAAAATGAAAAAAGCCGTGCTTAATAAAAATACGGCGTGTTGCGTTTGAAATCAAGATTTAAATTGTGAAGTTTGTTTCGTAACGTGATCTTAGTTCTTAAAAACATCAAATTTCTTGAAGTTGGACAGTTGAGTGCTGGCTTATGTTTAAGCCAAACATCGCACTTTTCGATCAAAAAATGCGATTTTTAAACAACAAGTCTTTAATTGTGTCGTCGCCATGACATGACCAACCTCCTTATTACTTTCTCCCCTAGTGTGGTGATAAATCAAGCCAAGTTTGGAGTTTGCATGTCCAGTAGTTTTGCGAGAGTACAGCCTTTTTCATTCACGCGTATGAACTCATGCTCGGTTTGTATGTCTTTCGTCAGACTGGGCCACCACGACGGGTAGACTGCTTGGCCCCACCATCTGTCTGCCACATAAAGACGGAGGCATCCCGTTAAGTGCCTTGTCCAAGGACACAACAAGCAAGCTTGCCGGCTTGTTCTCCACACTATCCCTTATGTGGTGAGCGCCAAGCAGAGAAGCTGTGAATACCATTTTTTAAAGTCTTTTGGTATGACTCGACAAGGGAAATAAAAATAAACCCCAAGTCTACCGAATGCGAAGCGGACGCTCTAATCACTACACCATCGCGCTGGTGAGAGTACAGCCAAAAGCAGTTAAACACAAAATCGCTTGTTGCGTCGCTAATACTTATTAAATGTATAAGAGATCTGTGTTTTATAAATCATATATATTGTTAATATCTTTGAAAAGATTTAACCGCCTTTCTGCGGTCAGTATTTTTTGAGAAATCCGGGAAAATCATTTTTACAATGAATTGGTAATTGCAACATCCTCATAGATCGCAGAAAAATAGAAAGCTTATAAAATTGGCAGGTCAAGCGCTGGCTTTTGTTTAAGTTCAAAATGTCGTTCCTCCGTTACAAAATGCCATTAAAAAAAATTAGATTCAATGTCATCATGATGTCACCAATCTCCTCATGACCCTCATCTTGGTGTGTTGATTAATAGTGCGAAGTTTGAAGTTTACAGGCCCAGTAGTTTTGAAAGAGTTCAAGATAAAAAACTGGTCAAACAGAAAATCGTTTGTTGCGCCGCCAAAAATCATTAAATTGAAAAAGAGCTTCGTTTTGAGAATCATATTGTTAATATCTCCCAAATGAGTTGTCAACCCTGTTTTTTACCGACAGTGTTTTTTTTGGAGAAATTCAAGAATATCATTTTTCCAATTAATTGGCAATTATGACGTCATCATAGATTGCAAAACCTCAAAAATGTTTTAGGTTCACAAGTCATGCACTGGCTTTTATTTAAGGTCAAAAAATGCAATTTTTGTAAAAAAATATCTTCGATTGTGACGACATCAAACCCTTTTTAACATTTACCCCAGGGTCGTGATCAATCGTACCAAGTTTGATGTTGTATGTCTATTAGTTTTAAGGGGTTAAAGAGGTACATACGTACGCTCATATGTAACTTTGCCTTTCATGTCGTCATAACGTCACCGTCCCCTCAATATAATCAACCCATTGTGGTGATCAATCGGGCTCAGTTTGGTGTTGGTAGGCCCAGTAGTTTTCGATCAGTTAACAAAAGCCGAAAAAGGGGAATGAATTCATCTTTGCTTTATAGTATTAGGCTAGCCGGCGTCGCCCCGATCAGTAACGTCGGGGCTAAAAATATCAGTTCAGCCGGCTTCACTTATCGTGCACTTTTGTGAATAGAAACGACAAAATTTTTTTTTTTTATGCACATCTATAATTCTTCTACACGTAATGGTAATAACCTTAATCTTAATCAAGCCTGGTAATGCTCACAAACAAAGAATCTTGCCACAAACTACCATTATACAGTGGTTCCTCAGGATACGAATTTAATTTATTCCGGGACGGCGTTCGTGAGGTGATTTACTTGCATACAGAAGCAATTTCAAAAAATTGCTCATTCGTATCTTAAACTTTACACCATATCTCGGAACAAATACTTCGTCGACACTTTGTTTGTAAGCCGAAATATTCGTAGCCAAAAACAATCGCATTCCGAGGTACCACTGTACTTTTAAGAAATATGAGGGAGCAAGAATTGAAACGCAGTCAAAATGATGGTGGCCAAGTGGTGATTGGTTTCACTATAGAAATAAACTATTTAATGGTATGCCTATTTTGCGGTTTGGTGCGGCCATTTCGTATTTATATATGTAGTGTTCAATTTTTTGGTTGCACTATTTCCCTTGTTTACGGCATAGCGAAAAAATCGGCTATGGCTTCCTCTAATTCATTCACTATATTCTAGTAAGAGCCCACAATGCCAAGTTAGTTTCAAATAAAATATTTCCTTTTAATTCTGTTTCACAAATTGTGAGGTTCATGGTTTTGTGATTTTTTTAAACGTTGGATGTTATTACATTGCTTTATAGTATAGACCAGTAAGCGTTGATCGGCAGGAGCCCTTTATTAGTAACGCCGGGGTTTAATATTTCGGTTCAACCTGCTATGCCGACTTCAGCCATTGGGCTCTTGTGTGAGCAATAGCGACAAGTTAATAAATTTTATGCACTTTCACAGTTCCTGTACACGAAATTGTGATCATAATTCTCTTAATCATGACTGGCGATGCTCGCAAAGAATCTTGCCGCAAATTATCGTTAATACTTGTGAGGGAGAAGGGATTGAAACACAGTCAAAACTGATAGTAACGGCGAAATGGTGGTTGCTTTCACAATTACACAATTGAACTATTTAGTGGAAAGCCTATTTTTGGATGTGGTGTTGCCCTATTACTATTGATATTTGTAATATTAAGTTCTTTGGCTGCGCTATTTTTCTTGTTTTCTGCACAGCAACTAAAGCGATTATGGCTTTCCCAAAAACATTCACCATATTTTCGGAGGCGCCCATCTGGCCAAGTTATTTTCAAACAAATGTTCTCTCTAAATTCAGTTTTTCAAATTGTTATGGTTTTATGTTAATTTTTTCTTAAACTTGGAGATTTTATTATAATGCTGTATAAACATAAATACCTTAACATGCAGCATATCAGCATAAGAAAAAATCCTTGCTTTACAGTATATACGATTGGTCGCCCGTAGAACCCCCATCAGTAACGTCGGGATTGAGAATGTCGGTTCAGCCGGCTTTACCTATCAGGCTCTTGTGTAAAGAGTTACCAAAAGTTTATGTGTTTTCTGCAGATAAGATTTTCACGACTTTTTGTGCTCCTTTTCGTAATAGAATTTCTCATTTCGTGGTCCTGGTTATGCCTTAGGTCTATGTGCTCTGTTCATGATTACACGAACCCAAGGGGTCCTTGCGTTTCCTGTAGTTTGGAAGTTGGAAACGCATTTGTGATATTAAACTATTTTCAAGCAAAATAGAAAAATCTCTTTTGTGAGGTGCGATTTCACATTGTGACGCTGTTTTGATTTCCCCTTAAACTTTCTCAAGTTCTCGCTGGCTACTCATTACGGTGTTGCATGTTCTTTTTTCCCTGCGTGACGTGCTCTGGGGAGTTAAATAAGTCCTTGGTTTTCCCCAAATGTTACATTTGACCCCGGTAGTTCTACAAAGCTATTATAAAGCAAAATACCATGTAGTGGGACTTAACGCAGCGACGTTGTTAATTTTGATTTCCCCTCAAACTCTCAAGTCTCGGCTGGCTAGGCATTGTAATTCATATTTATTTTTCCTTGCTTAGGTATGCTCACGTTTGACCCCGGTAGCTCTATAAAGGTATTATCGACCAAGATAAAAGAAATCTTTCTCCTAAGTATGATGCGATTTTACCCCGGCAGGCATACCATCACTCGTGCCGATTTAAAACGTATCAATTAATGCAGCTGCACCGGCTTAACCGTACAGACATTTGTGAGAGCAATATCGAAATGCTTTAGTGAATATAAGCCATTGTTCCTGTACATGTAATGGTGATCACGTTGTAAGTAAGACTGGAAGTATTTAATAAGAAAGAATCATGTCACAAACTACCCTTTGCACTTTTAAAAGTGTAAGGGGAAGAGAGGGTTGAAACATAGTCAAAATTGATGGCGTTGCCCAAAAGGTGGTCGTTTTGACATTTAAAGAAATGAGCTATGTGGTGGTAGGCCTATTTAACGATTTGGTTGCCCCCTTTTCGCATTTATATTTTAGATACAAAATTCTTTGGTTGCGCTGTGTGCTTTTATTCGGCTGTAGCATGAAAAGGAGCCATGTCTTCCCCCAAAGTAATATAACCTATTCCAAGATGCGCCTATTAAGCTCTTTTTAAACAAAAACATTCCTTCCAGTACTTGTGAGGAAAAGTGGTCCACATGTAACAAAAAACAAACTCTATCAAACAATTGCAAGTTTGTTAGGTCAAGTAAGATAAGTGTTTAACTAAAAATAGAGCACGATTTATGGCAACCAAGTTACTGAGCAGCCGTTATAAACAAATTCTTATGCGCTAACTAATTGGGAGTTACATATTGCTGGAGAGAAAATGTACTAAACTTTTCGAAGACAGTAATTGTTAGTACCTTTTTATTGCTTTTATGTATTAAAATTAACTTGTTTTTACTCAGCTTACCACTTTTTGAGAGGGGTAAAAAGTTACACTACAGGTCATATATTTCAGCTTTTTTAGTATTAACACAAACACTAGAGATACATATCACAATACTTCAAAATTGCCTTGAAATAACCTTTAATTTGGTGAAAGTATGAAAATCAGTCGAGAAATGAGGCCACAAACCAGTTTTCAATCAAACTGATTTGGTAAAAATGTTTCGTGCCAAACGTCATTATGCCGTCATAGAACGAATTGTAAGCGTGCGAGAGAAAAAGAGAAGAAGCATGCTGTAGAACAGGGGTGGGCAAATTTTTTTCCGAAAGGCCGCATTGACCATTCAAGAGTTGGCCGAGGGCAAATGCTTAAAATCTTGGCTAGTGGAAGGGTGCCCGTGCCTAATTTCGAGCTTTGAAAACTGTGGTTTGCAAAACAAAAGTCATCACCTATTTTGTGGACGGAAAATACGTCAATTTAAACTAAGAATGCGTAGTGACTTCTTCGATGATGCTGCTGTCGTTTTTGGCTCTTTAGTACGGCAAGTATGGCTACCCCCCAGTCATTTTAAATGAGATATATGGAACTTTCTACAAGTGTTGGTGGGCTGCACAAAATGCTATGGCTGGCCGTAGATTGGCCACCCAAAATAATTGCTTGTTGCGTTGTCAAATGAGCTTCAATTGTTGCAGAGTTGATTTTATCGAATTCACTTTATTGATATCTCTTGAAAATGCGTTTATTCGAGTGTCTATGGCCAGTAGGTTTTCATAAAATACAGCTAACAAATTGTGCAATTAAACGTTGATTGTGACGTCATCTTAGACCCCAAAAGGATGAAGTTTTTTTGTAAGGTAATGAGTTAAAAATCATCTTTGATTATGACTTCAGGAATAACCCTTATGACACACGGGGTGGTGATCAATCGTGCAAGTTTGATGTTTGTTTACCCAGTAGTTTTAAAGTACTGTAGTTAAAGCTTACGTATATACGTGTACACGCACAGACAAAATCGCGCTTTATACAGTGTAATGCATTAATAACTTATCTACAGGTGGTCAAGAAAGGATACAAGCTGATCGAAATAGGTTACCGAATGACGAAGGAAGGCTACCGAATGACGAAGAAGGGTTACCGAATGACGAAGAAGGGTTACTGAATGACGAAGAAGGGTTACCGAATGATGAAGAAAGGTTATCAGCTGATGATGAAAGGTTACCGGATGATGAAGGAAGGCTACCGAATGAACAAAGAAGGTTAGTGGATGATGAAGCAAGGTTACCGATCGATGATGGAAGGCTACCGGATGAACAGAGAAGGTTACTGAATGATGAAGGAAGGTTACCGATCGATGAAGAAAGACCATAGGCAGGCCATAGAAATCAATTTGAATTTCGAGAAAGTTTTTGTGGAGGCTTCTAGATTGACCCTGAACTCCCTAAAAAATTGCGATTTGTAGTTTTATAATCCGAAAATGCTAAAAAAATACGAGTTATTTTAAAACTTCTGCCTCAAAAATAAAAACGTAAGAATAAACGAAAATTACATGTTAAAATCTCCTAGATGTGAATCAAACCCATGTCTAGAAAGTATGGCGACAGTGAAACAAGCGTAAAATTACTGATGACTGCTGATACCTGTGTTGACAAAAATAATTTTAGTTTGTGTTTCAATAAATTGGGATTTATCGGTTGCCAACTGTAAAGTACGTGGTAAAGTAAAATTTTGCAAAGTTTAGGACAAATCATGTAGCAACGAAAACGTTTTTCGTTTTCAAAAACAAATCATACAGCAACGAAAATGTTATCCTTTTTGAAGACAAATTAGACAGCAACGAAACAATTTTTCCTTTTCGAAGACAAATCATACAGCAACAAAACAATTATTTTTCCAAAGACAAATCATACAGCAGCGAAGCATTTTTTTCCTTTCCTAGGACAAATACAGTAACGAAAACACAGTGAAGTGCGGTTTGTAATATAGTGCTACCTGTAAAATAGTGCAGCCTGTAAACCATGTTGGAAACTTTTGTAGCAATTCGGAAGCGGCGAGGTTCGATTTACAGTAACGTGTGATGTTTTTTTTATAATAGGCTTAGGCTTTGTTTTGCTGTTCACGAAATCTTATCAGTGTCGAATTACTACGAAAGTTTTCGAAGATATTTTGCACGAGGCGCTATTTTACAGACTCCACTTAAGTGTGTTTTCTCTGCTGTGTGATTTGTCTTGGAAAGGAAAAAAAATGCTTCGTTGCTGTATGATTTGTCTTTGGAAAGGAAAAGTTATTTCGTTGCTGTATGATTTGTCTTTGGAAAAGAAAAGTTGTTTCGTTGCTGTATGATTTGTCCTATACTCTGCAAAATTATATTCTAACGCGGACTTTACAGTTAGCATCCCATAGGGATTGATTTCCAATTTCTAATAGATCTTTGTTGTTTAGCTTGCAAAACCTTGGTAGATTTAAATTTTAATTGAGACTCAAATTGATAAAGTTGGCAGCCTCGGTAAATGTTTTGGTATATTTTCGTGCAACTATGCTTTTTGCTTCTTGTGGACCTGTTTTATGTCTTACTTCTTGAGTAGATGTGAAGTTTAGCTACACTGCTAGTGCCAACCGTTTCTTGCAATATGAATGCTCATTTTGACACTTTCAATCCATTTATGTGCTATGCATATTATAGTTTTATACCTAGTCAAATTTTTTAAGCGAATTTTTTTTGTCGAAAATGTATATCACGTTACAATAGTTGGTATATTAAAAGATGCACTTACAAAATATGCAATAATTGTACAGTTTATCAATATAGTTAATCTGTAATATGACTACCGGTACTGTATTTGTTTATCCTACTACTAATAATATCTTGTGTAATAGAATCAGTTATCTGATTGAACGTAGGTGTGTTTGGACCGCATGTTCAAAATGTTGGCTTAAATTCCGCATGCGCCAGCATTCTCATTCGGGGGCACACTTGCCACTCCACTGAAATAATGCTGGACCTGGCTTCTCCAATTTTTAAAAGCTCACTAGCTTGCTTCGTCGGTGTCGCCCGCAGAGCCCCCATTTGTAATGTCGTGGTTAAGAATGCTCGTTTAGCCACCTTTGTCCGATGACTAATATTTTCAATGCTATCAATGTGGAAGATTTGGTACCGGATTTGGTTAAAATAAATCAATACCAGACTCTAGCAGCCAACGTAGAGTTCTTAGAAGGATGTGCCTGCACGATAACCGAAGCATACGAACTGCTGAAGAATATGCAATTCGATGATGATCCGTGCGCAATTAAAAATTACATTAAAAAACGACTATCCAACTCTGATTTAAAAACAATAATAAACTGTACCAACTTGACAATTGACCCAACAAGCTACGCACTATTGCAAAAAGCCCAGCCAACATCTGCTGCTGTTGAGAGGTCGTTTTCTATACTCAGTAAATTACTGAGAAAAGACAGAAATTTTGATGTTGAGAACGTAAAAAAATATATGATGCTGTATTACAATAAAAAGCCCTGGTAATTATACTGTGTGGCTTTCGTTAAAAACATCCTAGAAAGACTGTTAATGTACAGTACAGTTGCGATAACAACGCATTTTTTGTATTACACATTAATTGATACCGGTACACACAATGGCTCATTTTCCTAGGTTTTGACGTCATGCGTCGCTTTGTTGCATTAGCTTCAAGACTGAGTGATTGAGAAAATGTTTAAAGTAGGCTACCTTCTTCTTTAAAAACTTATGTAAATTGCGGATTATAAAACATTTTTAATCAAAAAAGTGCAACAAGACAGATAATAGGCGAAAGCGGTTAGGTCAAAATAAAGTCAAAATTTTGCTAAAGTAAAGTCAAAAATATATTTTTTTTAGGTCAAAAAAATGGCCTTAGTGATTATACACGCTTAATTTATAATTAATATTACCTGTATAATTATTCCTACACGCTTAGCATTGTCTTGTATATGGTGGCCCACTTAAAAGTAGCCCAGAAAATGTAGTAGAGAAGAGGAACATTCTTTCGTTGTTTAAATTTCCTGTAGTGTTATAAAAGATTGTTTTATTTACCTGCAATGTTATAAAAGATGTTGGAAGTGCTTCCTGTTGCAGTGAGGAACAGCTCTACTGGCTGTTTCACTGCTGCTTCTATTTGGGAGATCCTGTCTCTAGCTGTCTTGCTCATCAGAGGTCCTCGACGCACGAGCACACACCAGCTTGCAGAACATTGAAAACTGTATTAAAAGAGAACAGAAATTTTGCTCACAAATTAGCTGCACCACATGCATCAATTGCGACACGCTAGGCCTATCTGGCTCTAGTTGTTACAAGATATTAAAAACTACTGAGAAATCTCCTAAATACAATCCATGCAAATCAAGATATAAGCGAATGGGAAACGGTCTACAGGCCTATTTAAACCACAAGTAAATTAGAGATCAATCAACAAAATTGTCACATAACCATTAACAAGAAACGAGAATGACAGGCGTTAATTAAAGAGAAAACCACTTGCCGTATTAATTTATAAATGATTCACTGGACCAAACTTACGGTTTTTTCCATTAAGGGTCGAACGTAATAGAAAACAATTTGGGAAATACAAAAACAATTCATTAATCATCACATACTACAAAAACATCCCTATTTCTCACTTATTACAAATGACAATCTATTAAATGAGGTGGCAAACACAACAGCTTAAAAGGCGAAAGCTTCCGAAAAACTATGACATCAAGAACATTTACAGTTTCTTTACTAAAGGACAAAAAACAACTAAACCGATGACAGAGCACATAAATCACGTTAACACTCCCCGTTGACATCTATGCATTTCTGGGCACGTTTAACAACGTTTGCAAATACTGCCTCTTCTCTGGTAATTTTCCTGAGAGCGTTGGTAATGTTCTCCTTCAGTTGGTCTAGATTGTGAGAATTATTTGCATAAACTTTTTGTGTTAAAGTTCCCCAAGGATAAAAATCACGTGATGACAAGTCTGGGGGACGTGGTGGCCATAATCCTTTGCTTATAGTTCTTTCTTCCGCAAACATGTCATGAACTCGTGTGAGTGATCTGTGAGACGTGTGGCATGTAGCGCCATCTTGTTGAAAAAAGAATTGCATTTTGTCTTGTGGTGTCAGTTGGTCGTTACACTGTTCCAACTATCGAGGCCATCAAATACATCAACTTATTACCTATACAACCTATAGAGAGATCAGGCTACTTTTAACCCTTTAACTGCCAACAGCCACTATAGTGGCTTTTGGAGCAATATTTTCAAATCGCTAAAATGTATTGAAACTACTTCAGCAACATGTTAATTTTGACTTTGCTCAACTGGTACTTAACAAAATTTCAAAGAAATAAAAAAAATTTGGGTTCTTTCATTTAATTTTTTTTTTGATTTGCATGTAGTTGAAACCAAAAATATGGCATCTAAACAACTTTTTGAGACAGGTAGACATGATAAACTAACTAGTGTTCTGTCACCCAAAACCGAGCTTTTTTGGAAACTAACTAGATTGACATGAATCATTGCAATTATGTAGCACCAAAATAAATTAACTCACACAAAATTTAACATGAATTTGAGGTTGAAAGAAGGAGTGATCCCCCTTACAAAAAAGAATTGGCTATATTTTTTGGATTTTTTTCAACATCCTTTTGTTTTTCTCAAAACGGGCCTACTTGGTCATAAAAATCAAAATAAAACGCTATAGGATACATTTGAAAAGTATTTGCTTTTTCTGACAACTTTCGTGTTTACACATTCTTCTAACTCTTGTAGATATTGAAATATTGCGAATTGTGTAAATTCTCCTCTTTTGTGATAATTTACACAAAAAGGCCTGGCAGGTAAAGGGTTAAGTGAGCCACAACCTATTGAGAGATCGGGCTACCACTCTGTATTATTGTGAATAAACAATAACTGTATAGTCATAGTAGTGTATACTGTACTGTATTTCATAGTAGTGTATACTGTATTGCGTAATAGCCTTTAAAAAGTTTGGAATTAAATTATTAGATTGTGGCTCAAAAATTTTCGCAAAAGCTCGTGTGCCATTTTCAAAGACGTCGGGTGCCAATTTCGGCACGCGTGCCGCCTGTTGGACTCCCCTGGCCAATAGAATGTTTAATTGTTATGGCATTAACTTGTGCACAATTTTGAACGCTGTTTTCCGATAGTTTATCAACTGTGCTAAGAGATGTGATGTTGAATATGCGTGCACAAGCCGTCACATGTCTGGAAATCAGGAGGAGTTTGCATCTGGGTGTTTTTTAAACATCAAAATGTTGGTTGAGCTTATGTTGTTGCCATTGCAACGGCGTAGTGCACAATCTTGAACGCTGGTTTCCTGTAGTCCAATGTCTATGCCAGGGGTGTCAAACTCGCGGCCCGCGAGATGATTCTAAAATTCTTAATAAATTTCTTCAGTATTGTTTCGTTGCTTCTTCGCACAAATGTTTGACTCCCTGATCACAGGCGACACAGTATGGGCACACTTGAGAGGTACACATCTTTTTTGTTTTTCTGGAGATCAACTTCATTTTGCGCTATATTGGCCTACTTGATTTCTGGAGATCGATGCCCGAAGAAGTGGCAATGGCGTGGATGTAGCCTACTTGAAAGGATAAGACCTTTTTTTGTAGATCGACTTCACTTCAGGCTATATCACTAAGATGTCGAAGACAAGTGGCCCAGACAGTTTTGAAATGGCAGCTCCCAAGCGAATACGAACGTCCCGTCCAAAATATAGCGATATAATTCGCTTTCTCATGAACGGAGGATAAATATGGCAAAATGAAAAAAAAAGGATCGTTGCCCAGAGAAGTGGCGATCTCCAAATCGAAAATTTCATGCGCCCATGAGCACAATTCTGACATACAATGTGGCTCCAGGAAGCCCACGATTTTGACATCACTGGTGTATACTATGACATGCGATGTTGATTATAAGCCGTCAGGGTCTTGTTTGAAATTCGGACTGCTCCGGAGTTAGGGTTAGGGTTAGGGTTAGGGGCCTCCAAAAACCCACTGCTCAGGAAGTTGGCGACCGCGATTGTATTTCCAGTCCGAATTTCAAACAAGATCCAGCCGTCATATGTATCAAAAATCAGGAGGGGTTTCCATCCACGAAGGATTTTTTCAAGAAACAAATCTTGATATCGTATGTGTTGTTGCCAAAGCAACGGCTTGTGCGTAAACTTAAACGCTGTGTGTCGGTAATCCATTGACTGTACTACAAGATGTGACGTTAACAATGCGTGCACAAGCCGTCACATGCATTCTTTTCAGGAGTGATTTTCATGAGAATCAACAAGATTCGATGTGGTAGTGATTTAGCATAAATGTTTTAAAGCCATAGCGACATTTGCTTATATTTTTGTAGATACAGTGTTCCTTCATTTATCGCGGTTAATGCGTTCCCGACCTTACCGCGATAAGTGAAAAACTGCGAAGTGGCGGTACTATAAAATTTTCAGCACCTTTAAGCTAATACAGGCAGAGACGTAGCAGCCGCCCCCCAAACCCCCCAATTGGAGGGGGCCCAGGCCAACTTTGGGGGCCCAAGTTAGTCTGAAATTGCTTTTTGGCTACGTGACTATTTTCAGTTCAGCAGACTTGTTTACAACCGATTTAAACTGTAGGAAGAAATTGGCTTGTGACATCATAAGTGAATGCAACGTCATTTTATCTCGCAGAATCTAGAATATTTCGATTGATTTTCTGGTAGAATCTTGAATATTCGATTGACGTAACAATGCCGTTGTTACGCAACAATCATAGAATGGTCTGGAATTCTGTTTGGCTATATATACCGGGACAATATATATACACTGCAGAGTGCAGATAAAGTATTTCATTGACATTGTATAGAATGAAACGTTCAAAAAGTGGTGCTCAAAAGAGAAAAGAAGCAGCCACTGCTCGAGATGCTGTAGCGAAATTGTCCAAGATGACAGATTTTTTCAAGATTACTGAGCAGAGTAGACCTGGCACTAGTACCGAGAGGGATGAAGAAAACTATAGTGTGCAAGAAAAAGAAGACTATGACGATCAGCATCAAAGTGATTGTGAATTTCCAGAAAATGTAAGTTGTGATTTACCTGCCAATACGCAACCTTCAATATCAAAAATATCTGAATCTCAATTTACCCCTATCCCTGATGACCCATGTAAATGGCCTGAAAGTATTTCTGATGCTCAACGATGTGATATAGTAAAGCGTGGACCACATCAACTAATAATGAATTTTCCATATAATAACACAACTCCAAGGCGACGTTTTTCCTCCAACCATTATAAACGTGTGTTACCTAATGGTGAAAGTGTTTCACGGTCGTGGCTAGTTTATTCTGGGGAATCAGATCAAGTTTTTTGCTTTTGTTGTAAGCTATTTGGAAAAACACTAAGCCCCTTTTGTAGTGGTATAAATACATGGGAGGGTTTTTCGAAAAAACTGAAAGACCATGAAAACGGCATTTCCCACCAAGAATGCTGCAGTCAATGGATGTTGCTAGCTGAAGGGATAAGAAATTCATCCACTATCGACAAACGCGAGATGAATATTTTTTTCAATGAAAGACGTTTTTTGAGAAATGTTTTAGAGAGACTTATCGACATTGCCTTGTTTCTATCGGAAAGGAATCTTGCTTTTAGAGGATCTGAAGAAGTCTTAGGATCTCCTCACAATGGAAATTTTCTGGGTATATTTGAGCTTTTGGCAAGAAGAGATCCGATCCTAAACGAGCTTCAAGACAGAATCAAGAATAAAAACACTAAAGATCACTACTTGAGTCCTACCATACAAAATGAACTAATTGAATTGCTAGCGACAGAAGTTGAAAAAGAAAATTTACAGCAATTGAAATTGGCAAAATATTTTTCTATAATTTTGCACTGCACTCCAGATATGTGACATCATGAACAAATGTCTGTCATTCTCCGTTATGTACTATGTAATGAAGAAGCTGCTGTTGTTAAAGAAACATTTTTTGGCTACTTGAGAATAAGTGACAGTACTGGGAAAGGCTTGTTGGACGCTTTCTTAGAAAAAGCGACCGAACTGCAACTCGAATTGTCTGATTGTCGAGGTCAGTCATATGATAATGGTGCTAACATGAAAGGAAAACATTCTGGGGTCCGAGCAAGAATGCTAGACATCAATCCCAAAGCTGTTTACGTGCCCTGTGCAAACCATACCCTTAACTTAGTTGTTGTTGACAGTGCTAATTCATCGACGGAAGCATTGACATTTTTTGGAGTACTTACAAGGTTGTATGTGTTGTTTTCTTCCTCTGCTCAGCGTTGGGAAATTTTGAAGAAACATGTGGAGCTGTCCATAAAGTCACAATCTGATACTCGTTGGGAAAGCAGAATTAAATGCATCAAACCTCTTCGATACAATTTAAAAGAGGTGTTGCTGGCACTGAAAGACTTGGAAGCCATTTCCATAGAAAGAAAAGATGGAAGAGCTGCCTCAGAAACAAAATCGTTGATAGCTCATTTATCAAAATGGAGTTTTCTTTTGTCGGTGTTTATTTGGTATGATATCCTATTCCAAGTCAATAAAGCAAGCAAGATTCTTCAATTGTATGGAGTCTCCCTTCATACAATGGAAACGGAAATCCAGGCAACTGAAAAGTTTTTGCAAAACTATCGCACAACGGGTTATGACAGTGCCGCAACATCTGCTGTTGAAATAGCACAGGAATTGGATATTGATCCTTCTTTTCCTCCGTCAAGAAGTGGAAAGAAAAGAAGATTGTTTGATTACCAAGGTGAAGAGGAACAACGAGCTACTCCTGAACTGAAATTTAAAAGCAACTTTTTCTATTCATTAGTAGACCAGGCTATTATGTCAATAAAGGAGCGCTTTAATTTGTTACGTGAGGTTTCTTCCGCCTTTTCGTTTTTGTACACACGAGACAAACTTTTGCTTGTGCAACAAGAAAATGCTCTTCTTACTTGCTGTAAAGAGTTCCAAAAAAACTTCGGTGACATTGATTCTGATGAAATGAGCGCTGAGCTACAGCGGTTTGTTTTAATTTTACAAAAAAAACGCAATCTCAATACGGCTCAAGACTTTCTGAACTATCTTCTAAAGACTCATTTATTTGAATTGTATCCGAATGTGTACATCGCACTTCGAATCTTACTAACTTGCCCCGTGACTGTTGCCAGCGCTGAAAGAAGCTTCAGCAAATTGAAACTGATCAAAACTTTTAATAGAACGTCTATGACAGACAGTAGACTATCTTCATTAGCCATGTTGTCAATCGAAAATGACTGCGCCCGATCTCTTGATTATGACAATGTCATAACAGCATTTGCGAACAAAAAGGTTCGCTCCAGACTATTTAAATGATACTGTGTTTTTATAACTTTTTCATGTTTTTCAGTGTCATTGCTTTCGTTTCGCAGTGTCTGCATAAATGTCCTACTGAACTCTGGCATCGGTGCCGAGTTTTTTATGACTTGCACCTTCGGTATCGGCATGCTTTATTCTGACATTAGCCTGTTTACTTATGTACAAATTGTGGTGTATTTTCTTAATGCAGCTTTTCAATTTTACACCTCTAAAGTGATATGACCTGTGCGCAGGGGCTCTTGCGCTTACTTTGAGGGGGGCCCGAAGTTGGAGTGCTACGGGACTGAATACAGGTATACAGCACATGAACGCTTACTTTTCGATACATATTCATGCACATCAGTATTCATAAACGCTTACTCTTCTGAAAACTGAAGGATAACCGACGCGATGGCGTAATGGTTAGAGCGTCCGCTTCGCATTCGGTAGACATGGGGTTCATTTCCCTTGTCGAGTCATACCAAAAGACTTTAAAAAATGGCATCCGCAGCTTTCCTGCTTGGCGCTCGGCATTTAGGGGAGATTGTGGAGAACAAGCCGGCAAGCTCGCTTGTTGTGTCCTTGGGCAAGGCACTTAACAGGACGCCCCCACCTTTGTGTGGAAGACAGGTGGCCCATAAACCTCGAAAAAGGCAACTCCCAAGCGAGTGTGGACCTCTCGTCCAAAGTGTAGCGATACAATTCGCTTTCTCGTGAATGGAGGATAAATATGGCAAATAAAAACAAAAAAAATAAAAAACAAAAATAGAGAACACAGAAAATTAGAAATGTTTTCTGTTTTGTTTATTCTGAACACAATTCGCGAATCAGCGATGTGATACACAGCCAATCAAAAAAAATTTTTTTATAAAAATACTGGGATGCACTGAAGCCGCGAAACTTGAACCGCGAAGTAGCGAGGGAACACTGTATTGATGTTTCACTCGAATAACTGTTTGCTTTCTCAATTAATTATATTTTTGCGATAGACCTAGAAGGCCGAAATGTCATGTCTATCGTTTCCTTGTGCAACAGCTATACTATGCTTCACATAACATTGGGATGTGCACAAAATAATAAACTGATTGATAGAACTGAATGGTTGTTTGGTCAGTTAAATTATATTTTGTTTATGCTTGAAATTTGAAGCTTTTTTCCGCAAAGTCTTTTCGGCAAAGCTCCTTTCTGCAGATTAGAATAGTCGGCGGACTATTTCAGTCGTTGATTTCGTAAGTTCTCTAATTGTAAAAGGAAGCCTTATGTATGAAAATGAGGTTTTATAGTAATGCAAGACATGAACTTTCTTTACTAAACTGAGTAGAAATATGATATGCAGCAAACTAGTGAACATTTTATTTCAAAACGTTTCACTTTATACTGAAAGCATCATCAGTTATAATTAAAAGGTCACTTTTTTTTTATTTGCCATATTTATCCTCCATTCATGAGAAAGTGAATTGTATCACTATATTTTAAACGGGATGTCTGCACTCGCTTGGGAGTTGCCATTTTCCTGGTGTCTGGGCCACCTGTCTTACACATAAAGGCCGGGCATTCTGTTAAGTGCCTTGCCCAAGGACACAACAAGCAAACTTGCTGGCTTATTCTCCACAATCTCCATTAAATGTCGAGTGCCAAGCAGGGAAGCTGTGGATACCATTTTTTAAAGTCTTTTGGTATAACTCAACAAGGGAAATTGAACCCCAGATGCTCTAACCACTATGCCATCGTGTCAGTGCACTTACTGGGCTACCTTATTTTTATAACAATCATGGTAGTTTTAGTTGTCTAAGCAATACAACAGCTCACAAAATTTAACTTAGTTTAGTATTTTAATTATAGCTGGTGATGCTCTCAACTGCTCAGTTTAAAGCAAAACGTTTTGAAATAAAATGTTTTCTGGTTTGTGAGCTATCATATTTCTACTCAGAAACCTTATGTGTTTTGAAACCAAGTTATAAGCTGAAACACATAAAGACCAATAGTAGTAGTAGCATTGGCAGCAACATCAATAGCAACAAAGTTGTTGGATTTTATTACATTCTTTCTGCAAGGCTAGCACAGCTTTTCTATGTGGTTCTCTCTTTTTCACATCTTACTCTTCTTCAGTTTTTATTCAGCTTCCACTTCTATTATATTGTATGTTTCTTTCTCACAATACTTTTATGCAGATCTACCACCAAGATGCACTGCAGGTTTTGAGAAATCACTTTTACATCCATCATCCATAACATATGGTACCGTACTTTTAGTATTTTTTCTCCACAAGCACTAAACCAATTTTTTTGTCCACCTGCATTAAAAATTTTTTGGTACTTACGTATTAACGGGAGGACCTTTAAAAACACGACTCAAAAATTGAAGTAAATTATTTATTGAAACGGTTAAAACAATAAAATACTCCCTTCCAGTGTACACTGCCCCGTACATTTACATACCGGGCCTGCCCCTTCAGTGTACACTGCCTTTCTTTTAAATAAAATAACATTAAAAATCAAAGGTCCTCCCGATAATACGTAAGGACCAATTTTTTTTCTCTTTTAAAACCACTTGTTTGCCATGCACAGGTCTTTATCATCGCAGAACTCCAGTAATCTTCACATTTCTCTTCAATTCCATTCTTTCATGCACACTGACAGAATCCTCAACGTGATTTTCCACATCTTTATTGAGTTCTCCTTAGGAAAAAATAATTTCACTAGAACTTCCCAATTCCCATTTACTAGCCATTTCATTGTAAAAACGTACTGTACTTTTTTGTGTCTGATCTTCTGCGTTGTGACTCATTATTTTCATTACTCCCTTTCCTAATTTTCTTAAAATTAGTAAAATTGCAATCTCCCTTTTTTCCTACTTCCAAAGTGCTTCCATTTATTTTTTCTTTCACAAAGATTCTCACCCTTCCAAATCCTGTGTCATTTACTGACCACCTCGGTTTATTTCAGTACTTTTGGCCGAGAGTACCTGCAAAACAATCTCTATGACAATCTTGCATCTACCTCACACTCGCTCTTGTTCTTTTTAGCTCTTTGTAAACTCTTCTTCTTCTCCCCCAATCTTCTTTGTTGAAAATGCCTAGTCTAATCCCATGACATTCAGATTTGAACCTTTAGATTTCCTGCTCCCTTTCCCAGTTCAAAGCTGCCAGGAACTTGGGGCCACTTTTTTGTTTTGTGATCTCAAGCAGTCACACTCTTTGTTTCATATCTTCATCTGGTCAAAGGAAATATTTAGTTGTTTATACTAGAAGAAATCCTGTTTAGTGCTATTACAATTTAAAGTCGCCTTAACACGTTGACCGCCACATGTACCACCAGTGGTACATTGAGGTTTTTCACTCACCGCCACATGTACCACTGGTGGTACATGGAGGTTTTTCACTCACAGCAACATGTAGCACCGGTGGTGACCAAAAATTTTTATTCACTCACTCATAAAAGTTTAGAAGGAGCAAAACACACAATAACCTCCTCCCTTTGCTGCTGTCACTGAACTGACTGCAGCACCACAACAAAGTTGTGGCGGTAGGGGCAAACTTCTTTTATCTGGCATGGCGGTTAACGTGTTAAAAAGCTTTTTTTAAGTGCACAGCAATTATGTCATCATAAGGTGAATTTACCATTATTGTCAACATAAACAGTGCTGCAATTTACTCAACTAATTTGCAGCCGAATTTACTTGTATTGTTTGTCATGATGAAGCTCCTGGAACAAAATTGCTTAATCCCAACTTCAGAACCTGGCTTCTTGTGAAGCTAATTTAATGTCTTTTTTTAGATGGGTACATATTTTGTTTTACCATAGATTTATTATCTTTGATTGATTATTGCCTGTGTATCAGTTGTGCAGCCCAATTCAATATTGATACTTAGAAGAATTTTATGTTTGAGCTGCATAGATTGATTTTTATTAATCATGTTTTTGCTATTATGTTTGCAAACCAGTTGATGATAAATTTTCTTGCTGTAAGCTTACTATTTGATCAGGCAAGTATGGCTTTGTGTTTTATTTTGTTTTGTTTAAATGATTGATATTGGTAGCTTGGTAAGTTAAAGTACTTTTCTTTACACCTAGAACTCAACTAGGTGTTCTAAGTTAAAATTCAAGCCACATGGTATTGAATTTTTGCTTTTTAATGAAAACTGGGAATACAGTTTTTAGCAACTTAAAGAATGCATTAAATTCTCAAGACGTCAGATTATGATAGTGGACTGATTTATCTTATATCACATTTTTTTTCTCCAGGCACTCAAAGCAGTCACAGTTCTGCAAAGCATAGTATTATTGTTTAAGCCTTGCCGTTTCATTATTTCACGTGTATGGCATTACTTTTAATAAGTCTACTGTGAATTCACCTGACAGATAAATACATTGCAAAGTGTCTTTCCCAAAAGCACAGTTATGTGGTTTCATGTGATGTGAACAAGTGACAACTTGCAATAGTGCTTATAATGCACTGAATCGTTTTGTGTTCAAATTGATATGTATCTACTGCAGGCCATTGTCTGGTTGTCTACCAATTAGAACGTTTTGACATATTCACCAACTTCAATCACCAATAAATACCTTGCCATCAACACCAGGCTTCATTCTAGCGATAACTCCTGAAGAGAGCTAGACGAAAACATTAGTTCTTACTTGTTCTTTTTAAAAGAGTACAATGAAATGGTTAATAACAAAAGCTTTATAGATCACAGAAAGATTTTTATTGTGCACTTATAATCATACATGAAATATAAAAGAGCATAAAACAAACGTGCTGGAAAATGTGAGTTTGTCTACTTGTGATATCACAGAGGTTTGCTTGTCTATGACATCATAGTAAAATAAATTTCCTAAAATTTTATTTCCTTTTCTTTCATTTGGTATATGTGTTTTATGTGAGAGATTAGTGGTTATGAAGATAAAGTATGCTAAATTGGGGCCTTCTTTTTCAATAATCCTGTAATTCTCTTTGAAAAAAATTTGGCATGAAAATTGGTCTTTAATAAAGTTGATTGATCGCCAAAACAAAAAAGGTCTTCACCTCCAATGATAATACATTAATTGGACCTTTCATCCTCCTCATCAAAACTTTTTGTATTTGCTGCTGCTATACTTATTGGATCTGATCACTCGATTGGTGTGATAATCTATTTTAAAGAAACAATTTTTCTCCTTAGGTACATTTTTATGCGTGATGACTGTGATTTCACACTGTGATATGGACTTACAAATCTATTTTTCAATTGATTTCTTAAACTTTGGGTTTCATAAACTACTAACAAAATACTGATTTCAATACAAATAAGTTAAGATTGCTTACTTATGAACCACTAATAATTTCACTGCCTTTTTTGTGTTCATTTGGCTCAGTGCTTAGGGGGCATAAATTAAAAGCTGTGGAAGGACACTGAAGTGATTGATGTATTTGTAGGAGCTGTGCTATTAAGGAAATGGCTTACTATTTACATCTGTTTCATTATTGTAGACCTAGTTATAAAACTTAAAGCATCTGGGCCTGCATATGTTCCTTGCTCCCAGCATTCATGCAGCCTGGGGGGGAAAGGGGTAATCTGACACAAGAGTTCAGCATTTACAGTTGAGTTCTTTCAATAAGTTGATGATGGCTTTTCACATTAATACTCAGCATTTTGTTTCATCTTGCTACACGTGATCAAAAGGTCCTAGTGGTTAAGAGCTCTTGGGTGAGTGACATGAGTCAATGATTGTACTTAAAAGTTATACTAACATAAAGTCAACCTACAGTTCAGTTGGCATAACTTTTGTACTTACCACTGGTACGTTAGTGCTGTAAACATTGTACTTTAGCAAGCAGTGTATCAGTAAAAGGCTTTTCTATGTGCGTTACTTTCAAAATGACCATTGATAATGCACAGCTGCTGCCTCCTGCTGTTTTCACTTGGGTGGTACAAGACAGCATTTATGGCAAAGCAGTGCTTTTTGAAGCATTGAAGAAAAGAAGAAAAAAGCATGTGTAAAAAAATGCTTAAAGGTCAATCGCTTGTTGCATCATCAATAAAGCCTAAGTTGGTGAAAAAATTTTTTTTCAAAAGCAGCTTGTTAATATCTTCTCAACAAGCTTTCAATTACTTTCTACAATCAGAATTTTTTGCAAAAATGAAGAAATTTTACTTTCTATCATTAATTATGTCCCATTAGTCATTAAAAGTTGATACATCATGAAGTTGGGTGCTGGCTTTTCTTTAATCAAAAAATTCTTTCTTCCATCAAGAAATGTAAATTAAAAAATTTCTCATTATGATGTAGTCTGACATCTCTAATCTTTTTATGACACTCACCCCAAGGTGGTGGTGCCAAGTTTTATGCTTGTATTTTCCATGATTTCAATGGTATTAAAGTATACATACACACTGAATCGTGCTCTATGTTGGGATGGCCAATTTAGAGTACCGAATCTGAAGGATTCGAATTCCAAACTATCTGAATCCAAAATGCCAATTCAAACTGGATAATGGATTCAGTTTATATCCTGTTTACAAGCTTTATCACGTTGCTTGGTCACAGATTTTTTTTTGTAAAAGTATCAATTGCATGCACTGATTCAAAGTCTAACTCGCAGGCAAACTTGTAGAAAGCTTAAATGTATTTCACTGAAATAAACTCATATGCATATAGTAACAAACTTATTTATACCAATGGTGAGAACGTATAGAAGTCACTTACTCTGGCAAGCCACCACTGCTAGCATCGCCCACTTAGCCCACCATTATTAAAAAAATCTGTTGTGTGATTTGGATTGCAAATGCATGCAGCACCCAAGTCCAAAGTGGTTAATCTGGCCTTAGCATTAGGTTCAGCATAATTATCAGCAGCTTTATATCATGATCATAAAACGAACCTGTAATTTAGAAAATACTGATGACATATCTACCAGTTTCTGTCGAAAGTTTGGGATAATAGCAGTGTTATATAAACCTATCAGTTGGTTACTATTTCAGTTGCGTATTGACAGTCAAAAGTTGATTAGTTATCACATAGCCTCAAAGTTAGCTACCAGCAGATCAATAGGCCACACTTTCTGACTTTAAACCTGGTGCTTATAATACATTAGGGGGTTTTCTTCTGCAACAAGTAGCAATATCAAACTACCAATACCAAAGCTCAAACAAGCAGGCCTACCAAGAAGCTCAATATATCGGTTCAAAAAACCTTGTCTGTCTTGCTAAGTGTTGATGTATATCCATTATCCCAATAAATTTAGTGTCATCAATTTAAGAAATCTGATGGAATGGATTTTTTACTTTATTTTTGAGTAAAAACAAACTTACAGTCAACTGCAATACTTGAACAAATACCAGTTTACAAAAAAATGCAATACTTCAGAAGTATTATGATTATATTATTATTAAAATTATATTTAAAAAATCAAACTCAAATAAATAGCGCTTAACTAATAAAAAGGAACAAAGTTGAATCATTGATATTTAATATAAATAGCAGAGGATTTGCACTTATCATTAATGAAAAGGAGAAAGTAGCACTATCAACTATTGGTAATCATTCGATTTTTCCCCCCCTGAGAGTATAACAATTTTTTAAAAAGTGACATGTTGTTGTTGTTTACCTGACCCCTTGCAAGGGATGGGGGCATGGCGGAAGACCATAGAGCTCCAGAAGCCAGGCAGCTCCCCAGGGTCTGGACCAGAAGTCTAAAGAGATAGAGAGTCGCCAAAGAGTGAGCGGCGCAAAGAGTCCGTAGCTGGACAGTGCAGAATGAGATGAGAGGTGTCCTAGGACAAGTGTCCACAGGCGCTGCAGGAAGGATTCTCAATTCTGCCAATCCTCAAGAGATAAGAACCTAAAAGAAGGCTGTGTCCATTGCAGCGAAGACGAGAGAGGACACAGCGAGCATGACGAGGGAGCACAAGTTCCTCAGTGAAAATCGAGGGAACCTGTGTGTCAAAGAATTTCGATGAGACAGTATGCCTCCAGTCCAAGAAAAGACGAGAGATAAGAGGAGAGAGACTACAAGGGATAGTGGAGGGTGCAAGTAGCGCTCCCCGTCTGGCTAGCTCATCAGCTGCATCGTTTCCTGGTAGAAATGAGTGTCCGGGGACCCATTGTAGCCTGATAGAACAGGAGGAGAAAGAAGACAGTTCCTGTCAGATCTGCCACAGAGTTTGAGATAAGAGGAAAGATGGAGGAGAGGACAGGGTGGCAAGGACAGAACGAGAATCAGATAATAGCAGAAGAGAAGATAAATGGCAGACTTGTTGGTGCTGCCGAGACCAGCAAAGAGCGTGCAGAATGGCGCAGGCTTCAGCCGAGAAACTTGAGCATACTGGGCCTGCCAAAAAGGAAACAGTGGCCTCAGTGCCACAGAGAGAGCAGTTGGCAAAAACGCCAGAGCCGCCCTTGCCAAAAGGAAAAGGAACAGAGCCGTCTGTCTAAAGCACCAGATCATGAGGGGGGAGAGAGTCAAGGTGGGGGAAAGCCACACCTTGGTGAGTGAAAGGGGTTCACAGCAGGAGCATGGAGTGGAGAGGGTGGACTCCACCGGGAAGGAAGGCAGATGCCAAGGAGGACAGGGAGGGCAAGCAAGAAGAGCCTCCATAGAACAAGTAGAAGGAAGCATGACTGGGTGAGTGGACACAAAAGCTCTCCAGGACGATCTGCAGAGTCTTGGTTTCACTCCATGTCTGGCCAAACCTAATTTAAGAAAAGAGGTTGGGAGACGAAGAGCCCGCTCATAAGAAAAAAAGAGTGAAATGAGTCAGGGTGACTTGTAGGGGAGGTAGAGAAGCCTTGGAGAGAAGAAGTGGGATAGGGGAGGACGAGAGGCAGGTGGTGATGGCGCGAGTTGCCATTTGGTGGAGGCGTTCCAATTTGGTAAGATTGCTAGCACTTAGGAAAGAAAACCATCTGGGTGAAGCGTAAGTAAGAAGGGACTAAAGAAAAGATCTATACAGAAGACAGAGGGACTCCTTAGAGGGGCCCATCAGGTAGCAGAGATACAGTGTAAGGCCTTGAGACGTGGGAAAAACTTGGTCTTCAGCAAAGATACATGTTTAGAAAAGGAAAGAGTGCGGTCGAAGGTGACCCCAAGAAAAGTTGGATGGGATTGAAATGGAGGCAGGAGCCAAGTAAGAGGAGGTTGGGCTGGAGGTGAGATTGGTGGGGATCCACTGAGAAGAAGGAGGCCTCACATTTGCTCGGATTGAGAGGAAGACACCAGTACTCAGACCAGTGCTCCAATCGAAACAGAGCTCCTTGTGTGGCCTCCATCGCAGTGGGGACCAAGGGGGAAGAGGACCAAATGGCCAGATTGTCAGTGTAAAGAGAGCAGCAGACTGAAGAAGGCAGAGAGGCCGGAAGATCATTAATGAATAGAGAAAAAAGTACAAGCCAAGAACGGATCCTTGTGGAACACCTTGATGGACTCTAAAGGAACGACTTTTGTGATTTTGAAAGACCACAGAAGCACGCCTATTAGAAAGAAAAGAGTGAGTCCAACAAGCAAAGCAAGGAGGGAGGCCAGCCGAAATAAGTTTGTGGAAAAAGGCAGGATGCCAGACAGAGTCAAAAGCTTTGGAGAAATCGATAGTAGACAGGATCGTCCAAGAGCCCAGCCTGGGTTTGTTAAACCCATCTGAAATGGACTGAGAAAGGTACAGAATTTGATCAAGTGTAGACTGTCCAGAGCAGAAACTGGCCTGGCAGGAGAGGGAATGGAATTAGATTCCAGAAAGAAGAGTAAACGGGATAGAATGATGCATTCAGACAGCTTTGATACGCAGGAGGTGAGAGAGATAGGCCGGAAGGAAGCAGGAGAGTTGAGAGGCTTTCCCATCTTGTGTATGGGAATAATGGAAGATGTCTTCCAGATGGAAGGAAAGGAATGCGAAGACCAGGAAAGATTGAAGATGTAAAGAAGAAAATCCATGCCAGAGCGAGGAAGGTGCTTTAGCATGGAATTGGGCACTTTGTCTGGACCAGTGGCAGTGGATGAGGAGAGGTTGGAGGCAGCTGCAAGAAATTCAGCAGTGAGAAAGGAGAGCAAAAGGACGAGTGAGACTCTTCCGAGCATGTGGCTCGGCGGAGCTCATAGAGGTAGCCTCTGGCTCTGCTACGCAGGACCTTTGGCTGAGAAACGGAAAAGTGAGATCTCAGGTAAGTGGCATAGACTGAAGCCGATTTCCTGAGAGAAGAACAGTTAGGAAAGTTAGGAGAGGAGGAAGATGAGCCAGTGATAGAGCAAAGAAGAGAGTGTACAGATTTAGGGTTAGACTTACAGTAAGTGAGAGAGAAGAGCAAGTCGTCTGCCATGCCTCAGTCTTGGCCTTGGCAATGGCTGACGAGGTGCATTGAGAAGTGGAGATGTAAACCTGTTGACCTTCATCACTTCTGTGAGCGGCAGCAAAAGCCCTGCGTCTTTCACTAACCGCTTGCTCCACCTCAGGACACCACCAGGCTATAGGAGGGCGTTTGATGCAGCCGAAAGGAATGGAAGATTTGGCCGCATTCAAAGGCAGAGAGGTAAAGAGCAGTAGCAGAGGAAAGAGAAAGAGACGAGTATTCCTCTGCTAAAGGACAGTGAGAGTCAAAGTAAGAGGCAAAGCCATCCCAGCAAGCTTTTTGAAAATTGAAGGAAGGGGGACGCTTATTGGGGCAAAAGACTGGAGAGAGAGGGATAGATAGAAGAATTGGTAGATGGTCAGAACCCGGGTCCTGTAGCACCTCCCAGGAGCAGGAAATGGCAAGAGAGGAGGGAGCAAAGGAGATGTCAGGAGAAGAGCGACTGCCAGAGGAGCAATGGAGAAGGGTGTGTCAGGGTCATTGAGGAGGAGGAGGTCAGAAGAGATGACCCAGTCAAATACTTCCTCCCCACAGGGGTCGGAAGTACCTCTTGAGTCCCAGAAGGGGTGATCGCAATTGAAGTCCGCCAGAATGAAAAAATTTCTGGAGGAGATAAGGAATCGGTTCTGCCATCCGTTGGAGAGGAGCAGTTAAGGGGGCATACACATTGAGAAAAGAGAGCAAGGAGGAGTTGTTAAGAGAGATATTGATCCCTACATAATCAGAGTAAGGATCAAGCGAAGAAAGAGAGGAGGTAGAAAATTCAGAAAAGGATAGGCCCTGCCTGACAAAAACGACAACGCCATGGCTAGTGTGCATGGTATTGGAGGAGGGAATGCCAGACTGGGAGTGGGTACCATCAGAACGCAGAGCAGAGAATCCAGAAAGAGGAAGCAGAGTTAAGATTAGATTCCTGAATGCAGATAAGGTCGACAGGATGGGATGAAAGAAAGTGAAGTAGTTCAGTGCTCCTGCCTTGAAGACCTCCAGCATTCCATTGAAGAACCCTGAGAGAGTCAGGGGGGAGAGAAGGCAGGAGGTGCAGAAGGATAGCCAGGAGCAAGGGATGGTGGTGGGGGGCAGAGGGAGGAGATATATAATGGGCAGATGGGTAATAAGAGCTTTGGAGACGAGGGTGGGGCAAGAGTGCAGCATTAGCAGAGGGGGGGCCAGATTACACAGTGGAGGTTTACGTGTTGGAGGAGTCCAAGGAGGGGGAGTCACAGTGTTATGACAGGGGGGCAGCTCCAAGAGTGAGAGCTGCCAAGAGCTCTGAATTTGGATAAAGAAAGTTGTGAGCACCTTAGATGGACCCATTTGGAGCAAGCGCAGCATTGCACTGACTTGCCCCACCAGGTCACATTTCCAGCGCACACAGAGCAGGGAAAGATGGGGGCAGGGTTGAAATGAATGTTACCACTCATCAAGAGAAGGAGGAGAATAAGGAGATGAAGAAGGGCAAGAGAAAGGCAGGAGAAAAGAAAAAGAGAAAACCGGCAACCAATTTTAAAGAAGCTTTGTGCTGCCCTTCTGCGGTTGTTCAGGAGGCAGCATAGCAAAAAAATGAAGGGGAGTGCCTGGGGTTACTGGGACCCACAGGAAGGCCAACAGTCATTTCGACACAACCCAAATAGGGCCGGGGACCACACCACCATTTTGAGGCGGCTGTTGATTGGTGCAGTTTAGAGTGACATCGATAATCTTACCTTAATATTTGATCCTCATCTATTTTTATATTTGTTTTCTCCCTTTAACTATGAACTAAAAACTTAATGGGACCAGTCACTTTTTTATTCTATTAGGTTCATTTTTCCAGCGGAAGAATGGGCACACCGCCAGATGATGTTTGCCAAGATGTTTCTGTAAAGGAAGGTGATCACAAACTTAATGCTGTTGGTTCAGATGAAAGGCTATGTTGCTTGTGTAATGCTGGCCAGTATATGTCTAAGATATGCAAGTAAGTGGGGTGGAAATATAAGTAGATCATACTTTCGTACAAGCTATGGCTTGTGTTAATGTATCCATCTACTGCACAAGCGTGCAAATAACATGGAGTCCTTCAAGGGATTTTTATTGCCTGCAATAGTTGTGTAAATTACTAAAGTTTTGTTTATGTTAGTAAATGAGCTGAAAATATTGTAGACTAATAGATTATTTATTAACTTGTTATTTAGTTTATTTGTCAATTCAAAATTTGAAGTGTTAAAACTTCATTTTTTGAGGGTGCAAAGTCGTTGTCACAACGGAGTTGACTTGCACGAAAATTGAAATAGAAGTTATTTTTTTACTGCTAATTCTTTACTGCAATTTATACTTTTTCATTTTCAGCAATTTTAGAGCGTTCTGTTCAGTTATAAGGAAGAGCGCTAAAGTGAGAATTGCTCGTTTTGCCATGTTATATGTTCAATAATGCTATAAGTTCAATAAAAAATACTTGTTAAATATAAACATTTGCTGTGTTTGTTTTTTACATCGCAGCATGGAGGTAAAAAGTAAGAAATTGTATGCTTTTGGCCCTGCGTCAATTTTGGATATTTAATGTTTCTGCAGTAAATTATCAATAAAACTATTCCATTTTCACATTTTGCCTCTAAAGCATTGCACGTATTTGCCGTAGTAGAAGGGACGAAAATATAACTAACCAACAAAGAGCTATTTTCTTTCTATACCTCATTATGAAGAGATGAAGAACAAAATAAAACTAATATTTTTTATTTTTCTTTGCATCAGCTGTTCCGAAGTAGGTACCCCATGAACTGAACTAAAATAGTTGATCACGAGAGAAAGAACTTCAATTTCAAATTAGCTAAATTCAGCATCAAAAGACACCTTGAGTCTTTAGTTTAAGTTGAGCACACGGTTTCAAAAAGGTGATTTCTAAAACAAGATTTTCTCTTTCATGCTCTGCAAACTCAGTATGAATAGTTTAAGGCAAGCCTGCACAACTCAAAACAGTACAAGGGCCATAAAGAACTACTTGTCACGGGCCGCATGCTATCGCTGTTGTAAGGTAAAGGCCACCGTTGCGGCGTAAACATCTTGTGATTGTCGAAAACGTATAAAAACAAAACAAAACCATCATTAAACCATTACCATCGTACTGCAACATCTCATTGATGTTTTTAATACTTATTGGCATCCACTTATCTTTTATTTGGTTTAGTAACCGTTTTCAGCTATTTTTTAAAATAGCTATTTTTTCTAAAATAGCTATTTTGTCTAGCGAGATTTGGCAAGTAAACATTCTGCTTATGGCTCTTTTCATTTATATCTAATTCAACGAGATTCGAGAGATTGGTTTCAAAATGGCGTCTCAGATTATATTCTTTTGCAACTGAAACCACGTTTCGGAAAACTAAGCACAATATTTTTGAGTTAGCTTCTGTAAATAAGTATTCACTTGTCCATTCTAAGTTAAACACTCTGCCCTCACTTTCAATCTTTCCCTTCTTGTTTTCAGTCATTGCAGTATGCTCATTGCTAACAACATGTTCATTGCTGACAAATAAACTGTGAAAATGTTTGTCAAACAAGCACGCACCATTAACACGCAAGCACTGCTTTACGAACGATCACAATTAACAATAGCATCAGACAATCACTGAAATGGCATCAACTAACTGTGAGCGATATACAGAAACAGTACTCACAAATGGATTGTTTAAAAGTGATTTGACTCAAGATCACGTGCTCGCATTAAACCATTTCGAGGGCCACAATAAAAGGCCCGCGGGCCGTATGTTGCGCAGGCCTGGTTTAAGGCAACTATTCAAGTTTTATCTTTTAACAAAAAGTTTTCAACTTCAAATTGAGTAAACTTATGATTTAAATGAAGCCGAAAATAAAAGATCTGTTCAAAAATTATTCGACTCTTTTGCATAAAGCACGCAATACAATAAATTTCGTGAATTTTACTTAACCTTCAAAATGTTTGTCGTGGTGGTCCACACACTTATCAGTGCTTCTGCCACTTTTGCAACTATCTTTTAAACTCTTCTGAAATGCTCTCAAGCTTTTCCATCAGTTTTTTCATAATGTCTCCTCGTGATTGAAATTTTCTCTTATTCAGAGTTTCTTTTTATTTGAGAAACAGCCAAAAATTACACGGTGCTTAAAGTCGGGAGAGTATGGAGCCTGTCGAACAAGAGAAATGTTGTTTTTGACAAGAAAATCTTTAATCACATGGGTAAAATGAGCAGGGGCATTGTCATGGTGAAGCTGAATATTTTTGCAGCCCACATGTCTGGCTCCTTTCTTTGCTCAGCATTATGAAGGCAACATAGAACCTCCAGTTAATACTCTTTTTGATTGTCGGTCTTCTGAAGTGTATTTATGATTTATGATGCTACAGGAATCAAAGAAACAGGTCAGGATCACTTTCACATTGCTGCGAACTTGCCTAGCTTTTTTGGTCCTTGGTGATTTTGTATGCTTCCATTGTGAGGATGGAAACTTAGTTTTTGGGTCGTAATCATTAACCCAAGTCTCACCACTAGTTATGATGGTCTACATAAATTCTGAGTGGTGATTAGAAAAATCCTTTATGCCCTTGAAAGTTTCCTTTCAGAGTTCCTTCTGTTGCTTCGTTAGCAGCTTGGGAACAACTTGAGCTAACACTCTCTGCAGGCGCAAATTCTCGGTTAGGATGGAATGAATTGAGCCTATCATATTTCCACATCTGTGGCAATTTCTTGTACTTATGATGGCCTCCCTAAGCAGAGCTCACTTTCCAAAGCATTTAAACCATTGGTTTGTCTGATTTGGGCTTGAGGTCTCATCTCCAATTACTTGCTTAATCTTTCGGATTTTTTTAACTTGAGTATCACCAAGCTTTTGACCAAACTTGATGCTATACCTCTGTTCGATGCATTTTGTCATTGAAACGAAATTTGCTTGAAAATAAAACCAACCGATGTGCATGTACTATGCGCCTGCACCAAAAGCTTTACGGGAAAAGAATGGCGTGACAAATCGGCTTGAAATGCTTCATGATCACGCATGAATGCATGTGTAATACTTCGCACGGGCAATTCACTCGTACTGTGTTGGCGAGAAAGACAAAGGTTGAATTTTTTGAACAGACCTCGTTTAAGTTATCAAAATACGCCGAAAGAAGAAAAACACGAGCCATTGCTTTACCTCATATTTGCGATGTGTAATATTTTGCATAGTGGGCGCGGCTATTTAAAGTTGCACGTTTCCTAAGTGTGGTCCTTGCACCGGAAACTTGGCCTCTTGATCTATACTGTAATTACAAGTAAAGAGAAAGAGGGCGAAAGATAGAATACATTGTACACTACACAAATTTTGTGTTGGTAATTATTTGTAGTTATTAGTTGCTAGTGTAAAGAACCTAACCGCTTCTCCTTTTTGCGAGAACTTGATCAGAGAGATGTGCAGGTGTGTGTAAAAACTACAACGCTTGTGGAGAAGTTAAAGTATCTTGGAATCACCTTTGTTACTGGTGGTGGGTAGAGAGAAGGCTATAATATTTGAGATTGTAAGGCAAGTGCAATGATGCATGGGTTGCAAAGTTTAGTTGTCATATACCAGAGCTGTCAAACCATACTAGGATTTGATCTTTATATCATTTCACTTCTACTATGGCTTTAAATCATAGGCGATGAATCAAAAAATGCGGTGTTGAGTGCAAGCTGCCAAAGTGAGATTTATTGGGAAGAGTTACAGTTGCGTCTCGAATGGATAAAATTTTGTAAAACCGATGATGTGTGTCTGAAATATGAATTTAATTTTCAATTCCTGCCAACAAATTGCTTTCTTATGAAAATGATGGTCTTATGTGGCTAAACTTTATTCGAAGGTGATGTCTTTCAAACGCGGCCATTACTGTACATCGTGCTGCTTAATTCTGCAAAAGTGAAATGTATTTCTCACTGAAAAATCTGAATTATTCTGTGCTGAATAAAAACAGTTGCAAACTTACAGCAATTGGTAGTTCTTGTCTTGGTCTATAGCTGGGATGCACAAAGTTAAGCCTGCGCAAGAGATTTTTGCAGCTTGGAATTAGTATTGTAACAACAGTCTGTAACAAAATTTGAGTTCGAAGTGTTGATTTTCAATCAAAAAAAGATCTTCATCTTGATAACGGACAAAGAAGCGACGTGATTAGAAATAAAAACGGTCAAATGCTCTGTAGAAACGTTGGTTAACACGAAAAAGACCTAAGAAAAGGCATTTAGCATTATTTACGCTAAAAGTAACTGCCTTCAGAAAGTTAATCTCAAACAAAGGTTTTTATCGTGGTAGCGGTCAATAAACTTTTAATTTGGACTAGTTGGAGTCCGACCAAATACTCTTAATATGGATTGTCACGCCTTCCTATTGGTAAAATGTGGCCCGAATCGTTAAAATGTTGGGGACCCCTGGTCTATTAGCTCACTGTCTGTTTACTGCTGTAGGTATACTAGATTGCTAGTCACTAAAGTAGCTCTATGTAAACCCAAGCTTGATTGGGCGTGAAGTGAATTTTTAATAAGCGACGTCCATTGTATTGCCTTCTGCAAAGTCGGAACAGTTGTTATGTCAGTGGATCTGCGTTTTAACAAAATGTTTTCCAATAATCATATTTGCAATAAACTGATTTTGTTTTTGAGCTCAAAATCTAAAGTGCATATAAATATTTAATACTTCTCTGGTTTTTTATTTTATGTATGATTTTTATGAAAGTATATCAATAGTTCTTTCGTAAAGGCACATTAACTAGTCATATATATCTTTCTAACTCTTAACGTCTGTTGCCTAACTATTATTTTAGAGTGGACGATTATGATAGTCGCGTTTGTAAGGACTGCACATTTGATGAAGATGATCCAAACAATCAATATTACATTAATTACGGACCTCACAATTTAACTGAGTGCATTAAAGCCGATCCTACTTGTCCTGATGGTCTAATGCGAGTGAATGGAAACATTACAACTGATAGAAGGTGGATTAAAAATACTAATTGTTAAAAAACAAATTTAATTAAAACTCTTGTTTGTCTTTCATCTCTAAGAACCTATAGTGTTATAGATGTTTGTTACACAGTATCAAACGTTCGCAGTTTCATTTGATGCATTTGCTTATGAAGCCCTTCGTGCAGTTTCAAGCCAGCTAAATTGTACGATAAAAGCATGTAGTATTTGTTGTGTAGGCAAACATGTACATGATTCTGTCTTGTGCACTGAAAACCATCTATTTTACATGTGTCTCGCTTGTCCGTTTTTCACCTTCAGAGTTTCTGGAAGTTGAAAGCTAAAACTTTTGCCGTTGGTCACCTCTTGTCATTGAGTTGAGGGTCAAGGGTCGATGACGTCGCCACAAAATTGTTATATTTCAATTAGAGTTTAATATGTGTGTTCATCATAGTTGTCCATTATATAGCAGTAGTTATTCAGTTTTTATCCGGTGTTTTCCCTTTAGCAGAGATGGCCGGATTTACCCCATTCCTTCTGCAATTTTACGCACTCCGTCCCTCCACTTGTCTCGTCTCAGGGCATCTTCCTTCTTCAAACCAATCTTCTCTGTCTCCTCTTCCACTTGCTTCTTCCAGGTCTTCTTCGGTCGTCCTCGCTTTCTCTTGCCAGTCACTTCAAGATTCAGAGCAACCCTCAAAACACTATCGTCATCCCTCCTCAGTACATGTCCATACCATCTAACTCCATTCGCTGTTGCTAACCGGTCTATTGTTTCCTTCAACCCTAACATATCCATCTGTTCTTCAGTCGTCTTTCTGTCTACCACTTTCTGACCGCACATGGCTCTCACCATAGCTCTCTCTGTTCTTCTCAAAATCGCTTTTTCATTTTCTTTGAGACACCATGTCTCACTTCCATACAGTATTGCTGATCTTACGCAACAACAATAAACTTTACCTTTCATCTTCAGAGGGAACCTATATATAGATTGATAAAAATCACTACCCCCATGTCTATGATCAATCGCCTTTTGTTATATAAGTAGAACAAATTCGCGTTAAATGTGATTGTGGTTTATAGGTATTAGTCCATCAAAAGCGATTAAATTTGACTGCCTTTCGCTCTACTAATTGATCAACACGAATTTACGGAAATAGGGCAAAAACACCAATTAACTTATCAAAATTGCACAAATATGGAAATTTGCTTAAATGCCTTGTCTAACTCAATTCAGTTATCTAATTTTACCCAATTAGGTGGTTTTATTTTTAGTTCTTGTCCATTTTCATTAATTTCTATATTTCTGGAGTTTTCATACTTCTCATGTAATTTTTTCTTATTTCCACAAAAACTGCTTTGAAAAAAATTGATCTTCAAAAGAAAGATCAAAAGATCTTCAGATATTGAAGACGGACACAACTTTTTGTTGGCATTGTCAAGGGGGTGCGTCTCGAAAAGTTTCTTGCTTTAGCCAATACTTTGTGCATTTATGCTAATTGCTGATCTGCAAGAGTGTATTGAGGTTATTAGCATATTTTCTAGCACGGTTTTGAAACTTTTGCTTTTTTAGCTGCGTACATCCTAGTTCCATGCAATCCCCTACTTTACCTACAACTTCAAAACCTACGACAAAGGAAACTACGCAGTATGTTAATTATTTGATTATAGTACTTGTTATGATTACTTATTATGAAGTAATCATAGGTATGCAACTTATGCAAGCTTTCTTGTTTAATTTCATGGTGTACGATTTCATTAATAGGCCAACATGATATCGCTTGCAACGGAAAGTTTTTTGCTTGTGTTGGCATTCCCGTTTTCATTAGCATAATACTTCAGCGTAATTGGAAGTATTTTTGCTTGTTTCACTCGAATCGCATAGACTTCATTGTGAATTTAATAGACTTACTCGAATTCATAGACTTCATTAAACACAAAGTGGATTTCAGGTCAAATAAAAAAAAAAAAGCAATCATTGAGTGAAGTCTAAGCAGAATGGTGATTGTGTCAACATAACAAAATCAAATGATCTGCCATAACAAGCAAGAAATGTTGCTTCGAAATAAATAAAAAACTAAATAGATTCATGTGATACCGTAACTTTGTGTCATTTGAAATGATTTTTTATGAAGTTATTTGCATTATGACTTAAAGTGTAAGTATTTTGTCGTTCTTTGATTTGTCTGGGTAAATCGGCTCCCAATTGATTAGACTTTATTCACAGTCGAGGTTGAGTAATATACCGGGCTAATTGTTTATTCAAACGGAACAGAGATGTTTGTTTGATTTTTTTTTTTAGTGCTAAAGTGTCCACGCAGTGTCTTCAATTTGTTTATTTTTACTTTGCTCTTAGCCTACCACTGGACTGCTCTTCGTACGAGTTATAGCATAGTAAGGTCAAACAGCTTCAGGGGCTCAACGTTTATTAAAATTTAAAACTTGATAACTACATCAAATCGCGCATTGAATGCTACAAAAAAGTGCTCTCAGAGCCATTGTTATGATGACAAACCAGCCCCCACCAATATACTTTTTGGTTACTTTGGTTAATACCATGCGAGTGAATAGCTATCAACCATCTGATCATAGGTTACAACTTTTGCGACTATGCAGTGGCGTTGGTTTTTTGATCTGGTGTGATGAGGTCAGCAACAGTGCATGATCGTCGCATTCTCGTTTACTAAGAAATTCAAAAGAAGGCGTTTAGCGTCTGGCATCTTTGCAAGAAAAATGGTCTTTTTAATTTACACATACAGTAGCTCAGCAACGGGTCGTCTCATTTGCTAAATGTCCACAATTTTTAGTCGTTTGTTAATAAACCAGCATCGAACAACTAATGCAACATTTTCTACTAGCATACTACATGGGAAATAAAAAGTTGGCAATGATATGGAGAGGGTTAAGATGTCATTTTGTGTATTGAATTATCGAATAGTAGTGTGTTTAAGCCTCGTGATGACTATGTTGTTGCAACTTTGGTGACGGCTTTTTACAATGATTTCCTCTTCTTGTTAGTTCCTAACAAACAAAAAATTATCCAAACTATGTAGCAATGCAAAAAAAAACGTTTGGACTTGCTAATTTTTGAATCAGGCATTTTTAGTTTATTTATGCGTATGAGCTCATGCTTTACATGCAAGTCTTTAGTTAGACTGGGCCAGTGCGACAGATAAAGATGGAGGAATTCCGTTAAGTGCTTTCCACTACAGTACAACAAAAAACCTGCCGGCGTTTTCTCCACACTGTCTTTTTTGTGCTGAATGCCCAGCAGGGAAGCTGTGATTATCATTTTAACTCTTGTATAACTCGAGAAGGGAATTGAAGTCCGATTTACCGACTGCGCAGCGGACGCTCTTAACCACTACACCATTGCGTCAGTGTTTCGAGTCAGGTGTAACAATTGGCCAGAAAGTGACAACCGTGATTTACTTAATCTGTTTATACCACAAATATTTAAGTGGTGTAATTTTCAAAGTAAAACATTAAAATTGTTCTGCTTTTACATGTGATGGTGTGTCTTGGAAAAGTAAAGATGAGCCTTATTGTATGTGAGAGGAATTCAATGTTTAACGTCCGGTTTTGTCTCCGTAGACGGAGGTAGCCGGATTTAACTCACCTCTGTGCAATTTCGTGAACGGCATTTCGGCTCTGCTCTGTTGATGGTATCATCCTTCTTAATCCAACTTTTTTTAATTTTTCACCTGCGTGGTTTACATGATCTGCGGTTGCCCTCTTTCTCTTCTTCCAATCTCTGCAAAATCTAACACTCTTCTTAGCGTATCATCATTATCCCTTCTCAGAACTTGCCCATGCCATCGCACTTCATTTGCTTTGGCTAGTGTGCCCGCATTTTTTTAAACCGATGCTTTACAACTGTTTTGGCATCTAGAAACCTTGAATCTAGTTTTGCAAATGTCGCAGAACCCCATTTGATGAAAAAACATGTAAGTCCTGAAAAAAACATGTATTTTGCTATCTCATAACCTGGATTTGTGATATATGCTTGGCTTTACGGTTTATGCTTACATGCAAAAATCATCATTATCTGATACTTAAATCAAAACTCAAGAACCATTTAGAGATCGTGGAACTTCTCTGTAAATGTTCCGCTTTGGAAGGGTTCCGCTCTTCTGTGAAGAGCTCTGTTTTGAAGTAAAACTATCCATCAGTTTTTCGGTGTTCGTTTGGAATAAGAATTAAAAAGTGAATAAATATTTTTGGTTTTTTTGCAGCTCTTTTTTAATGGTTATTATTTTGTTTCAACGCTGTATTGATTCTTCAGGTTCAGTACCTTCATATCCACAATTGCTACGCTTTCGGCCGCAGGTGATTTATTGTTTTAGGTAATTTATGCTAGTGGGGTGTGTTCAACTTACGACACTTATACTAAACCTATTTCGACTCTTCTGTAATCTATTATATCTATATTGTCAGCAAAGTTGTCGACAACTTTTCCTGTTATGGATTTGCATAGAGTTTCGTTTGTCATAGCAGCCGCATAGATCTGCGCAATTTGCGCATGTGCACAGCAATTTCATGAGCTGTATTAAATTATTGCATAAGCAACGCCAAAGGATCCTACGATCCAGTTATAAATATATTATGTAGATCCTAATGAACAAAGTTCTGGGATACCTGTCTGGGCTATTGTATTGGTTCTGGGTCTGGGTGTTCTTTGTCTTGCGTTACTTTTCATTGCTTTCTTCAAGGATCGAATTTACGGGTTTTTCTACAACACAGGCGAAGAGGTGAGTTTTATGCTGCGTTGAGAGTTTTCCTCAAACGTAATGACAACACCTACAAGTCTTGAACTACCTGTAACATAAATTTATCGATGTTTTCCGATTTTATCGCTAACAAACAAATATAACTTTTACGCGTTCACCCCTTTGAAATTACTTGGCGAAGGATGTGATTTGTGGCACGATCTGTCATCTTTCTGGAAAATGTGTTGCTAAGGAGTCAGTGACGCACTGATTACGTCACTTATAAAAATATTCTAAAATGTACGTTTATCGACTTTGCCGCGCTTTTGGGGTCGTGCGAAATACACCTGGCGACTTATTTTTCCACCCAACTATATCATATATATGTCACAACCTAATTTTCTTATGCATAATGTCTCAGAAAGAACCGGCCGTAGAATACTGTTCAAAAACCAAGTTTAAGTTGCTAAATATTGGTTGATGATTTGGTGGTCTGCTAATCATAAGTTGCATGTTTTATGTATTTTTGGCAAAAAAAGATAATGTCATATTGTTAAAACAAATGTGTGTATTTTATTGAGACTAATAATTTATGTAACAAAAGCCAATTTGTTTAGCGTTTATCAAACAATGATGTCGTGGAATTGGGTGGGTCGATTTTTTATCTTTTACTGCATACTTTGAGTAAAATAGCCTTACGTAAAATAATTGTTCTTATACCTCTTAGCTAGAGTTTTGTTTTCTATGGGTGTGTCATTCTTGAATATTGGATGTGATCCTTCGGTGGCATGATTTATCTATTGCCTTATAGTAACTTTATCAAAAACTTTATTTTTGATTTTCTGATATGTCATGCGCACCAACTGACCTCATTAGTGAATACAAATTGTGTTGCAAACATCGTATTATATTTTCTGATTTTCTTTAATATCGAACACGCATCCAGTTCTGGATTGTGTAAGCTACAAGATGTGTGTCAGTAGCCCTTGCTAAGCATTTGAAATGTATAGTTTTCACTGTTTCAACCAGGGATGTGGAAGCGGTTATTTTTCAACCGCGTCCGCTTCCACACCTAGCGCTTCCGCTTCCACAAACAAAAAACGAAAAAACGACCGTTGACAATTTTTTTAAACTTTTGTAAGTCTGTCGTCTACTTTCTCCTACACTTCATCATTTCGAGAAAACAAAAACCTTTATTTATTGCTATTACTTAACCTACTTCGCTTGAGCTTATTGTTCCGAAATACTCTGTGTTTCTTTTTCTTAGATATTAGAACTCGTGTTGAATGTAGAACAGTGCTTTTTAATCTTTTTGTCATTGGGAACCCCTAATGTACTTTCGCGTTTGTCACGGAACCCCCACCAACAAAAATTTAGAAATCACGAATTGCTTGCAAGAAAATCAAAAATTTCGTTACTACAATTCAAAAAATAGTTAAACACTCTAGCAAATAGACAGTTATTACAAGTTCCTTCACTACTTACAACTACTTTTACAACAGTTAACTTAATGCTTCTCAGATCTAAACCGTATGACCACATATTACAGCTCTCGACAATAACCTGTCGCCGCAACAACAAATTACACCATATAGCGCTGATTTTCCCTCTATCCTCAACTAACTCTGACTTTGAGTTAGCTTTAACTCTAATCATCAATACGGACCTTCTGTCCGTCCCCAAAACACGTATTGACTCTGATCTCTTTGGATAGTGAAATGTGAAATTTCTGTCGTATATGTAGTATGTACGTGTAAGGTGAGCAAAATTGAACTGCACCAATCAAAAGCCGCCTCAACGTGGTAGTGCGGTCCCCAACCCCGTTTGGGATGGATTAAAATGGCTGTTGGTCTTCCCGAGGGTCCCAGTTACCCCGGGCACTCCCCTCAAATAAACCATTTTTTTGCCGTGCTGCGACTGCAGAAGGGCAGCACGCAGCTTCTTTGAAATCGGTCTGTTTTTCTCTCTTCTCCTGCCTTTCTCTTGCCCGTCTTCTCATTCTTCTCCTTCTCATGATGAGCAGTAACGTTCATCCTAACCCTTGTCTCATTTTTTCCTGTTCAGTGTGCCCTGGAAATGTGACCTGGCGGGGTAGGTCAGTGCAATGCTGCACATGCTCTAATTGGGTTCATTAAAGGTGCTCACTACTCTCCTTTCCTAGATTCAAAACTCTTGGCAGCTATCACTCCTGGAGCTGCCCTCCCTGTTGCGCCCCTGCTTTTTTTGGAGATGCTACACCTACCAGCACTGTGACTTCCTCCTCATGCTCTTCAATGGAATGCTGGGGGTCTCCAAGCAAGGAGCACTGAACTGCTACACTTTATTTCGTCTCATCCCGTTGACCCTATTTGTATCCAGAAATCTAACCTTAAGTTATCTTCTTTCCGGATTCTTGGATTCTCAGCTCTGCGATCCAATGGCACCCACTCGGCCATTCCCGATCCAGTATTTTTTCTACTGATGTCACAGATGCTAGCGGCGGCTTCATCATTTTCGTCAGGCAAGGCTTATCCTTCTCTGAGCTTTCTACCTCCTCTCTTTCTTCGTTTGACCCCTACTCTGATTATGTAGAGGTCAACATCTTTCTAAACGCCTCCTCCTCGCTCTCATTTCTTAATGTTTATGCTCCCTCTTCGCTCTTCTCTGAAGAATATCAGAACCAATTTCTTTTCTCCCTCCATCCTTCCCTCCTATGTGGAAGTGGAAGCGGTGGAATTTTTGTGCTTCTGCTTCCGCTTCCACAGAAAAAGGACTGCTTCTGCTTCCATATCCCTGGTTTCAACTGATACTTATAACTTTTTCTGTCAGATGAAGCGGAAACACTTATCCCGGAAAATGGACCAAAAAGGTGATAACAATTTATTTACTGATGCAATAACTTAATATTTGATACAGCTTCAATATGTGAGTACTTAGTTCATGGTAATTTAGCGATAATTAAGATTTCCTCAATTTTATCATTTTTTCTGCAGTGCTCTCTGTTTAAAAGGATTCTTCGTAATTTGCTAATTTTTGTCACCAGATGTGATTTTTGACTTTCTGGCCGCAAAATCCCTTTCAATGATTTCTGACAGTAATTGCTAACTTATCACACACTGCACCAATCAACAGCTGCCTCAACGTGGTGGTGCGGTTCCCAGCCCCATTTGGGTTGGGTCAAAATGGCTGTTGGTCTTTCCAGGGTTCCCAGTTACCCCAGGCACTCCCCTTCATTTTTTTGCTATGCTGCCCCCTGAACAACCGCAGAAGGGCAGCACAAAGCTTCTTTAAAATTGGTCGCCTGCTTTCTCTTTTTCTTTCCTCCTACCCCTCTCTTGCCCTTCTTCGTCTCCTCATTCTCCTCCTTCTCTTGATGAGCGATAACGTTCATCCCAACCCTGGCACCATCTTTCCATGCTCTGTGTGCGCTGGAAATGTGACCTGGCGGGGCAAGTCAGTGCAATGCTGCGCTTGCTCCAAATGGGTCCATCTAAGGTGCTCACAACTTTCTTTATCCAAATTCAGAGCTCTTGGCAGCTCTCACTCTTGGAGCTGCCCCCCCTGCCGTAACACTGTGACTACCTCCTCGGACTCCTCTGACACGTATATCTCCACTGTGTAATCTGGCCCCCCTTTGCTAATGCTGCACTCTCGCCCCACCCTTGTCTCCAAACCTCTTATCCCCCTGCCCTCACACCACCATCCCTCGCTCCTGGCTATCCTTCTGCACCTCCTGCCTTCTCTCCCCCCTGACTCTCTCAGGGTTCTTCAATGGAATGCTGGAGGTCTTTGAGGGAGGAGCACTGAACTACTTCACTTTCTTTCATCCCATCCTGTCGACCTTATCTGCATTCAGGAATCCAATCTTAACTCTGCTTCCTCTTTCCAAATTCCTGGGTTTTCAGCTCAGCGCTCTGATCGCACCCACTCTTGGTCTGGCATTCTCTCCTTCGATACCTTGCACACTAGTGGCAGTATTGTCATTTTCGTCAGGCAGAGCCTATCTTTCTCTGAACTTTCTACCTCCTCTCTTTCTTCGCTTGATCCCTACTCTGATTATGTAGGGATCAACATCTCTCTTAACAACTCCTCCTTGCTCTCTTTTCTCAATGTGTATGCCCCCCTATTCACTCCTCCCCAACAGATGGCAGAACCGATTCCTTTTCTCCCTCCATCCTTCCCTCCTCCAGAAATCTCTTCATTCTGGGGGACTTCAATTGCCATCACCCCCTCTGGGACTCAAGAGGTACTTCCGACCCCTGCTGGGAGGAAGTATTTGACTGGGTCATTTCTTCTGACCTCCTCCCCCTCAATGACCCTGACACACCCACCCTTCTTCATCGGTCCTCTGGCAGTCGCTCTTTCCCTGACATCTCGTTTTCTCCCTCCTCTCTTGCCATTTCCTGCTCCTGGGAGGTGCTATAGGACCTGGGTTCTGACCATCCACCAAATCTTCTATCTATCCCTCTCTCTTTGGTCTTTTGCCCCAACGAGCGTTCCCCTTCCTTCAATTTTCAGAAAGCTCGCTGGGATCGCTTTGCGTTTTACTTTGACTCTCACTGTACCTCAGCAGAGGAATACTTGTCTCTTTCTCTTTCCTCTGCTGCTGCTCTCTTTACCTCTCTGGCACTAAATGCGGCCAAATCTTCCATTCCTTTCGGCTGCATCAAACGCCCTCCTAAAGCCTGGTGGTCTGCTGAGGTGGAAGAAGCGGTTAGTGAAAGACGCAAGGCGTTTGCTGCCGCTCACAGAAGTGATGAAGATCGCCAGGCTTACATCACTGCTTCTCGACCGCCTCGTCAGTCATCGCCAAGGTCAAGACTGAGGCATGGCAGATGACTTGCTCTTCTCTTTCACCTAAGTCTAACCCTAAATCTGTACACTTTATTCTTCGCTCTATCGCTGGCTCTCCTTCCTCGTCTTCCTTCTCTCCTAACTTTCCTAACTGTTCTTCTCTCAGGGAATTGGCTTCGGTCTATGCCGCTTACCTGAGATCCCACTTTTCCGTTTCTCAGCCAAAGACTCTGTGCACCAGAGCCAGAGGCTACCTCACTGAGCTCCGCCGAGCCACATGCTCGGAGGAGTCTCACTTGTCCTTTTGCTCTCCTTTCTCACTGCTGAATTTGTTGTGGCTGCCTCCAACCTCTCCTCATCCACTGCCACCGGTCCAGACAAAGTTGCCTATCCCATGCTAAAGCACCTTCCTCGCTCTGGCATGGATTTTCTTCTTTACATCTTCAATCTTTCCTGGTCTTCGCATCCCTTTCCTTCCATCTGGAAGACATCTTCCATTATTCCCATACATAAGATAGGAAAGCCTCTCAACTCTCCTGCTTCCTTCCGGCCTATCTCTCTCACCTCCTGCGTATCAAAGCTGTCTGAATGCATCATTCTATCCCGTTTACTCTTCTTTCTGGAATCTAATTCCATTCCCTCTCCCCGCCAGGCCGGTTTCTGCCCGGGGCAGTCTACACTTGATCAAATTCTGTACCTTTCTCAGTCCATTTCGGATGGGTTTAACAAACCCAGGCCGGGCTCTTGGACGATCCTGTCTACTATCGATTCTCCAAAGCTTTTGACTCTGTCTGGCATCCTGCCTTTTTCCACAAACTTATTTCGGCTGGCCTCCCTCCTTGCTTTGTTCGTTGGACTCAATCTTTCCTTTCTGACTGGCGCGCTTACATGGTCTATCAAAATCACAAAAGTCGTTCCTTACGAGTCTGTCGAGGTGTTTTGCAAGGATCCGTTCTTGGCCTTGTACTTTTTTCTCTATTCATTAATAATCTTCCGGCCTCTCTGCCTTCTTCGGTCTGCTGCTCTCTTTACACTGACGATCTGGCCATTCCCTACTGTGGTGGAGGCCACACAAGGAGCTCTGTTTCGATTAGAGTGCTGGTCTGAGTACTGGTGTCTTCCTTTCAATCCGAGCAAATGTGAGGCCTCCTTCTCAGTGGATCCCCACCAAGCTAACCTCCAGCCCAACATTCTCCTACTTGGCTCCTGCCTCCATTTCAATCCCATCCAACTTTTCTTGGGGTCACCTTCGACTGCACTCTTTCCTTTTTTAAACATGTATCTTCGCTGAAGGCCAAGTTTTTCCCACATCTCAAGGCCCTACGCTGTATCTCTGCTTCCCCATGGGGCCTCTCTAAGGAGTCCCTCTGTCTTCTGTATAAATTTTTTCTTTGGTCTCTTCTCACTTTCGCTTCACCCAGATGGTTTCCTTTCCTAAGCGCTACCAATATCACCAACGCCTCCACCGTGTGGCCAGTCGCGCCATCACCGGCTGCCTTTCATCCTCTTCTATCTCACTTCTTCTCTCCGAGGCTTCTCTACCTCCCCTACAAGTCACCCTGACTCATTTCACTCTTTTATCTTATGAGCGGGCTCTTCGTTTCCCAACCTCTTTTCCTATTTCAGGTTTGGCCAGACTAGGAGTGAAACCAAGACTCTGCAGATCGTCCTGGAGAGCTTTTGTGTCCACTCACCCAGTCATGCTTCCTTCTACTTGTTCTATGGAGGCTCTTCTTGCTTGCCCTCCCTGTGCTCCTTACAATCTGCCTTCCTTCCCGGTGGAGTCCACCCTCTCCACTCCATGCTCTCGCTGTGATACCCTCTCTCTCGCCCACCTTGACTCTCTCCCCCCTCATGATCTGGTGCTTTAGACAGACGGCTCTGTTCCTTTTCCTTTAGGCAAGGGCGGCTCTGGCGTTTTTGCCAACTGCTCTCTCTGTGGCACTGAGGCCACTGTTTCCTTTTTGGCAGGCCCAGTATGCTCAAGTTTCTCGGCTGAAGCCTGCGCCATTCTGCACGCTCTTTGCTGGTCTCGGCAGCACCAACAAGTCTGCCACTTCTCTTCTCCTTCTATCTGATTCTCGTTCTGTCCTTGCCACCCTGTCCTCTCCTCCATCTTTCCTCTTATCTGCAACTCTGTGGCAGATCTGGCAGGAACTGTCTTCTCTCTCTCTCCTGTTCTATCAGGCTACAATGGGTCCCTGGACACTCATTTCTACAGGGAATTAACGTGGCTGATGAGCTTGCCAGACGGGGAGCGCTGCTTGCGCCCTCCGCTATCTCCTGTAGTCTCTCTCCTCTTATCTCTCGTATCCACTCTCATCTTATCTCGGACTGGAGGCGTACTGTCTCATCAAAATTCTTTGACACACAGGTTCCCTCGATTTCTACCGAGCAACTTGTGCTCCCTCGTCATACTCGCTGTGTCCTCTCTCGTCTTCGCTGCAATGGACACAGCCTTCTTTTAGGTTCTTTACCTCTCTAGGATTGGCAGAATTGAGAATCCTTCCTGCAGCGCCTGTGGACACTCGTCCCAGGACACCTCTCTCATTCTGCACTGTCCAGCTACGGACTCTTTGCGCCGCTCACTCTTTGGCGACTGTCTATCTCTTTATGACCTCTGGTATAGACCCTGGGGAGTTGCCCGGCTTCTGGGGCTCCATGGTCTTCCGCCATGCCCCCATCCCTCGGAAGGGGTCGGGTAAACAACAACAACTTATCACACACGTTTGCGTTTTCCTTCACGATTTTAAGCTAAGACTCGATTTTTTTTACATTTTTATAGGGTACCAGTTCCAGGAAAGAGCGAAAATAATGCCAGCGTCGTTGACAAAACTATAAAATTGAGTAAAGGTAATCAGGTTTTTCTTCGTAACTTACACTTTCGTGCAAAGTAATTGAAACAAACATCAAAAGCATTAAAAATTTAGTCTTATTTAAATATTTTATTTAACGACTGTTTTAATTCACATGTTAGTACATAATATGACCACCGCGACTATTAAAAAGCACTTTGATGGGTTTGGGCATTGAATCGACCAATTTTGAACAATCTTTTAAGATTTGGGGGTACTTGTACCACACTTGAATTAGAGCCTGAGTCAGCTTTTCCTTTGAGGTACAGTCCATTGTACAAAGTCTTTGCTTGCAAATAAACCACAAATTTTCAATTGGGTTTCGGTCGGGAGAGTTTCCCGACCACTCCAGCAATTTAATGTGATTTTCATTCATAATTTTATAGCCATGTAACTCGTATGTTTGTCCAGGGATAAAGAAATCAGTATGTTCTAAGATCACAAAACAAAAAGATTCTCAATGCCCACATTGACCAGCGCGTAAAACATCCTCAAAAACAGATGTTTCAGTTGTTATAGCATTGGTGGCTTGCACCATGTTGAAGGTATGATGCGCTCCCCGCAATATATTGAAGTGATCTAACGAAGACTCATTCCAGAGGTGAAGCGATTGTTTACAGATGGATCTGGTGTGTTTCAACAAAATTTAGCCCCATGTCGCACATCAAAACTGGTCAAAAAATTTATAAATGAAAATCACATTAAATTGCTGGAGTGGTCGGGAAACTCTCCCGACTGAAACCCAATTGAAAATTTGTGGTCTATTTGCAAGCAAAGACTTTGTACAATGGACTGTACCTCAAAGGAAAAGCTGACTCAGGCTCTAATTCAAGTGTGGTACAAGTACCCCCAAATCTTAAAAGATTGTTCAAAATTGGTCGATTCAATGCCCAAACGCATCAAAATGCTTTTTAATAGTCGCGGTGGTCATATTATGTACTAACATGTGAATTAAAACAGTCGTTAAATTAAATATTTAAATAAGACTAAATTTTTTAATGCTTTTGATGTTTGTTTCAATTACTCTGCACAAGGGTGTGTAAACAACATGCTTTTTGCGTTTTGTTATGCCAGAGCAGCAACTGATCTAACTGCTGCAGATGTCTTAACTAGCACTTAGCTTTCAATGATTATAGGTCATTGCTAGTTCTTATTAATCTAATGAGTTGTAAATTGCTGAAAGTAATGCTAATCGATTTATGCAAAATATTAGCATTTGAAATATACAAAGTCGTAACTAATCTAGACCTTGTTTGGTGTTTAACATCACTTTTCCTGTGGTGATAGTCTGAATATCATCTAGATCGGAATTAAACCCCACTTATGTATACAACCACAAGATATATGTGAGAGATCATGACTTAGCTTTGAACCTAGAATCTTATCAATGCAAAATAGGTTTTTTGACTTTCAATCGATGCGTAATTTTGATTTTCAGGTGATTCAGTGAAAATGAGACTAGTCAGATGAAAAATGGGCGGACAGAGTAATGAAAATTTGATTATACTTAATACTTTATTTATACAATTTTTATCATGTTTAGCTGAGTTTGTGATAATCTAGCTATAATTAGGATTTAAACTAAAAATATATTTGCAAATGATGTTGCAAACACTTTCTTCTCTGATATTCAAGTTGCTTCCGCAGTGGCTACCCTGTTGTTGTTGTTTTTGTTGTTTACCCGCCCCCTTCCGAGGGATGGGGGCATGGCGGAAGACCATGGAGCCTCAGAAGCCGGGCAACTCCCCAGGGTCTGGACCAGAGGTCGTAGAGAGTCAGAGAGTCGCCAAACAGTGACTACCTTTGTTGCTGTACATGGATTTTTGTATCATGTTTGCTCTGCGAAGTTCCTTTGCAAAGTTTAACTCCAGCAACTGCTAAATTATTTTTGAATTTCAAATCTATTTTTGATTTTTTTATTAATACTTGAGACTTATTAATTTTTCCAGAGCGCCATTCGTTTCAGTCCGGAAGGAAAATAGTAGTACCAACTTGGCTAGAAAAAAAAAAAGCTTGAATTCAGGTAATCTTTGGTTCAAATAAGCGTAACTAAGCAATTTATAACCAAATTGCATGCTAATGCATAGTTTGTTGCAGGTATCCCTGACACTGGTCTAGCATTTGACGAAGTCCGAGAAACTAATCTTTCAATTGATTCCCCAGCGTCACAAGCTCGCGCCTCCCCAGCTCAAAGGTAAAATGCGACAAGTTTTTTTGTATGTCCTTGTGATACCTGCTATACTTAAAACAATGGCTGGCGAATTTCAATAGAGTCTATTTGACTTTAATATGCCTATTTTTGCAAATGCTTTTTTGTTTAACAGTAACGGACATAAGGGCCGAGGTGCGCCTTGTGATTCTACACTTGGTCAGTTGGTAACTTCAACGTCAGGTACCGAATTATTGAATAATACATGCAGCATCATACATTATCAGCTTTTATATTTTAGAACAACAAACTTTGCGTCAGTCAAGTGCTTCTGCATCACTTGAAGCAAATAGTGAGCCTTGTGATTCTACATTGGATCACTCGGTACCTCTAATGTCAGGTATCAAATTACTGAATAATACATCGCCAACATGCAGCATTATACCTAATCAGCTTTTATATTTTAGAACAACAAACTTTGCGTCAGTCAAGTGCTCCTGCATCACTTGAACCAAATAGGTGACCTGTATAAATCCTTTGTAATTAGTGTGTGTGTGTGGCGTAGGCAGCTTGTTAGCAATGATTATTATTTGAACAACCTGTTTCAAACAAATAAACTGATTCGCCAATATTATTAATTCAATATTATTATCGTTTTTGGTTTGGTGTATCTTTCTGAAAAATCCTCTTTACCACCATTTATTGAGCGATTGTTTTTAGGCGTGTGTTTGGTACAACAATTGATGATGAAAATTCACAGAAAAAGGAAGTTTATGTTGAAGAGATTCCAGCGGAACCGACACTTGCTGCTCAATTTGATCGGTAAGATTGAGCAGTCTTTGCGAGAAAGATTTCGATTGATTTACACCTTTGCTCATAAGCATAGCGGTCAGTTAGTGGGATGGTGAGTGTAGTTTTTAAAGTTGATTCTACGAAAATCTGCGGAGTTGCGTCTGTTGTCACAGAAGATGCAGCTCGCTCTCTTAGTCCATTTATTAGTAGAATTTGCCACCATGCATTTGTTTTTATTAAATAGATAAACCTGGTTTTAACAAGGCATGATGTGGAGACTTTCCCAACGAAGTGTATGAAAGATTTTTTGTGAAGTCATTTCCTCGAGGGTCAACATGGGATGTCATCGTGTAATCAAAAGGTGTCAACGTGGGATGCAGGTCACTAAGCAACGAGAGTTGAATACGCTGGTCAATTTACGGAAAGCCATTTAACGGTTACTAACGAACGTTGTTCCAGTTGGTACCATGTCTTTTGTGCGATTACCTGTTCTCGCGAATCGATGCGAATAGGAAGTTGTAATTGATTATTACATCCTTTATTTAACTCTTACGAGGTTAAACTCCATTTGTGTAAAGAAAATAGTTTATACAGAGAATCATAAAGTTTATGTGGCATCGAACAAAACCATTAATAACAGGATCGTGTGATTAATTCCGTCCAAATTCTACTTTTGTTGCTATTTTATTAAATGCTAATCTAGGAAGGCCATCATGCACGAGAAGTTGCCGCCTGTTTTACGTGTTTATCAGCACACTCAGGTGGTCAAAGTATCACGCAGCGATAAGAAGTTTTGGGCCTTATCGCGTAAAATATAACAGGGTGCCAAGGGGCATGTGGGACTCGCATCTTTACGCGGAATTCGATAAACTTCGTTCAATACTTCACCATCACGAGGCTGTATTGACAAAAGCAAGTTACCAAATCCTGTCCAATACAAAATTCTAACTACTAACGTTCAATCTTATGGGTTTAGTTGACTTTCACTACTTTACTGATGATTAGATAAAGCAATAACCCTAGAAGTTATTTTTTACCTATTTGTTTGAAAGTTTTGATGCTGGAAAAATTTTTGAAGGTAAAATAAAAAAAATTAGGATAAAGCAGAAAACTTGCGAAAATCGAAAGAAGGAAAATTTTAACACCTTGCTGAAGTAAAAACAAACGAATTTGGCACTTTATATAGCCCTCATGAATATCAGAATTACTTGTACCTCGTATATACGTCAATCACTGTCGCATGTGTGACGTAAAGAATTTCAAGTAAATACAAATTAGATAAATGTTGAATTATGCTCAGCTGGTTAAAACAGAGGTAATTCCATGTTTTAATATTCAATATTTTCCCGTTAATAAATGTGGCCTAATTCACATATTTCTTTCTGAAGTTATATAAACGGTCGAGCGCCGTTTCGCTTTGTTGATAGCATTCTGTTTTTAATCCAAATTTTTTTTACCTTTTCTTGTCAACCCTCGTCTTCTTTTAACAATTTCAAAATCTAATACTCTGTTGTTGTTTACCCGACCCCTTCCGAGGGATGGGGGCATGGCGGAAGACCATGGAGCCCCAGAAGCCGGGCAACTCCCCAGGGTCTGGACCAGAGGTCATAAAGAGACAGAGAGTCGCCAAAGAGTGAGCAGCGCAAAGAGTCCGTAGCTGGACAGTGCAGAATGAGATGAGAGGTGTCCTGGGACGGGTGTCCACAGGCGCTGCAAGAAGAATTCTCGATTCTGCCAATCCTAGAGAGATAGGAACCTAAAAGAAGGCTGTGTCCATTGCAGCGAAGACGAGAGAGGACACAGCGAGCATGACGAGGGAGCACAAGTTCCTCAGTGGAAATTGAGGGAACCTGTGTGTCAAAATACTTTAAAGAGACAGTACGCCTCCAGTCCGAGATAAGATTACAGTGGATACGAGAGATAAGAGGAGAGAGACTACAAGGGATTGCGGAGGGCGCAAGCAGCGCTCCCCGTCTGGCTAGCTCATCAGCTGTGTTGTTCCCCGGTAGAAACGAGTGTCCGGGGACCCATTGTAGCCTGATAGAACAGGAGGAGAAAGAGGACAGTTCCTGCCAGATCTGCCACAGAGTTTGAGATAACAGGAAAGGTGGAGGAGAGGACAGGGTGGCGAGGACAGAACGAGAGTCAGACAGGAGAAGAGAAGATAAATGGCAGATTTTATGGTGTTGCCGAGACCAGCAAAGAGCGTGCAGAATGGCGCAGGCTTCAGCGGAAAAACTGGAACAAACTGGGCCTGCCGAAAAGGAAAGAGTGGCCTTAGTGCCACAGAGAGAGCAGTTGGCAAGAACACCGGAGCCGCCCTTGCCAAAAGGAAAAGGAACAGAGCCGTCTGTCCAGAGTACCAGATCATGATGGGGTAGAGAGTCAAGGTGGGCGAGAGCCGCACCTTGGCGAGAGAGAGGGGGATCAGAGCGAGAGCATGGAGAGGAAAGGGTGGACTCCACCGGGAAGAAAGGCAGATGCCAAGGAGGACAGGGAGGGCAAGCAAGAAGAGCCTCCATAGAACAAGTAGAAGGAAGCATGAGTGGGTGAGTGGACGCAAAAGCTCTCCAGGACGATCTGCAGAGTCTTGGTTTCACTCCTAGTCTGGCCAAACCTGAGATGGGAAACGAGGTTGGGAGACGAAGAGCCCGCTCATAAGATAAAAGAGTGAAGAGAGTCAGAGTGACTCGTAGGGGAGGTAGAGAAGCCTCGGTGAGTAGTAGAGAGATAGGGGAGGACGAGAGGCAGCCGGTGATGGCGCGACTGGCCGCTCGGTGAAGGCGTTCCAATTTGGTGATATTGGTAGCGCTTAGGAAAGGAAACCATCCGGGTGAAGCGAAAGTGAGAAGGGACCGAAGAAAAGATTTATACAGAACAGAGAGGGACTCCTTAGAGGGGCCCCATGAGGAAGCAGAGATACAGCGTAAGGCCTTGAGATGTGGGAAAAACTTGGCCTTCAGCGAAGATACATGTTTAGAAAAGGAAAGAGTGCGGTCGAAGGTGACCCCAAGAAAAGTTGGAGTGGGATTAAAACGGAGGCAGGAGCCGAGTAGGAGGAGGTTGGGCTGGAGGTTAGCCTGGTGGGGATCCACTGAGAAGAAGGACGCCTCACATTTGCTTGGATTGAGAGGAAGACACCAGTACTCAGACCAGCGCTCCAATCGAAACAGAGCTCCTTGTGTGGCCTCCATCGCAGTAGGAACCGAGGGGGAGGAGGACCAAATGGCCAGATCGTCAGCGTAAAAAGAGCAGCTGACGGAAAAAGACAGAGAAGCCGGAAAATCATTGATGAAGAGAGAGAAAAGTACAAGGCCAAGAACGGATCCTTGCGGAACACCTCGACGGACTCAAAAGGAACGGCTTTTGTGATTTTGATAAACCACAGAAGCGCGCCTATCAGAAAGGAAAGATTGAGTCCAACGAGCAAAGCAAGGAGGGAGGCCAGCCGAAATCAGTTTGTGGAAAAGGGCGGGATGCCAGACAGAGTCAAAAGCTTTAGAGAAATCGATAGTAGACAGGATCGTCCAAGAGCCCGGCCTGGGTTTGTTAAACCCATCCGAAATGGACTGAGAAAGGTACAGAATTTGATCGAGTGTAGACCGTCCAGGGCGGAAACCGGCCTGGCGGGGAGAAAGAATGGAATTAGATTCCAGAAAGAAGAGAAGACGGGATAGAATGATGCGTTCAAAAAGCTTTGATACGCAGGAGGTGAGAGAGATAGGCCGGAAGGAAGTAGGAGAGTCGAGAGGCTTTTCCATCTTATGTATGGGAATAATAGAAGATGTCTTCCAGATGGAAGGAAAGGAATGTGAAGACCAAGAAAGATTGAAGATGTGAAGAAGAAAATCCATGCCAGAGCGAGGAAGATGCTCTAGCATGGGATAGGCAACTTTGTCTGGACCAGTGGCAGTGGATGAGGAGAGGTTGGAGGCAGCTGCAAGAAATTCCGCGGGAGAGAAGGGAGAGCAAAAGGACGAGTGAAACTCTACAGAGCACGTGGTTCGGCGGAGCTCAGTGAGGTAGCCTCTGGCTCTGCTGCGCACGGCCTTTGGCTGAGACACGGAAAAGTGAGACCTCAGGTAAGTGGCATAAACCGAAGCCGATTCCCTGGGAGAAGAACAGTTAGGAAAGTTAGGAGAGGAAGAAGACGAGGAAGGAGAGCCAGCGATAGAGCGAAGGAGAGAGTGCACAGATTTAGGATTAGATTTAGGTGAAAGAGAAGTGCAGGTCGTCTGCCATGCCTCAGCCTTGGCCTTGGCAATGACCGACGAGGCACGTCGAGAAGCGGAGATGTAAGCCTGTCGATCTTCATCACTTCTGTGAGCAGTAGCGAAAGCCCTGCGTCTTTCACTAACCGCTTGTTCCACCTCAGCAGACCACCAGGCTTTAGGAGGGCGTTTGATGCGGCCGAAAGGAATGGAAGATTTGGCCGCATTCAGTGCCAGAGAGGTAAAGAGAGCAGCAGCAGAGGAAAGAGAAAGAGACGAGTATTCCTCTGCAGAAGGACAGTGAGAGTCAAAGTAGGAGGCAAAGTCATCCCAGCGAGGTTTTTGAAAATTGAAGGAAGGGGGACGCTTATTGGGGCGAAAGACCGGAGAGAGAGGGATAGATAGAAGAATTGGTAGGTGGTCAGAACCCAGGTCCTGTAGCACCTCCCAGGAGCAAGAAAAAGCAAGAGTAGAAGGAGCAAAGGAGATGTCAGGAGAGGAGCGATGGAGAAGGGTGGGTGTGTCAGGGTCATTGAGGGGGAGGAGGTCTGAGGAGATGACCCAGTCGAATACTTTCTCCCCACGGGGGTCGGAAGTACCTCTTGATTCCCAAAGCGGGTGATGGCAATTGAAGTCCCACAGAATGAAGAGATTTCTGGAGGAGGGAAGAATAGAGGGAGAGAAGGAATCGGTTCTGCCATCCGTTGGGGAGGAGCGAATAGGGGGGCATACACATTAAGAAATGACACCGAGGAGGATTTGTTTAGAGAGATGTTGACCCCTACATAATCAGAGAGGGATCAAGCGAAGAAAGAGAGGAGGTAGAAAGTTCAGAAAAGGATAGGCCCTGTCTGACGAAAATGACAACACCGCCACTGGCATGCGAGGCATCAGAAGAGAGAATGCCAGACCGGGAGTGGGTGCGATCAGAACGCAGAACAGAGAATCCAGGAATCCGGAAAGAGGAAGATGAGTTCAAATCGTTTTGGCTAGTCTACACAGTTTATATAAATCGTTATTCATTCATCAATCAAGAAACTTCATAAGAATTCCCGTTCTTGCAATTTAGAAATGACTTGATGCTCTTTTTAATTGGAATTAATACACAAGCCCAAATTTCTGCTGTCATAGTTAACAGTTTATTCCAAAACTGCGAGTCCTCTCAAAATTATCATATATTTTAGCTTATGTGACGGAGATGACGATCAACATCAATCTTCTGAAGACATAAATAGAGATGAAAAGAAGTATCTCAGATTAAGTAATTGAGCTTGTATTAAACCGTTGCTAAGAACCAGCCGTCTTAATTTTTTATGCAGAAATAATAATTTGCTCATTCTTTACCACCGCGCTGAAATTTTTGACCATCAAATGGAAATGTATTGCAGAGGAAAGCACGTTGTCCTTACTGCAGGCTAGCTCTAGATATTTGATGATTAGGTCAGAGGGAAACGGCTGGTTCTTATGAACTAGTTACAAATGCAGATTGTTTACTTTGTAATCATTTAAGCAAACTATTTTTCACCAGTAGAGGCACTTTGTAATCATTTAAGCAAACTATTTTTTACCAGTAGAGGCTTATTCCGTAAATTTTAGTTTCCGGTAAATCACGAGAAGCAAAATTTATCCTAATGCTCATTTTTTTCTGTCGTCAATTAAAATTCTTATGATTGATTTCAGTGCAAGAGATAGAAGGAAAGCTGTATCGTGGCATTGGCAACCAGTATTTACCGTCGGCCAGTATGCGAGAGCTTCTTCGAGCATTAGATTTGGGTTATCGTGTAGAAGATTGGCGAGCATGTAAGTGTGTCTTAGCAGCGCAGCATCATGTTTTCGTGGTAAAGTTTTGTGCACATTTGTTGGCAATTGACGTTTGGAAATCGTACAGCGCTGAATTTGGTTTCAGAGTCTTGGATCAATCACATGCAATTGAGTTGCACAATACCATTTCGAAATATTAAACCGTAGCCATTTGCCCATAAAATTTTACTCTTGCTACCTTTTGGTACTTTTCCGGCCTCCTGGGCCCGTTGTCAAAGTCCTTTCATGCATTCAGCTAGCTTTAGTTTTGAGAAACAAACTAATCGTGTAGTGGGCACGTTAAAAGCAGCTAGCTGATGCAACTCAAATTTTTTACTTCTGCATTTTAATAGATGAAAGAGAACAGTTGATTCATGAAGGATTCAAAGCACTCATCCATCTTGGGAAAGAGAAATTTAATCCAAATATCTTGATAAAGGAATTGGAAAAGATGAAACTCAAGTATTTGGCGGATGAGGTTGTTAGAGTTCTATGCAAGAAATATGGTTATCCTGTTACTGATTCAACCGATCGCACTGACAAACAAGTTGGATCTAAAGTTGAGGATGATTTAAGATAAGCAAGAATTCTGTGATGTTTCATCTAGAGTTTGTAGCAATCAGTCAGCTTATATATTCAGAAAATATATTTGAGTCATAACACCATCATCAGTTCTGCAAATAAAACAAAAGTACGTCATTGTTTCTCTCCTGAACTAAACCAGTTCTTCTTTGGCCTATACTACAATATATTATGTGAACGGTAAAAATGTATAACAGGAAACGTACCCGCTCTAAACTACCAAGCTTTCTTTAAGAGATTTTAAAATTGATGAAAAAAGTCATTAGCCCTATGGCTTGTTTTAGTGACGTCATAATTCAACACTGCCAGTGTAGCTATAAATTCGCGTTTAGTGGAATGAAAACAGAAACTAAAATGAACTAAAACACATTAAAGCAATAGCAAAACACGAAATACACTTCTGGAAACATGCTAATGAATTTTGGGTGTTACTATGTCTGATTTTGATAGTGGTTACAGGAGGCTGTTTTTCAAACACTACCGGTACTAACCTTATGAAATAACATATGCACTAGTCCAAGGGTGGGCAAACTACGGCCCGCCAGAACATTTTGTGCGGCCCGCGAACACTTTGAAACTTGCATATATATAAGTTAAGATGAGAAGGGGAGGAACACTTGCCGTATTAAAGAGCTAAAGACTTTAGAAACTACCATTACAAGAGCAATTCTTGGTCTCCACTGACGCAATTTCCGTCTAAACCAAGGGTAATGACCTTTTTTTTAGAGACACCATTATTTTCACACCCTGAAAGACGACATTGACAGGTCATATCGCAAAATTTATGAATTATCAATGGTCAGTGCGGCCTTCAACCAACTCTTCAATTCTCAATGCGTTCGTTAAAAAGTGCGGCCCTCAGCTAGCATTCGTGACCGCGATGCTGCCCTCCGACTAAAAAGTTTGCCCACCCCTGCACTAGCCTATTCAGTAGTGTTAGTATAATTTCCAGAAGTGTATTTTGTGTTTTTGTTCTTATTCTACTAAACGCTAACTTATAGTTGCAGTGTTGTGTAATGACGTTACTATGATTAGTTCTATTGCTAATGATTTTTTTATTTTAAAATCTATTTAAAGAAGCATGACTTCTTGCATATGTATTACCCTTTATGAAATATGTTGCATTGTTAGAGAAATACTGGTTTAGTTCAGGAGTGTAACGATGACTTGCTTTTGTTTTATTTCCAGAACTGACAATGATATAGTGACCCAAAACATCGAAATATGTTTTCTGAATACATAGGCTGATTGATTGCCATTAGCTCTCAATTATGAAAGATCATAGGTTGGGAAAGCCACTTGTTTATTTTTGATTCATGAAGATTAAAACATTAAAACTTAAACTCAGTGATGGTACGGTTAAAGCGTGAATGTTTCTTTTGTGATGTCTAAATACTTAAAGGCACCGTTGATATTTGTCATGAAGGACATCCGGAATTGAAAGGGGTGCGATGCTCCAGCCAATAGTGTGGTTCGAAAGCCAGTGTGTAGTGGTAGACACACTGCATCAGTACTTCTAAGCCTGCAAAGATGCTGCAAACAATACGTAAAATCGAGCATAAGATTATGTGTCTCACAGGTTTTTTCAACGTCTTTTGTATAAGAATTTGCAAACGTTTTTTGGAGTGGTCGTTATTGTGTTTCACTTTAAGGGTTTTAAATTTTGTGTTTCAAAATTAAAATTCTTCCCTTTAAATTGTGCAGCCGCTTCAAACTGGTTTCTGCATAAGCTGCACTAAAAAAAGCTACTTGGTTTTTAATATAGTGCAGCCAAGAGTTAACTGATTGTTGCTGTATGTCCAAACAAGAACTTTACCTTGAAATGCTAGAACAGATAAAAGTCTACTGTATTTACGAACATTTGTTCTACTGTACAAACATTTGCTCGTAGAGTAATACTCATTCCGACACTCAATCCGTATAAGCTCTATACAGAATTGCAAACTGTGCTTTTTTAAATGAATCTTTGTTGCTAATTGTGCTTTTTTTAACGAGTGGCAGATTGTGATTGTCTATATTTTTGAAATAGATTTATATGTTGTAAATCAGAATAACCCAAGCTTCTACACTTTGTGTATGTCGTATTTTTCAGTGCCAAATGCATGGGCGTTAAAATACACCCACGTTTTCCATAAATGTATTGCATTAACAACAGTTATAGATAAGTTGTTCATAAAAATGCGGGTTGATGTGTGACTGATTTTTCACGCTTTGACTCTTCAGACATTCGCTAATTTTTGCACTCTGTTGCAAGCGTAGGCCTTAATTCAACTGAAAGTTTTTGTTACTCTACTCCTTCCTAGGGTGGTGGCATGGCGGAAGACCATGGAGCTCCAAAAGTGTAACTACTCCCCAAGGCCTGGCCCAGAGGTCGTCGAGAGAGAAAGAGTCGTCAAAGAGCGAGCGGCGCAATGAGTCTGTTGCTGGATAGTGCAGAATGAGATGAGAGGTGTCCAGAGTCTGATGACAGCAGGTTCTGCATGAAGGATTCTCAATTCTAAAAAGAAGAGTTTAGCTGAAGACTTCGTTGCAGCGCAGTTGAGAGGGCACAAAGCGAGCGTGACGAGGAAACAAAAGTTCCTCAGTGGATCTAAGAGGACCGGAGTGTCGAAAAATTTAGAACAGGCAGTAGCCTATGCCTCCAGTCCGAGAGTGGATGCAAAAGAAGAGTAGCTATAAGGGACTGGAGCAGCGAAGTTCTAGCCGGCATCATATGCATCGTTGTCCGGGGACCCATTGTAGCTTGATAGTAAAGAAGAAAAAAGACAGTTCTTGAATTTGAGATAAAAGGAGTGAGCAAGAGAAGAAAAGTGGCTGACTTGTTGGTGCTGTCGAGACCCGTAGAGAGCTTGCAGAATGACGCCGGCTTCGATGGAGGGACGTAAACAATCTCAGATCGTGATGTAACAGAGAGTCAAGGTGAGCGATAACTGCATCTTGGCTCGAGAAAAAAGAGTTGGAGCTGGAACATTGAGAGGAAAGAGTCAGCTCCCCAGGCAAAGAAGGTGGTTTCCAAGTAGAAGAAAGTATGAGCGGATAAGTGGACGGAAAAGATTCTCCAGGAGAATCTGGAGAGCCTTTGTCTTTTAAGAGACAAAAGATCTACATTTATGCTGGCTTTGCAAACAACCACGACGGGGCTCACGGGTTTGGGTTCCAAAAATCTCTGTAAAAGAAATGGAGGTCCTCTAAGCCATAATGCAAAAGAATCAGAATTCCGTACGATGCCCTCGCGTGTACCAACGTCAGCAGGATTTAAAGATCCGTGAACATAATTCCAGTCACAAGTCGAAGTCATAAGGTATATTTTATCTACATAACGTTTTACAAATCGCCGAAAATGAAGGTCTGGGTTTACAATCCATTTAAGCGTAACTTGTGAATCTCTTCACCTCTGAAAGCTGCAAGATAAACGCTGCAATGATTTAGACACGGCGAACCCCAGCTCAGAGCAAAGCCCAACCGCGTCCAACTCTTTTCGAGAAATCATCCAATTTGCTTGAGATAGCAAGACCAGTTTCGACTTGCCATGCACGAAGGCGACGTTCAATCGTCGCCCTATTAGGTGCCTCAGATAGACCACGCACGACAAGGCATCATTCGAAGCATCACTAAACCCATACAGCTGGTAGCTAACGCCTTCGTCATCTCTGGTCTCGGTTTTGGTTTCCCAGAAGCAGTAGCGGGAAATCGAAACCTCTCAAATAGGCCGCAAAAGACAAAGCCACGCACTCCAATCGATCATAATGTCCTTTGGAAGCTTTTCATCCCAGCCAATGCCAGCACAGGTAACTTGGTGAAGAATTAACTTGCCTCCCAAGAGATAAGAAGCGATAAAACCCAGTGGGTCAAAGTGGCCAGCAAAAAAGCGCAGCATTTCGCGACGACTGAGTCTAGCTGGCATAGTCAAGTTTTTATTACAATAAACCTTGAAGCCGTCTTTTTCCACGTTCCATATAAAGCTCAATGCTTTAGAGTTTGAACCAAGGTCAATTTCTTGGATATTAGAGCCGAGATCGCATTTGGGAATACCCAGCAAAACCGGCTTAGCCTGGTGATTTGCCGACTACTTCCGCAATCTAAAGCCTCTGTTTTCAAACGATGACTTTGACTTTCGAGAAATAACTTCAATATCAGCAAGAGATTTAGCAGTAATGAGTAAGTCATCTATATATCGATTATTTTCAATATCTTCCAAAGCCACCCGACATGCGTTGGTAGGTTGGTAGGATCAATCAAGCGCTGTATAGCATGAAGAGCAATGTAAGGACTAAAGTTTGTCCTTCAGACATGTCTAGAAAACCGAAATACTTTGATTTCACAAAATTTTATGTCGTTATTTTAAATCAGACCACACGAAAGAGACACCCTTGGTCTTCTGGAATGGAAATTTGAAAGAAATATTTGCTTTAGTCGGCCATACACGCAAATTTATCCAAACGAAAACGAGTCATAACGTTAGTCAACCTGTTTAAAAGATTAGCGCCGGGCAAAACAACATGATTAAGACAGATACCTTTAAATGTGGCTGCACCATCATATACAACGACATTTTTTCTTGTTTCGTCACAAAGAAAGGCACATTCCAAGTAGGCCCATCAACTTTCACTTTTTCCACATGCGTCAACCAACCCTCAGCAAGCAACTCTTGAAATGGGTCTGTAAGGTTTCGGTTTAAAGTAGCATCGCTTAGAGCTCTTCGAGGCAAAGACATTATACGTTCCAAGGCATTTGAAAAGTTATTGGGAATCTTTTCAACAATACCCGGTCTCAAATAAACCGTAATCTCGTTGTGACCATCTTTTACTTTAAAGTTTGGTTCCACCATATAACACGCAAGCTCCTCTTAGATGGTTGAGTTTCCTCGTTTTCCAATTCAACTTGTCGTAAAGCCGCCTTTAGCTCAGTAATTTCTTGTCTAAGTTGTTCACATTCGTTTGTGTCACAATCAACGTTTACTCTTGCTTTTAAGACTTGGTGCAAATCCGATCTCACCCCAACGCGACCACCGCTAGCTATAGGCAGCGGTTATTTTTCAACCGCTTCCACACCTAGCGCTTCTGCTTCCACAAACAAAAAACGAAAAAACGACCGTTGACAATTTTTTTTTAACTTTTGTAAGTCTGTAGCCTGCTTTCTCCTACACTTCATCATTTTGAGAAAACAAAAACCTTCATTTATTGCTATTATTTAACCTACTTCGCTTGAGCTTATTGTTCCAAACTACTCTGTGTTTCTTTTTCTTAGATATTAGAACTCGTGTTGAATGTAGAACAGTGCTTTTTAATCTTTTTGTCATCGCGTAACCCCTAATGTACTTTCGCGTTTGTCACGGAACCCGCACAAACAAAAATTTAGAAATCACGAATTGCTTGCGAGAAAATCAAATATTTCGTTACTGCAATTCAAAAAATAATTAAACACTTCAACAAATAAACAGTTATTACAAGTTTCTTCACTACTTACAACTACTTTTACAACAGTTAACTTAATGCTTCTCAGATCTAAACCGTATGACCACATATTACAGCTCTCGACAATAACCTGTCGCCACAACAACAAATTACACGGTATAGCGCTGATTTTCCCTCTCTATCCTCAACTAACTCTGACTTTGAGTTAACTTTAACTCTAGTCATCAATACGGACCTTCTGTCCGTCCCCAAAACACGTATTGACTCCGATCTTTTTGGATAATGAAGTGCGAAGTTTCTGTCGTATATATAGTATATACATGTAAAGCGAGCAAAATTGAACTGCACCAATCAAAAGCCGCCTCAACGTAGTGGTGCGGTTCGGTTGGGTTAAAATGGCTGTTGGTTTTCCCGAGGGTCCCAGTTACCCCGGGCACTCCCCTCACACAAACCATTTTTTGCCGTGCAGCCCCCTGAACGACCGAAGAAGGGTAGCAGGCAGCCTCTTTAAAATCGGCCTGTCTTCTCTCTTCCCCTGCCTTTCTCTTGCCCGTCTTCTTATTCTTCTCCTTCTCTTGATAAGCAGCAACGTTCATCCTACCCATTGTCTCATTTTTTCCTGTTCAGTGTGCGCTGGAAATGTGACCTGGCGGGATAGGTCAGTGCAATGCTGCACATGCTCTAATTGGGTTCATTTAAAGTGCTCACTACTCTCCTTTTCTAGATTCAAAACTCTTAGCAGCTCTCACTCCTGGAGCTGCCCTCCCTGCTGCACCCTCCACTGCTCAATCTGGCCCCCTTCTGCTAATGCAGCACTCGCACCCCACCCTCACCTTCAAACCTCTTATTCTTTTTCTGCCCACTTTGTATCTTCTCCGTTTGCACCCTAACCACCGCCTCATGTCCTTCGCTGTTTTTCATTACCTCCTGCTTCCTCTTCCCCTTCCTAACTTCGTCAGGGTTCTTCAATAGAATGCTGGGGGTCTCCAAGCCAGGAGCACTGAACTGCTACACTTTATTTCGTCTCATCCCGTTGACCTTATTTGTATCCAGGAATCCAACCTTAATTTATCTTCTTTCCGGATTCCTGGATTCTCAGCTCTGCAATCCGATGGCACCCACTCCCGATCCGGTATTTTTTCTACTGATGTCACAAACGCTAGCGGCGGCTTCATCATTTTCGTCAGGCAGGGCTTATCCTTCTCTGAGCTTTCTACCTCCTCTCTTTCTTCGTTTGACCCCTACTGTGATTATGTAGAGATCAACATCTCTCTAAACGCCTCCTCCTCGCTCTCGTTTCTTAATGTTTATGCTCCCTCTATTCGCTCTTCGAAAAATATCAGAACCAATTTCTTTTCTCCCTCCATTCTTCCCTCCTATGTGAAAGCGGAAGCGGTAGAATTTTTGCGCTTCCGCGTCCGCTTCCACAGAAAAAGGACCGCTTCCAGCTTCCGCTTCCACATCCCTGGCTGTAGGTCTCGGTCGAGTAAGAACATAATTAGGCTCACTCGCATTTAAACTCTCTTTTTTCTCCAAAAAAGTCAGCAACTCTTTATTAGTTTGTCCAATCAAAATGTCAATCTTTTGCCGTTGAGGAATAGTGGGAATTTTAACCCCTTTAAAATGCTTAAGTTTTTGCGTATTTATGGCTTAAGGCAGAATGTTCTCGTCATTAATAAAGTTTGTGACAACCAAAGCGTTTTCTATAGCAAAGGTTTCTTTATTTGAAAATGATTCAATTTCAAAGTTTGTAAGACCAGCACTGCGCATAGTTTGTTCGGCTAAGGTGCGAATGGTTATTGCATGATCCGTTTTAGTAGCGAGCTCAAGCTCGTCCCTCAAGCTCTTTGAAATCAATAGCCTGAGAAGCAGAATCATGCAGTGCATATGCCAAAGTAGACTTGCCTGTATCAGGGTTTTTGCCCTCACGGCACTCGTGCGAAGCATTACCAGATCGTTATTAAAAGCCAGTTTTTTTACAACTGTTTGTTCAGTGTTTGTCTGTTTTTTCCCAGCGCCAGGTGTCACCAAAGTCTGGCAATATCCCGCGCTGGCAGCCCCAAGGCTTACCGAGTCTGAATTAATATATAGTTCATGTAAAGCGGTAGAATGCTTAGGGCCAAAATGCGGTCCGCATAAACGACACTTTGAAGAAAAGTACATTCCCGAGAGAAACGTCCCTAAGAAAGACAATTAAAACATCTGGCTGCATCAATAACAGTTTTGCGCTTTTGCTCAGGAATTTTGCTTTTAAACAGTGCTCAATGGGTTAAAAAATGCTTTGAACGCGTGTCGTTGCATACAAAACACACCGGGGGAGTTTTGGTAGAATGAGTTCTATTACGCGAGCTTTTGCCAACGGTTTCTACGGAGCGAGAGCGAAGATGTTCCCCGTTTGCAACGACCTGTCTGACGCAAAGAGCCTTATGTCTGTTCCCAGACCCACTTGCTCTATCTTTATCGTCAGGTTTAAAAAAACGACCGCGCATAATCCGAGGTCATTATGTTTAGTTCATAAACTACAAATTCACGCAAAGGTTCAAATCCAGGTTGATTTAAACTAAAACCCTCTTTGTTAAGGTAATCAAGGTACCTTCGTTTAAGTACTCCAGGTAATCGGTTTGCAGTGTCCAACGTTAATTGCCCTGATAGCTTGTCCAGCTCGTTATGGGCATGTGCATAAACTTCAAGGGTGTTTAAATCTTTATTGAACACTTTCAACGAAGCGATGCTCATTGCCACCTTAGGTCCGGTACGGATTTTCGCAATTTTAGGTTCCGAAGTAAGCTCACCAAAAACGCCATATCTCTGACGCAAATGGTCCAAGGCTCTTTCAATGCGCTTAGAAGTACTCATATTTCTCAAAGGCGCAAAAAACAAATTGACCATTTTCCAGGGCTGACCAATGCAGGAGGCTCTCAAAACTTCGAGTCGACATTCATCATAGGGACTCTCGTGTTTTAGTCTCCGAATTTCGTTGTCATAAAATACAAAGTCTATGTTGCTACTGTCATAGCCTATCTGTGAGGCAAGATTGACAAATTCATTTCTGTCTTGGCTTTCGATACAAGCGCGAAACGCCGGTTTGTCATGACCAGCAGAGGGCCGCCTTGAATACTCGCCATCTCCAACAGCAGGGCCCACAAGCAACTTCACTCAAGTTCGCGAATTGCTACCATTGATAAGAAAATCATTTCGACCAGTCACAACGCGATCTAACGCCGAGTTAAAGTTGGGAACAGTCGATTTATAAACAGTTTTTTCTCGTGTGGGTATAGCCTGGGGAAATTCGGAGTTTTCCCGCGTGATGACTATTATTTTTAAATCCAACCACATTTCCGTTTAACGATTCTTCTGTCTGTATCGTATCTTCAGATGGTTGATTGCCACAATTCCATGCATTTCTTTGCGGTGTCGTTAAAAGTGCTCAAATCGTCACGAGTGCAAGGTGTTTTGAGCAGTGGGCATTGCATTAGGCGTTCCATTGTTTGTATCTCTGTGCCACAGTTACACGAGGGGTCGCCAGTATAGTATCCCCATTTGATTAAATTTGCCGTGGTACGGCCTACGCCAGATCTAAGCCGATTGAGTGTTTTCCATGTTGACCAGGATGCATTGCTTCCTGGGGGAAGACTCTCAGATGGTTAAATTCCCATATCGACAAAGGGTAAGTTGGATTTTAACTTATTGATCCATCGTTCCATGTTTGTCTCTGCTTTGGGCTGGACAAGGGGCTGGACATGGCTCAGAAAAAATCTTCTTGATTTTAACCTCGTCGGTGCTGGCTCAGATCCAAATAGTGGGTGCCTTGGGTCAGTAGATTGGCGTAGTCTTTCCGCTCTGCTGGCTGTCTCTCTTATAATTTCGGGTGGTACAATACCAGCAAGTAGGTGTAGGTTGCTGGTGTTAGTAGGGGATCATAGCAGAAGCGTTCACGTCGCGATCCCTGTCAGCTTTGCTGCGAATTCTGCTAGCACTTCATGCTACAAATTTTCGTTGTACTCAAATCAATGTCGTGCCGAAACGATTCTTCTAACAAGGAAGAACTCTTTTCTTCAGCACAATTGCTCGATTGCATTTTCTTTAAGTGCGGTTTTGAGTCTGCGCACAACGCCTCATGAAAGTCTGAGCGGCCTCCCATTAAGTTATTCAAGGAATTAATGAGATCTGCTTTGCTTGGGACAGCCACTGATAAACCCCTTTCGGAAAGCGCAATCAGCCTCTCTTCCGCATCTAATTTAGCTGTAGCGATTTCAAGTTGCTCTTCTGCTTTTGCGATTTCGAGAACATGCTTTTGTTAGGCTCCTGCTTCCGCTTTTGCGAAAGCATGTCTAGCTTCAAGTTCAGCCCGTTTTTAATCTAATTTAACTTTCCGGGCTATAAAGGTGCTACTAGATGTCACGCTGACACTTTCAGCAACCTGCGATACACTATCCTCAGGTTCGACATCAATTGTCCCATCGTCCTCATGATGGGCTGAATGTTTTTTGGGTGAGGTCAACATATCCCGTTTAGCATTTTCACAAAGATCAAAGCATTGATTAAACACATCAGCTACGCTTTCTAAAGGCTCGCTTGAAACTTCAGGATCTAAGACATCGTTTAAAGTCGTTTTATATTTGACGTAGTCAAGTTTAATTTCATCAAATTGTTCGAGGGCTTTGACAAAATGTTCGTGCAATGAACATTTTGCAAGGGCATCACGCGATCGCTTTAAACGCATGGAAAGTTGTCGTTTTGTCATCAAAAGTTTACGAGTATTCACTACTCACGTTATCGGGTTGGCCTGGGATGCAAGGTCAGTGCTTAGTTCCTCAACTGAAGCAGTTTGGTCACCCCCTGCATGTCCTACGGAAGGCGCACCATTACAGGTCGATTGAATTACGTTATTTTCGCAACTCTTAACTTTAGAAATAAAAGATATACAGTAGATTCCGCTTAATTGGGCCGCCAGTTAATCGGGTCAGCCGTTTAATTGGGCCAAATTGTGAAGAACGAAATCCAATCAAAGATAATGCACTATGTTAAATCCGCATAATCGGGACACCGTTTCGTTTAATCGGGCCACAGCTGTAGCCAGACATACCACATTTGTGTAATTGCAAAATTGCCTTTGTAATGCAATAGAACTCGATATCACAGAGCCAACTTTATTATGTAACAATTGAACAATACAAACGCAATTTATTTTGTCATTTTATGCTTTTGGACATCGCATCGGGCCAAATGGTGCTTGTCCCGATGAGACCCGATTAAGCGGAATCTACTGTAAACTATATTTTAGTGTAAAAGATAGACATAAGATAATTAAAGTAATAAAAAAAATAGATTCCAACCGTTCTTAAGGAAAGGATGATCTAAGTCTTCGGTAAAAAATTGTCGCGCTGAAGATCCGATGTCGCTGGCCTCACGCATTTACTCCAAAGATCTTCGAGAACTCTTCGCTAACAGTGGAATTTCACAGTGACTTCAACTTCTTGCAGATGACTTCAACTTCTTGCAGAAGAGCCAAGATAAGATGTCTGCCAGTATCCTAAGTAAAATAACTGAGTCCTTGACCTCAGTTTCAGAGTAAAAAATGTCTGACGGACTGCACCTTGCAACGCTCCAACTAAACGTGAAGTTCAAATGCTTCTTCGAATTCCGACAGAAGATGTTGACAAACCAAAGGTTTCCCGATTCGCGCAGACCTCTCCACCCACCACCAATTTAAAGAATCCAACACGAATCTTTGAAAAAGACTAGCGAGCCTGAATCACCTTTCAGAAGATTTCTTAGTAAAGTCAATTTATTTATGGTAAAGATGCATCGTTGAGGCCTTAAATTTGAGCAACCGCAACAGCAACTATGTCTCATAGCTGCATGGGGCGGCGTGGGCAGCTTATGGTAAAAAACTTGGGGCATATATTTGAGTATGATAATTTTAAAGAAAATTAGTATCACGAATAAGGATATTTGCCTTGCAAGAATTGTTTTCATGTTTGTGTAAAGCGTGTGTCATTTGTTCGCTTGGATAGCTAATTGAGAAAAAGACCTTTTTTTCCCTAGCAATTGGAATTGCCGTAAGCGTGCCTCTATTACGTCACAATGGTTTTATGACATAATACGATTCCAGATTGTTCTAGTGATTCTAGTTTCTTCGAAGAATTTCGATAACTGATTGAGAAAAAAATAGAACCTTTTTTCCTCGCAAGCCGATTGTTGTGTATGCCTTTTATTACGTCACAATCGTTATTACGACATAGTAAAATTCCAGATTGATCTAGAGATTCTAGCTTCTTCGAAGAATTTTGATAAACGATTACATAACTGGAAATGCTTTTTTTTTCACGTGATTTCGTTCTAGCGTTTTCTAGATTGTTTTGTCGAATTATATATAAGGCGACGGGATTTTTTTTTAGAGTTGTAGAGAGCGTAGAGTTGGGGAGAGAGAGCGGAAACGTTGTAGTGAGAAAGAGTGACTAATTGACGGATTGAAGAAAGGCTATTGTTTGTTTGCGATAAGTTATTGTGGATTTCGTTGACGTGGAGAATATTGAGCAGTTATTGGTGAAATTAATTTTGGCGGTTTCATGATTAGGTGGCAAAGTGATTAGTTTTGAGATTGTTAAGCGAAGAAGTTTGAAGTCGTGAAGTACTAGTTCTGTGAATACATTATTCTGTCATCAAAGTGGTTTGAGGGTTTTTTTTGTGGAAGCCAATCTTTTCCCAGTTTTTATTAAGTTGCAGTCAGACCTAATTATCCGAGCGATTATCATACGTCGCCTCAATTTTAAAACAAAATTTAAAATTGAGATAGAACCGAAAAGTTCTATTATTAATATTATCCATATATTAAAACGCGACAATTTGGATAAAAACATTACACCAACAGGTAACGATAACCCAGCACGGTAAGGTGCTGGTTTGGTGATCAAGAATTCAACGCTTGCATGAATCTGCGATGATGTGCTCTTGGGAAGCAACTTACTTTGCTTGGTTACAAAGTTTCCCGTAGAAATGTGTAGTGTTAGTAATTCAGGTACATCGAACTACAGGTAATATCAAAACACAAAAAAATAACCCTAATTACTGGTAATTTCAAAGCGGGTCCAAACATTACTTGCCTTATACAACTCAATGCTATTAATCTTGATTAATGGCAACTTCACTTTTGACCTGAATGTCGTAAAAACTAGAGCATGCGTAGATGCGTTGTGTGCAAAGCGCCTATTGAAACAGCCAGTTATTTCACAAACTTTTATCCGTTTTCTGATCACTTGCGTGAAATTATAAATGTAAAGTTGTGGGGTAGGTAGGACGCCAAAATGATTGTTGTGTAACTTCAGAAATATACCATCATATACTTGGCATCAGTGATAGGATTCAAATTTTTTGTCAGCCGGTTCTATTTACAAAAGTCATATATTCCAGCGGGTTCTGTTACAAAAAGTCATATTTTCCAGCAAATAAACTGATTATTTTTAATTACTTCCCAATTAACATTTTAAGGTAATGATTAAGCAAACATCATTATGAATTTATGATGATGTTGAGGAGTGTCTATGTCGCTTTACTAAATACTCGTAGAAAATAAACTTAAAAACCTGAAGATATATCATCTCTATGTACCAGCATACTGAATACACATGCTTGAATGTTGTGTTTTTTGAGTTGTCTTTACTTTTCTTATAAAGTATTTGTATTTTATTGCTTATAGATTTCATGATTATGTATATTTTCCAGATTTTAATAATACAAATATTTTATTATATATTTATTATTTGGCATTAAATGCTGTTATTCTATAAAAAATAAACAAACCAAATCTTAATCAAAGAATAAAAAAATTTATTGAGATTAAACACATATTTTACGATTTTTACTGCAAGTATTTCCAAATGGCGATCTGATTATCATCAATTTCTTATCTGTCTTTTTCCACTCTGTTGTCATCAGCAAAGTGGTTTCTTCTAAGCCACTTCTTGACCGAAGGAATGGGCTCCCATGAGCTAAACGGGAGACCAATCAGATTAATTATCATAAGATTAGCTACATTGTCAACAGTAAGGCGACTCCTTTTATCTGAATTTTTAATGTTTATTCTTAAAAACTCTTTTTCTGCCTCTGCAGAACTAACAACAATAGCACTGAGATAATATTTTTAGCTTTCTGTACACTTAAAGGAAAGTTGCTAGAATTTTGCAAGACGTTTTCCACATAGTCCCGAAATTCATTGATATTGATTTCATGATGAAAAACTTCACTAAATTCCCTTAGTTTTTCTTCTGAAGCTAACCAAGGTACAACTACTTCCTCAATATTCCAAGAATTGGGATCGAGAAAATTAATCTGATCATGAAATTTGTCATCTTGTTCATTGTTCTTTGATGTTAAACAGTCACAGTTCATCAGCCTCTTTTTCATATTTCCTGTTACTGTTTCAAGTAGCTTTTGACGAGGAAGGCTAACGACTTTGTTATTTTCAACAAAATAAATATCCTTAAAAGAATCTGAAGCAGCTATAACATCGATTTCTCTTTCATAGGTTCCCTTGGTTTCTTTAAAGTATTTCAAATACCTTTATAGTTCTTTATTAGTGTTAAATTTCTGGCTTGAAGAGCATTAGATAGTAAGGAAATATCTTGAAGTATATCTATCATTAATGCCATATTCTCCAAGAAATAGTTGTTGCAAAGACTTGCAGCCATACCTGAATGTTTTGCTTCAATAGAAAAATATTTGTACAATGCTGGATATGCACGCCACACAGCAAGTGCAGATCTTACACTGCAAGCAGCCCATCTTGGTCCTAGAACTCTACCTATCTTCAGAATTTGTTGCCCAAGCATTTTCTGAAATTTTAAAGAGCTGCATTTGGTTTTTGTTTGACTGGTGAATAATCGTGTAGATTTTATCCACAAATATTTTGAAATGGTTCACTTGTTTTATGCCATTGACAGAATCGTCCAAAATTGTAAACGATGATTTAAGCAATGCCAAAGGATAATGTTAAGATAATCATTTTTAAGTCTAGTGCCTACCCCAAAATTGCGACCAAGCATAACACTTGGTCCATCAGAACAGAAAGCAATCAAATTATTTCTCTAATATTCATTATCAAAATCCCCATCATCCAAACTCTTTTAACATAGACACGCATATTTGCTCTGCTTCTTGTCCTTTCAATTCGACCAAATCTAAGAAAATTGTTGATGAGACATCACAATCTTCAATCTTCATAAAAATTATAAGAACTGGTTTATTAGATATGATTGAAGCTTTATCCACGTTGACACAAATTTTTAGGTCTTGTTCAATGATTTTGGTCAATATTTCTTTCTTGATATCCTTTGCAATGTGATCAACTATTTTTACAGCAGTTTTGCAAGAATGAAGTCCAACACCCATGACAACAAGCATTCCTCGTATGTCGAGTGTAACGATATTTCAATCAGATCAATTCGTTCTTTCGACAATTTATTATTCAAATTTAACGTTTCGCTCCCCTTAGTTACCGGGGAGCTTCTTCAGAAAACCGTAGATGTTAATAATGTGACATACAAAGTGTACAACATAAAACTATAAAGGCAACCTGTATTACTAAACACTAAAGATTATTTATCAACAGGGCAGGCAACAACGTAATAACAAAAACATTGTTACATCACAGATACAGGAGTGGCCAAGTGAAAAGTGTTGTGAGATACATAAGACATTGTTTATTGAAGACAAACACACTATAAACAGTCGGAAAATTTACACCATCATTGCGATTAATAACATTACATGAACAAGCCTTTTGATTTATCAAAAAACTTTCCGCAACGCAACGTCTGTATGCATGTGATTCTGACTTCAGTATTTTGACATTATCCCAATCTATTCTATGATCGAAATCCATAACATGTTGACTCAGCGCTGACTTTTTAGTGTTAAAAGTCTTGACCGCATCAGCATGTTCCCGTTTTCTGGTTCTAACACTACGTCCTGCTTCACCTACATACACAGCATTGCAATCCCGGCAAGAAATTTGATACACCAAACCACGCTTTTGTTCAAAATTAATATCATCCTTAGATTTGCGAAACAACGAAGACAACGTGTGATGTGGTTTTAAAGCCACTCCGATACCAACTTGAGTCAAAATTCGGCTAATAGGTTCGGAGAAACCTTGCACGTAGGGAATCGAAGTAAACCGTTTTAGTTTTTCTGAAATTATGATTTTTCAACTACTTCTTAAAACTACATTTGTTACTGGAAAATCCGTTATTTTTTAAGGTTTTTGTTATCTGATGAAACTCTTCAATCTTTTCAATGAAACATCCAATAACGAAAAAAGATAAAAGAGTTTCATCAGATAACAACAACCTTAAAAAATAGCGGATTGCTTGATTGCCATGAAAAATCATAAAAGGAAGTAATGAAAGAAAACAGAGTAAGCTTGGAAGAATTTTTTATCAGTTTGAGATTTCTCGGATGCTAAGATTTAGCTATAAGAGAGAACGAAGAAGTTACGTCTAATCTTGCAATGTTGTTACAAGAGCAAATGGAAGATGTGGGAAAGTTAAAGCAATGGCTAAAACGAAAAGAAAAGATAAAGTACTTATCTCCTGCGATAACCAATGAGATTTTATATGATTTTAGCCGTGATCTCACAACACTTTTGTTGAGTTTGAGGTATATTGAGAGACCGTTATCTACGAATAAACAAAAATAAACAACTAATCATAAATTAACAAAAGCAACAAGCTTACTAGCAATTGTGACACTTGGTTCAATTTGGAGTTAATTGCATTAGCACAAATTCATATTAGTCATACATTTAAATTTTGAAATTCTAAAACAACAAATAATAAAACTTCGTTACACGATCCGAAAATACTCTAGTCCTTTCTTGATTCTGTTCAATTGTCGTTTGGTAGGATTTGCAAATAAAGTAGCACGAGCTTTGAAACAAATTACGCCTGAAACTAACACATTTACCAGCGCCACAAATTACGATAATGATAGCGAATTGAAATAAAATACTGAGTTCGGTACTGGCTTCCTTAAGCTCTTACTGCCATCATACGGCAGTAACAGAAACAAATGCTTATTTGTTCTTTACCTGACACATCCGAAGTTTCTATCAAAATAATGGCACAATGTTTTGCTTTTTGAATGCCTTGTTGTAGCTTAGTCTACATCACGGCTAAAATCATATAAAATCTCATTGGTTACAGGACGTAGTGTTAGAACCAGAAAACGGGAACATGCTGATGCGGTCAAGACTTTTAACACTAAAAAGTCAGCGCTGAGTCAACATGTTATGGATTTCGATCATAGAATAGATTGGGATAATGTCAAGATACTGAAGTCAGAATCACATGCATACAGACGTTGCGTTGCGGAAAGTTTTTTGATAAATCAAAAGGCTTGTTCATGTAATGTTAATAATCGCAATGATGGTGTAAATTTTCCGACTGTTTATAGTGTGTTTGTCTTCAATAAACAATGTCTTATGTATCTCACAACACTTTTCACTTGGCCACTCCTGTATCTGTGATGTAACAATGTTTTTGTTATTACGTTGTTGCCTGCCCTGTTGATAAATAATCTTTAGTGTTTAGTAATACAGGTTGCCTTTATAGTTTTATGTTGTACACTTTGTATGTCACATTATTAACATCTACGGTTTTCTGAAGAAGCTCCCCGGTAACTAAGGGGAGCGAAACGTTAAATTTGAATAATAAATTGTCGAAAGAACGAATTGATCTGATTGAAATATCGTTACACTCGACATACGAGGAATGCTTGTTGTCATGGGTGTTGGACTTCATTCTTGCAAAACTGCTGTAAAAATAGTTGATCACATTGCAAAGGATATCAAGAAAGAAATATTGACCAAAATCATTGAACAAGACCTAAAAATTTGTGTCAACGTGGATAAAGCTTCAATCATATCTAATAAACCAGTTCTTATAATTTTTATGAAGATTGAAGATTGTGATGTCTCATCAACAATTTTCTTAGATTTGGTCGAATTGAAAGGACAAGAAGCAGAGCAAATATGCGTGTCTATGTTAAAAGAGTTTGGATGATGGGGATTTTGATAATGAATATTAGAGAAATAATTTGATTGCTTTCTGTTCTGATGGACCAAGTGTTATGCTTGGTCGCAATTTTGGGGTAGGCACTAGACTTAAAAATGATTATCTTAACATTATCCTTTGGCATTGCTTAAATCATCGTTTACAATTTTGGACGATTCTGTCAATGGCATAAAACAAGTGAACCATTTCAAAATATTTGTGGATAAAATCTACACGATTATTCACCAGTCAAACAAAAACCAAATGCAGCTCTTTAAAATTTCAGAAATGCTTGGGCAACAAATTCTGAAGATAGGTAGAGTTCTAGGACCAAGATGGGCTGCTTGCAGTGTAAGATCTGCACTTGCTGTGTGGCGTGCATATCCAGCATTGTACAAATATTTTTCTATTGAAGCAAAACATTCAGGTATGGCTGCAAGTCTTTGCAACAACTATTTCTTGGAGAATATGGCATTAATGATAGATATACTTCAAGATATTTCCTTACTATCTAATGCTCTTCAAGCCAGAAATTTAACACTAATAAAGAACTATAAAGGTATTTGAAATACTTTAAAGAAACCAAGGGAACCTATGAAAGAGAAATCGATGTTATAGCTGCTTCAGATTCTTTTAAGGATATTTATTTTGTTGAAAATAACAAAGTCGTTAGCCTTCCTCGTCAAAAGCTACTTGAAACAGTAACAGGAAATATGAAAAAGAGGCTGATGAACTGTGACTGTTTAACATCAAAGAACAATGAACAAGATGACAAATTTCATGATCAGATTAATTTTCTCGATCCCAATTCTTGGAATATTGAGGAAGTAGTTGTACCTTGGTTAGCTTCAGAAGAAAAACTAAGGGAATTTAGTGAAGTTTTTCATCATGAAATCAATATCAATGAATTTCGGGACTATGTGGAAAACGTCTTGCAAAATTCTAGCAACTTTCCTTTAAGTGTACAGAAAGCTAAAAATATTATCTCAGTGCTATTGTTGTTAGTTCTGCAGAGGCAGAAAAAGAGTTTTTAAGAATAAACATTAAAAATTCAGATAAAAGGAGTCGCCTTACTGTTGACAATGTAGCTAATCTTATGATAATTAATCTGATTGGTCTCCCGTTTAGCTCATGGGAGCCCATTCCTTCGGTCAAGAAGTGGCTTAGAAGAAACCACTTTGCTGATGACAACAGAGTGGAAAAAGACAGATAAGAAATTGATGATAATCAGATCGCCATTTGGAAATACTTGCAGTAAAAATCGTAAAATATGTGTTTAATCTCAATAAATTTTTTTATTCTTTGATTAAGATTTGGTTTGTTTATTTTTTATAGAATAACAGCATTTAATGCCAAATAATAAATATATAATAAAATATTTGTATTATTAAAATCTGGAAAATATACATAATCATGAAATCTATAAGCAATAAAATACAAATACTTTATAAGAAAAGTAAAGACAACTCAAAAAACACAACATTCAAGCATGTGTATTCAGTATGCTGGTACATAGAGATGATATATCTTCAGGTTTTTAAGTTTATTTTCTACGAGTATTTAGTAAAGCGACATAGACACTCCTCAACATCATCATAAATTCATAATGATGTTTGCTTAATCATTACCTTAAAATGTTAATTGGGAAGTAATTAAAAATAATCAGTTTATTTGCTGGAAAATATGACTTTTTGTAACAGAACCCGCTGGAATATATGACTTTTGTAAATAGAACCGGCTGACAAAAAATTTGAATCCTATCACTGATGCCAAGTATATGATGGTATATTTCTGAAGTTACACAACAATCATTTTGGCGTCCTACCTACCCCACAACTTTACATTTATAATTTCACGCAAGTGATCAGAAAACGGATAAAAGTTTGTGAAATAACTGGCTGTTTCAATAGGCGCTTTGCACACAACGCATCTACGCATGCTCTAGTTTTTACGACATTCAGGTCAAAAGTGAAGTTGCCATTAATCAAGATTAATAGCATTGAGTTGTATAAGGCAAGTAATGTTTGGACCCGCTTTGAAATTACCAGTAATTAGGGTTATTTTTTTGTGTTTTGATATTACCTGTAGTTCGATGTACCTGAATTACTAACACTACACATTTCTACGGGAAACTTTGTAACCAAGCAAAGTAAGTTGCTTCCCAAGAGCACATCATCGTAGATTCATGCAAGCGTTGAATTCTTGATCACCAAACCAGCACCTTACCGTGCTGGGTTATCGTTACCTGTTGGTGTAATGTTTTTATCCAAATTGTCGCGTTTTAATATATGGATAATATTAATAATAGAACTTTTCGGTTCTATCTCAATTTTAAATTTTGTTTTAAAATTGAGGCGACGTATGATAATCGCTCGGATAATTAGGTCTGACTGCAACTTAATAAAAACTTGGAAAAGATTGGCTTCCACAAAAAAAACCCTCAAACCACTTTGATGACAGAATAATGTATTCACAGAACTAGTACTTCACGACTTCAAACTTCTTCGCTTAACAATCTCAAAACTAATCACTTTGCCACCTAATCATGAAACCGCCAAAATTAATTTCACCAATAACTGCTCAATATTCTCCACGTCAACGAAATCCACAATAACTTATCGCAAACAAACAATAGCCTTTCTTCAATCCGTCAATTAGTCACTCTTTCTCACTACAACGTTTCCGCTCTCTCTCCCCAACTCTACGCTCTCTACAACTCTAAAAAAAATCCCGTCGCCTTATATATAATTCGACAAAACAATCTAGAAAACGCTAGAACGAAATCACGTGAAAAAAAAAGCATTTCCAGTTATGTAATCGTTTATCAAAATTCTTCGAAGAAGCTAGAATCTCTAGATCAATCTGGAATTTTACTATGTCGTAATAACGATTGTGACGTAATAAAAGGCATACACAACAATCGGCTTGCGAGGAAAAAAGGTTCTATTTTTTTCTCAATCAGTTATCGAAATTCTTCGAAGAAACTAGAATCACTAGAACAATCTGGAATCGTATTATGTCATAAAACCATTGTGACGTAATAGAGGCACGCTTACGGCAATTCCAATTGCTAGGGAAAAAAAGGTCTTTTTCTCAATTAGCTATCCAAGCGAACAAATGACACACGCTTTACACAAACATGAAAACAATTCTTGCAAGGCAAATATCCTTATTCGTGATACTAATTTTCTTTAAAATTATCATACTCAAATATATGCCCCAAGTTTTTTACCATAAGCTGCCCACGCCGCCCCATGCAGCTATGAGACATAGTTGCTGTTGCGGTTGCTCAAATTTAAGGCCTCAACGATGCATCTTTACCATAAATAAATTGACTTTACTAAGAAATCTTCTGAAAGGTGATTCAGGCTCGCTAGTCTTTTTCAAAGATTCGTGTTGGATTCTTTAAATTGGTGGTGGGTGGAGAGGTCTGCGCGAATCGGGAAACCTTTGGTTTGTCAACATCTTCTGTCGGAATTCGAAGAAGCATTTGAACTTCACGTTTAGTTGGAGCGTTGCAAGGTGCAGTCCGTCAGACATTTTTTACTCTGAAACTGAGGTCAAGGACTCAGTTATTTTACTTAGGATACTGGCAGACATCTTATCTTGGCTCTTCTGCAAGAAGTTGAAGTCATCTGCAAGAAGTTGAAGTCACTGTGAAATTCCACTGTTAGCGAAGAGTTCTCGAAGATCTTAGGAGTAAATGCGTGAGGCCAGCGACATCGGATCTTCAGCGCGACAATTTTTTACCGAAGACTTAGATCATCCTTTCCTTAAGAACGGTTGGAATCTATTTTTTTTATTACTTTAATTATCTTATGTCTATCTTTTACACTAAAATATAGTTTACAGTAGATTCCGCTTAATCGGGTCTCATCGGGACAAGCACCATTTGGCCCGATGCGATGTCCAAAAGCATAAAATGACAAAATAAATTGCGTTTGTATTGTTCAATTGTTACATAATAAAGTTGGCTCTGTGATATCGAGTTCTATTGCATTACAAAGGCAATTTTGCAATTACACAAATGTGGTATGTCTGGCTACAGCTGTGGCCCGATTAAACGAAACGGTGCCCCGATTATGCGGATTTAACATAGTGCATTATCTTTGATTGGATTTCGTTCTTAACAATTTGGCCCAATTAAACGGCTGACCCGATTAACTGGCGGCCCAATTAAGCGGAATCTACTGTATATCTTTTATTTCTAAAGTTAAGAGTTGCGAAAATAACGTAATTCAATCGACCTGTAATGGTGCGCCTTCCGTAGGACATGCAGGGGGTGACCAAACTGCTTCAGTTGAGGAACTAAGCACTGACCTTGCATCCCAGGCCAACCCGATAACGTGAGTAGTGAATACTCGTAAACTTTTGATGACAAAACGACAACTTTCCATGCGTTTAAAGCGATCGCGTGATGCCCTTGCAAAATGTTCATTGCACGAACATTTTGTCAAAGCCCTCGAACAATTTGATGAAATTAAACTTGACTACGTCAAATATAAAACGACTTTAAACGATGTCTTAGATCCTGAAGTTTCAAGCGAGCCTTTAGAAAGCGTAGCTGATGTGTTTAATCAATGCTTTGATCTTTGTGAAAATGCTAAACGGGATATGTTGACCTCACCCAAAAAACATTCAGCCCATCATGAGGACGATGGGACAATTGATGTCGAACCTGAGGATAGTGTATCGCAGGTTGCTGAAAGTGTCAGCGTGACATCTAGTAGCACCTTTATAGCCCGGAAAGTTAAATTAGATTAAAAACGGGCTGAACTTGAAGCTAGACATGCTTTCGCAAAAGCGGAAGCAGGAGCCTAACAAAAGCATGTTCTCGAAATCGCAAAAGCAGAAGAGCAACTTGAAATCGCTACAGCTAAATTAGATGCGGAAGAGAGGCTGATTGCGCTTTCCGAAAGGGGTTTATCAGTGGCTGTCCCAAGCAAAGCAGATCTCATTAATTCCTTGAATAACTTAATGGGAGGCCGCTCAGACTTTCATGAGGCGTTGTGCGCAGACTCAAAACCGCACTTAAAGAAAATGCAATCGAGCAATTGTGCTGAAGAAAAGAGTTCTTCCTTGTTAGAAGAATCGTTTCGGCACGACATTGATTTGAGTACAACGAAAATTTGTAGCATGAAGTGCTAGCAGAATTCGCAGCAAAGCTGACAGGGATCGCGACGTGAACGCTTCTGCTATGATCCCCTACTAACACCAGCAACCTACACCTACTTGCTGGTATTGTACCACCCGAAATTATAAGAGAGACAGCCAGCAGAGCGGAAAGACTACGCCAATCTACTGACCCAAGGCACCCACTATTTGGATCTGAGCCAGCACCGACGAGGTTAAAATCAAGAAGATTTTTTCTGAGCCATGTCCAGCCCCTTGTCCAGCCCAAAGCAGAGACAAACATGGAACGATGGATCAATAAGTTAAAATCCAACTTACCCTTTGTCGATATGGGAATTTAACCATCTGAGAGTCTTCCCCCAGGAAGCAATGCATCCTGGTCAACATGGAAAACACTCAATCGGCTTAGATCTGGCGTAGGCCGTACCACGGCAAATTTAATCAAATGGGGATACTATACTGGCGACCCCTCGTGTAACTGTGGCACAGAGATACAAACAATGGAACGCCTAATGCAATGCCCACTGCTCAAAACACCTTGCACTCGTGACGATTTGAGCACTTTTAACGACACCGCAAAGAAATGCATGGAATTGTGGCAATCAACCATCTGAAGATACGATACAGACAGAAGAATCGTTAAACGGAAATGTGGTTGGATTTAAAAATAATAGTCATCACGCGGGAAAACTCCGAATTTCCCCAGGCTATACCCACACGAGAAAAAACTGTTTATAAATCGACTGTTCCCAACTTTAACTCGGCGTTAGATCGCGTTGTGACTGGTCGAAATGATTTTCTTATCAATGGTAGCAATTCGCGAACTTGAGTGAAGTTGCTTGTGGGCTCTGCTGTTGGAGATGGCGAGTATTCAAGGCGGCCCTCTGCTGGTCATGACAAACCGGCGTTTCGCGCTTGTATCGAAAGCCAAGACAGAAATGAATTTGTCAATCTTGCCTCACAGATAGGCTATGACAGTAGCAACATAGACTTTGTATTTTATGACAACGAAATTCGGAGACTAAAACACGAGAGTCCCTATGATGAATGTCGACTCGAAGTTTTGAGAGCCTCCTGCATTGGTCAGCCCTGGAAAATGGTCAATTTGTTTTTTGCGCCTTTGAGAAATATGAGTACTTCTAAGCGCATTGAAAGAGCCTTGGACCATTTGCGTCAGAGATATGGCGTTTTTGGTGAGCTTACTTCGGAACCTAAAATTGCGAAAATCCGTACCGGACCTAAGGTGGCAATGAGCATCGCTTCGTTGAAAGTGTTCAATAAAGATTTAAACACCCTTGAAGTTTATGCACATGCCCATAACGAGCTGGACAAGCTATCAGGGCAATTAACGTTGGACACTGCAAACCGATTACCTGGAGTACTTAAACGAAGGTACCTTGATTACCTTAACAAAGAGGGTTTTAGTTTAAATCAACCTGGATTTGAACCTTTGCGTGAATTTGTAGTTTATGAACTAAACATAATGACCTCGGATTATGCGCGGTCGTTTTTTTAAACCTGACGATAAAGATAGAGCAAGTGGGTCTGGGAACAGACATAAGGCTCTTTGCGTCAGACAGGTCGTTGCAAACGGGGAACATCTTCGCTCTCGCTCCGTAGAAACCGTTGGCAAAAGCTCGCGTAATAGAACTCATTCTACCAAAACTCCCCCGGTGTGTTTTGTATGCAACGACACGCGTTCAAAGCATTTTTTAACCCATTGAGCACTGTTTAAAAGCAAAATTCCTGAGCAAAAGCGCAAAACTGTTATTGATGCAGCCAGATGTTTTAATTGTCTTTCTTAGGGACGTTTCTCTCGGGAATGTACTTTTCTTCAAAGTGTCGTTTATGCGGACCGCATTTTGGCCCTAAGCATTCTACCGCTTTACATGAACTATATATTAATTCAGACTCGGTAAGCCTTGGGGCTGCCAGCGCGGGACATTGCCAGACTTTGGTGACACCTGGCGCTGGGAAAAAACAGACAAACACTGAACAAACAGTTGTAAAAAAACTGGCTTTTAATAACGATCTGGTAATGCTTCGCACGAGTGCCGTGAGGGCAAAAACCCTGATACAGGCAAGTCTACTTTGGCATATGCACTGCATGATTCTGCTTCTCAGGCTATTGATTTCAAAGAGCTTGAGGGACGAGCTTGAGCTCGCTACTAAAACGGATCATGCAATAACCATTCGCACCTTAGCCGAACAAACTATGCGCAGTGCTGGTCTTACAAACTTTGAAATTGAATCATTTTCAAATAAAGAAACCTTTGCTATAGAAAACGCTTTGGTTGTCACAAACTTTATTAATGACGAGAACATTCTGCCTTAAGCCATAAATACGCAAAAACTTAAGCATTTTAAAGGGGTTAAAATTCCCACTATTCCTCAACGGCAAAAGATTGACATTTTGATTGGACAAACTAATAAAGAGTTGCTGACTTTTTTGGAGAAAAAAGAGAGTTTAAATGCGAGTGAGCCTAATTATGTTCTTACTCGACCGAGACCTACAGCCAGGGATGTGGAAGCGGAAGCTGGAAGCGGTCCTTTTTCTGTGGAAGCGGACGCGGAAGCGCAAAAATTCTACCGCTTCCGCTTTCACATAGGAGGGAAGAATGGAGGGAGAAAAGAAATTGGTTCTGATATTTTTCGAAGAGCGAATAGAGGGAGCATAAACATTAAGAAACGAGAGCGAGGAGGAGGCGTTTAGAGAGATGTTGATCTCTACATAATCACAGTAGGGGTCAAACGAAGAAAGAGAGGAGGTAGAAAGCTCAGAGAAGGATAAGCCCTGCCTGACGAAAATGATGAAGCCGCCGCTAGCGTTTGTGACATCAGTAGAAAAAATACCGGATCGGGAGTGGGTGCCATCGGATTGCAGAGCTGAGAATCCAGGAATCCGGAAAGAAGATAAATTAAGGTTGGATTCCTGGATACAAATAAGGTCAACGGGATGAGACGAAATAAAGTGTAGCAGTTCAGTGCTCCTGGCTCGGAGACCCCCAGCATTCTATTGAAGAACCCTGACGAAGTTAGGGAGGGGAAGAGGAAGCAGGAGGTAATGAAAAACAGCGAAGGACATGAGGCGGTGGTTAGGGTGCAAACGGAGAAGATACAAAGTGGGCAGAAAAAGAATAAGAGGTTTGAAGGTGAGGGTGGGGTGCGAGTGCTGCATTAGCAGAAGGGGGCCAGATTGAGCAGTGGAGGGCGCAGCAGGGAGGGCAGCTCCAGGAGTGAGAGCTGCTAAGAGTTTTGAATCTAGAAAAGGAGAGTAGTGAGCACTTTAAATGAACCCAATTAGAGCATGTGCAGCATTGCACTGACCTATCCCGCCAGCTCACATTTCCAGCGATCGGTTGAATCAGTAACAGGATAACCATATTTCTTGCATAGAACTCTAACAACCTCATCCGCCAAATACTTGAGTTTCATCTTTTCCAATTCCTTTATCAAGATATTTGGATTAAATTTCTCTTTCCCAAGATGGATGAGTGCTTTGAATCCTTCATGAATCAACTGTTCTCTTTCATCTATTAAAATGCAGAAGTAAAAAATTTGAGTTGCATCAGCTAGCTGCTTTTAACGTGCCCACTACACGATTAGTTTGTTTCTCAAAACTAAAGCTAGCTGAATGCATGAAAGGACTTTGACAACGGGCCCAGGAGGCCGGAAAAGTACCAAAAGGTAGCAAGAGTAAAATTTTATGGGCAAATGGCTACGGTTTAATATTTCGAAATGGTATTGTGCAACTCAATTGCATGTGATTGATCCAAGACTCTGAAACCAAATTCAGCGCTGTACGATTTCCAAACGTCAATTGCCAACAAATGTGCACAAAACTTTACCACGAAAACATGATGCTGCGCTGCTAAGACACACTTACATGCTCGCCAATCTTCTACACGATAACCCAAATCTAATGCTCGAAGAAGCTCTCGCATACTGGCCGACGGTAAATACTGGTTGCCAATGCCACGATACAGCTTTCCTTCTATCTCTTGCACTGAAATCAATCATAAGAATTTTAATTGACGACAGAAAAAAATGAGCATTAGGATAAATTTTGCTTCTCGTGATTTACCGGAAACTAAAATTTACGGAATAAGCCTCTACTGGTAAAAAATAGTTTGCTTAAATGATTACAAAGTGCCTCTACTGGTGAAAAATAGTTTGCTTAAATGATTACAAAGTAAACAGTCTGCATTTGTAACTAGTTCATAAGAACAAGCCGTTTCCCTCTGACCTAATCATCAAATATCTAGAGCTAGCCTGCAGTAAGGACAACGTGCTTTCCTCTGCAATACATTTCAATTTGATGGTCAAAAATTTCAGCGCGGTGGTAAGGAATGAGCGAATTACTATTTCTGCATAAAAAATTAAGACGGCTGGTTCTTAGCAACGGTTCAATACAAGCTTAATTACTTAATCTGAGATATTTGTTTTCATCTCTATTTATGTCTTCAGAAGATTGATGTTGATCGTCATCTCCGCCACATAAGCTAAAAATATATGATAATTTTGAGAGGACTCGCAGTTTTGGAATAAACTGTTAACTATGACAGCAGAAATTTGGGCTTGTGTATTAATTCCAATTAAAAAGAGCATCAAGTCATTTCTAAATTGCAAGAACGGGAATTTTTATGAAGTTTCTTGATTGATAAATAAATAAGGATTTATATAAACTGTGTAGACTAGTCAAAACGATTTGAGAACCATGAAAACGTTCTGAGGAAATGTGGTTATGAATCGCGAGAGTATTAGATTTTTAAATGGTTAAAAGAAGACGAGGGTTGACAAGAAAAGGTGAAAAAAATATGGATTAAAAACAGAATGCTATCAACAAAGCGAAACGGCGCTCGACCGTTTATATAACTTCAGAAAGAAATATGTGAATTAGGCCACATTTATTAACGGGAAAATATTGAATATTAAAACATGGAATTACCTCTGTTTTAACCAGCTGAGCATAATTCAACATTTATCTGATTTGTATTCACTTGAAATTCTTTACGTCACAAATGCGACAGTGATTGACGCATATACAAGTAATTCTGATATTCATGAGGGCTATATAAAGTGCCAAATTCATTTGTTTTTACTTCAGCAAGGTGTTAAAATTTTCCTTCTTTCGATTTTCGCAAGTTTTCTGCTTTATCCTAATTTTTTTTATTTTACCTTCAAAAATTTTTCCAGCATCAAAACTTTCAAACAAATAGGTAAAAAATAACTTCTAGGGTTATTGCTTTATCTAATCATCAGTAAAGTAGTGAAAGTCAACTAAACCCATAAGATTGAACGTTAGTAGTTAGAATTTTGTATTGGACAGGATTTGGTAACTTGCTTTTGTCAATACAGCCTCGTGATGGTGAAGTATTGAACGAAGTTTATCGAATTCCGCGTAAAGATGCGAGTCCCACATGCCCCTTGGCACCCTGTTATATTTTACGCGATAAGGCCCAAAACTTCTTATCGCTGCGTGATACTTTGACCACCTGAGTGTGCTGATAAACACGTAAAACAGGCGGCAACTTCTCGTGCATGATGGCCTTCCTAGATTAGCATTTAATAAAATAGCAACAAAAATACAATTTGGACGGAATTAACCACACGATCCTGTTATTAATGGTTTTGTTCGATGCCACATAAACTTTATGATTCTCTGTATAAACTATTTTCTTTACACATATGGAGTTTAACCTCGTAATAGTTAAATAAAGGATGTAATAATCAATTACAACTTCCTATTCGCATCGATTCGCGAGAACAGGTAATCGCACAAAGGACATGGTACCAACTGGAACAACGTTCGTTAGTAACCGTTGAATGGCTTTCCGTAAATTGACCAGCGTATTCAACTCTCATTTTATTTAGCTCTTCTGGTAATGTAACGTTTATTTACCGAGTTGACTGGGATCATAGCAAAATTTTAACCTTTGAAACAGATTTTACCAAACGCCGATTTCTTGAATCTTTTTTTATTCATAATTCTGAAAATTCAATCAATGATAAAGAAAATTGTTTTTATTCTGAAATTTATGATAATTTGTCGTAATCTACAGTTGTTTATTATTCGCCTTCAAACCTTTTGTTTTGCCTTTTTCTTTCGATTGCGTAGCAAACTATTTATATTGCCTCACTCGTGCTTTCGCTTATTATTAGTCCTGATGAAGAACAGCTGTATAGCTGTTCGAAACGTTGACGGATATTAAAGTTTTTTGCATGCTCGATAAGAACTTGTATCAACTTAAATAAACGTTACATTACCAGAAGAGCTAAATAAAATGAATTTATCAAAAATACCTGGTAGCCAGAATAACAGTGTATTCAACTCTCGTTGCTTAGTGACCTGCATCCCACGTTGACACCTTTTGATTACACGATGACATCCCATGTTGACCCTCGAGGAAATGACTTCACAAAAAATCTTTTATACACTTCGTTGGGAAAGTCTCCACATCATGCCTAGTTAAAACCAGGTTTATCTATTTATTAAAAACAAATGCATGGTGGCAAATTCTACTAATAAATGGACTAAGAAAGCGAGCTGCATCTTCTGTGACAACAGACGCAATTCCGCAGATTTTCGTGGAATCAACTTTAAAAACTACACTCACCATCCCACTAACTGACCGCTATGCTTATGAGCAAAGGTGTAAATTAATCGAAATCTTTCTCGCAAAGACTGCTCAATCTAACCGATCAAATTGAGCAGCAAGTGTCGGTTCCGCTGGAATCTCTTCAACATAAACTTTCTGTTTCGGTGAATTTTCATCATCAATTGTTGATGTAAAATTGACTTTCGACTTTGAATAGTTCTCCACAAAAATTTGTTCACAAGAGAAATTTTCTTTTTTGTTGATCATTGTCTCAAAGATTCCAGATAATACACTTAGATTGGCTTTTTGCTCAGAACCTAAATATCTCTCTATAGTGGAGCACCAGAAACTTAAAGGAAAAATGGGCAAACAAAGATATTAAAATAATATTTTAAAAATAACAGAACCCCTCATTGTAATCATTTTTGAGTGACATCAGCTCTAAGGCTTCCACACTTTAAAACCATTTGGACTGCTTATAACCTAAATGTTATTTTAAAATATGTGCAAACGCAGTGGTGTTTCCTCCTAGATTTTAGTAAGTGCATAACCACCAGCATAAGCGTGAAATTGCTAGTAAGTGTACAAAAACTGCTGGACAAATTTTGGCAGACATGCTGACAGCTTTAGCAACATATTTTGAAAGGGTAAAAATAAATAGCTTTGATGACCCAATGCAATTTATTTACTGTATATGCAAAGCTGACAAATAATGACGTTTACCTCGATTCAGATCTGGGGTCATTTGTCCAAAAATTTTTCCAAGGCAGCTAAACGTCTGAGATAAACATCAAACAAAAGTAATGTAAGAGTGATTTAGAGCTATGCATATACTGTTCCACACTTTTGCTATATAATAGAATTAGTCTAGTGGCTCCATTTTTCACATCAACTTGTTAATAAGGATAAAACGTTTTTCTCAGTCCTATAAAATTTTACTTTTTTGCATACTTGAAAATGTGTCTGTAGTGTTAGTTTATGTAAGACAGCACCTTTTGCTTTACCCTCAGATGTAGTTTGTTCATTTATCATGGCACTCTATATCTAGCGTAATGCTTTTCTACTGTTTCTGGCACACAGCCCATTTTTGACATGCACAGAAGCATGTGGCCCAGTTATTCATTTTTCTCAATATCTTAAGTAACTTCAATATCAAAAGTTATCAAAAGCAATTTTAGGTATATAAAAAACAAGGCATCAAGAAAAATTTTTGCAATTTCACTGGATGTGAAGATAAAATAATGGTCTAATGAAGAGCGTAATCCAATGTTGGAAAACCACTGCTCAATGCTATCATCTCCGTTATAAACAATCTATACCTTTTAATCTGATCAAGATGTCAGCTCGCAAGTTGCATTTTGTCTACTATGTTATGGCTTTCACAACAGGAACTGGAGTTAACAATAATTGTGTGGGCATACATGCCAAGTTTTCAAAATTTGCAAGAGTGAGGGGAAGCAAAACTGTGATACTGTGCTTTGGTGGCATAATAAATGGCGTGATTATATCAGCCCTAAAAAGTTTACAATCACATAGATAACAAGTTACTGATAGGTGGCAGCAAAATATCCAGCTATTACTGGTTAATAACCTAATTTAAATTAGAGATAATCACTCACACTCTACATCCTTTGCAAAAGTAATTGGTAAACATTTCAAAATGTTAGGTCAACAGTGCATGCAAATAAAATCAATTCTGTGCTGATGCTCGACCTCAGCATGAGAAATAGAACTTTTATGGAATAGTTGGTAAAATTCCATTGACAGCAAAATAGCCACTGCTTTTTGTTAACAATTTTCTGATGGATTATACACAGCAAATTTTTTGCCAACAGCTCTTTCCTAGATTTTAGTAGTGAATTTTTTATCAACAACTCTGACCATGATTCCACACCTGAAAACGAAACAACTTCTTTCTTAATAAATTAGCAAATATAAAAAGATATACAGTTGAGCAGTGAACAGCCAATGATAAAAAAAGCCTGCAACCCTCACCACTAAGGCATCTTAAAGCCAATAAATATTTGTCTTAATTGCATTACAACACCTTGTATTTCTTCTTATGAATTCCATGACTTTAAGAGAAAAAACATTCTCTGTGCATGGAATTCAGAAAAAAATTGTAAAAAAAGGTATCAGCTTTTTATTTACTTCTAATAATTTTAAGGCAGAGGCCATTTTGCCGTCCATGGCATTTTACCCTTAAGAGGCTATTTTGCGATGAGTTATTTGTGATTGATCAATCTTAATGACATATTGAACACATGACTTTTGGTTGCTTCTGATTAGTCAATTTTAATAAAAAATTTTACCCCCCCAGGTGTCCACTGCCCACTCCCTTCCAATGTACACTACCCCTTACATTTACATACCACACTCTTCCCTCCAGGGGACACTGCCTTTCTCTGAGTGCCCTGCCAGCCACAATTCCAACCCGCAACCATTGCATTTCAAGACTGGTGCACTATCCACATGCCACAGTGCTATGGCATCACTGTCAGAATGGTAGCAATTATGGCATTATAAACACATGTGAATGATTACGACAAAATAGTCTCTGAGGGTAAAATGATGTCGATTGTAAAATAGCCACTTACTAATTTTAACATAAGACAATAGAAATTAATTCAAAATATAAACCATTGCAGGCTATAAACTGATCAACTAGGCCACCTGACAAGAAATATCAAAAAGCACAATACCAAATAACATCTCAAAGCCATCCTGACTGTCTGTAATATTCTCATCATAATTATTTCTGACCACTATAATCATATAACTGTACAACGATCAATTAAAAATTGTTACATTCCTTTCTGAAACTGACCTTAACGTCTTTTTGTGCATACCCTGGGCCATACAAAAGAACTTGCAAAATTTGACTACAATCTTCCAAATCTGTGAATATAAAGTAATGCTTTATATGCATAAGAAAATAGTTTCCAACCAAACAGCTTTTAATAAAAGCTGCATAAAAGTATCGTGGCATAAAAAACAAAATTTCCAAAATAGCACAGAAGATTATTGCAAGCCTAAAAAAAATGTTTGTGGCAAGATCAATGCAAGCCCTAAAGTTGAAAAAAAACAGATACAACTGCGCAAAGAAGCCAGTCAAAACAGCACAAAAATTCTCCTTAACTAGTAACAAACCACTACAACCGGTAATTGATTAATTATAAGTGTTCTGTTTGACCTGGATGTTAAGTATTTGGTCAGCATTTCAAAAGTAATTGTATTTCAACTTTTTAAAAATTATTGTACCATGTATTTTCAGCACTCATTTTGCCCGCTCTTTCTCTCTTCTAAATCCTTTAGCAAGCCAGACACTGCAGGTTTCGTTTCACAGATTGAAATTTCAGTGTATGCCACCAACACACCTATACAACAACCCAAATTTATTGCTATGAAAACGCACATAACATCCTTATTTTGATAAAAAAGCAAGTAACTTTAAAGATCTGCCGGTAATTAACCAGGGTAATTTTGACAAAATACAAAGAATAGGTAAATGTAACGGTCATAAACGTTGTTCTGGCTAATGTACATTTGACCAATAATTTTTTCAAGTGACTTTGGTTCTGGCACCCTAATATAATAAAGTGTAGCTGTCAACCCAAAACAGTTTATCACCGAATCTTTCTCAAAAACTCTTAAATGATATCCACATCCATTTTTCCACAAGTATACTCTTATTGATGCTTTATTAAACATAATCAAATTAACATAACAATAATTAACATAAACAAATCCACCGAAGCTTTTCGTCCCCTCACGGGGACTTCATCAGGGCTAAATAAAAGAAAAGAGAACAAACTTTTACTCTTAAATTAAATTTAATATGGTATTAAGATACTAGTCATTGATAATTCAGTTAGTAACGTTTTAGCACTGTACCGCTCAATTCATTGATAATTCAGTTAGTAACGTTTTAGCACTGTACCGCTCAATACAGTGCTAAAACGTTACTAACTGAATTATCAATGACTAGTATCTTAATACCATATTAAATTTAATTTAAGAGTAAAAGTTTGTTCTCTTTTCTTTTATTTAGCCCTGATGAAGTCCCCGTGAGGGGACGAAAAGCTTCGGTGGATTTGTTTATGTTAATTATTGTTATGTTAATTTGATTATGTTTAATAAAGCATTATTTTGGATTTTTGTTTGGTTCCTTAAAACCTGGAAGAAAAGTTCCCCCCTATCCGAAATTTATACTCTTATTGGTAAAATATTTTAAAAACTGTGTGAATATTACTTTAAATCAGACACATATTTCAAAATGGAGTCAAAAAAAGCAGGTTGTAGCCAGGGCTGTGGAAGCCTAACGAAAGCTGGAAGTGGAAGCGTTGGAAGCGGTCCTTTTTCTGTGGAAGCGCGAAAAACCTACCGCTTCCACATAGGTTATTTGACTTGAAGAGTAACTTGGCGAAAAAGTTTTGTCCATTTTCCAAAGTGGATTAAACAGTGAAGTTGCACTATATGTCTAAATCCGTGTTTCCCAACCCGAGTCCGCGGACTCATTTGAGTCCGTGGAAGGATTTGATGAGTCCGCGAGCACAACAACAAGTTTCAAAATAACATCAACTAGTTTTAACGATAAAACCTTATAACCGCATATAGGTAACCAGTTTTAACGATTTTGGAACTTTTTTATTCATTGCGCAATGCGCACGCTTTGACTTTTTTATAATGTTGAAACTTCCCTAGGGAGTGAAATGTAATAAATTTTGTTTTATTACATCACAACGAATCTGTCATGCATGGCTTTGCGCTCGCATTCCTTTTCTCTTTTCTATCTTGCTCCCGCATAGTCGTAACCACGAGGACGAGTCTGAAATTTAAACTGCAGTAAATTTTAACGTAGTACAACAGACGATTTTCAATGGCAAAACGAAAACAAGTATTTTCATATAACGAAGACTTTTTAAAATTTGGATTCACGTCAGTGGAAGTAAATGGCGAGGTCAGGCCACAGTGTGTGTTGTGTTTAGAAGTTTTAGCTCACAGCTCTTTAAAAGAAGCTAAACTTCAACGGCACCTTAGATCTAAACACGAAAAGTACCTTGGCAAAGATTACGAATTCTTTAAGAGCAAGGAACTGCATGTCAAGAGAAGCCGCATTGATCGTCCGAGTATTTGGGGAGGAGTAGCCTACTCTCATAAAGATGCAGTGCTAGCTTCCTATTCTGTTGCGTGGAAAATTGCTAGAGCTAAAGCTGCTCATACAACAGGAGAACGGTTGATTAAGCCTGCAGCCATTGAAATGGCCCGGATAATGTGCGGAGAGGTTGTTGCTAATAAACTGGCTATGGTTCCGTTGTCAGACAACACAATCAAACGACGAATCGAAGAACTTTCAGCTGATATTCTACAGCAGACGATTGCTGCTGTGAAGCGAAGTAAAAATTTTAGTCTGCAGTTAGATGAAACAACAGATATAGGAAGCGACGCCCAGCTGATGGTGTTTGTACGTTATCGCACTGCCGATGACTATGTAGAACAATTTCTCTTTTGTCGACCGCTGACTAAATACACCACAGGGGAAGAAATATATAAAAAGGTAGATTCTTTTTTTGAAGAACATCAGCTTTTGTGGACTGACTGCGTGTCTGCTTGCGCCGATGGTGCTCCAGCTATGATGGGAATCAAAAAAGGATTTATGAGTTTTGCGAAAAAGCAAAACAATGACATTTTAATTGTCCACTGTTACCTTCACAGAGAAAATCTTGCCGCTAAAGACATTCAAGCAAACCTGGCTTCAGTGTTCAAGGAGGTTGAATGTGTTGTCAATTATATAAAATCCCACTCCTTATGCACTCGTTTATTTCGCGTGTTTTGTGACGAAATGGGAGCTGAACACAGTGGACTTCTGTATCATTCAAACATCCGTTGGCTATCAAGAGGAAAAGTGTTGCAGAGAATAGTTAGCTTACGCAACGAAATAGGTGCTTTTTTAAAAGAACGAAAACATGAGCTTTCAGAGCGATTCAAAGACAACGAGTGGATTGCAAAGTTGTTATTTTTAGCTGATTTTTTCAGTCATTTAAATCAACTAAATACCTCTATGCAGGGGAAAGACAAAATATTTTTGGATGTGTCTGAAGATATTATCACTTTCAAAGCTAAAATGGAGTTGTGGATGCATCGAATGGAACAAGGGAAGATAGCTGCGTTTCCAGCATTAAACTCATTTGTAGAAGAAGAAGAATTTAATTTGGACAGCGTTCGTGAGATATTTCTTGATCACCTTTCTTCATTTCTTTCCGAGTTGGATAGATATATCCCTCCTAATGATTACAGCAAAAAGTTTAACTGGGTACGATGTCCTTTCGAGGTATCAGCTTTGCATGTTCACCCTGATATGGACTGCATAGCTGAACAGCTGATTGAGTTGCAGAATCGACAACTGTGGAGGAACAAGTTCGAAAATGTATCTCTGACTCAATTTTGGGCAGAAGTGCAATCAAAGGAACCAAATCTATCTGATCTCTGTTGGCAGGCAACAAAAGCTCTCCTACCTTTTCCAACTACATATCTCTGCGAAGCTGGATTTTCAGCTTTAGCTATGATAAAAATCAAGTACCGCAACCAACTTCAACCAGAAGATGACATTAGATGCGCGTTGACAACCATAGACCATAATTTCGACAAGCTAGTAGCAAAAGTCCAGGGACAAGGTTCCCATTGAAAGTAGTAAATGCAGCTTCTGTTTGTGGCATTAAACTGACTGTGTTTAAGTTCTGTAAAGTTTCATTGTGTTTGTTTCGTGGCCTCTTCACTCAAATTGTGATTAAGGGACGTAACGTTGTAAACTAATCATACTCTGTGTGAAGTGGCCTTCATTGTTGCGTTTTGAGTCCACAAATACTTTGGCAGGTTTGGAATTAGTCCGCCAACAAAAAAGGTTGGGAAACACTGGTCTAAATGAACGTGCGATATCAGTAGCGCGAGAGAACAAGAAAAAGTATAACTAACATCACATATCGTATCGATTACGGCTAAGAAAAGGATAGTTTGGACAATGAAACGTAGCTAATAAAATGATTTGATCAAACTTAACTAACCTTGGTTAGGGGGTTGAAAATGTCGAAAACGAAATTACTCACGACGGAAACAACTTGATTGTTCCACATCAGTGCTCTTCAACAGGAGTTTCGCAAAACATGCAGTTGTGTTCCGTCAGTTTTAAGGGTTCGGTGAGGGGACCGCGAAGATTCTTTGTTTATTACCAATATTTATTTCTTATTTCAGTATATTGATTTCTTATATGTAGTGGTGTTCCGTGTATACAGTATAAATAGTAATCGAATCTTGTGATAGCAAGTTGCAGATTGTGACATAATTCTGTTTACAATTTTAGGATTCCTGGATACAAATAAGGTCAACGGGATGAGACGAAATAAAATGTAGCAATTCAGTGTTCTTGGCTCGGAGATCCCCAGCATTCCATTGAACAAACCTGAGGGAGCCAGGGAAGAGAAGAAGAAACAGGAAGTAAAGAGGAATAGCCAGGAGTAAGAGGCGGTGGTGAAGGTGCAGAGGGAGAAGATACCAAGTGGGCGGAAAAAGGGATAATAGGTTTGAAGGCGAGGATGGGGTGCGAGTACTGCATTGGCAGAAGAGGGCCAGATTGAGCAGTGGAGATATACCAGCTGGAGAAGTTCGAGGAGGAAGTCACAGTGCTGGTAGGTGTGGGATCTTTAAAAAAGCAGGGACGCAGCAGGGAGGGCAGCTCCAGGAGTGAGGCCGCCAAGAGTTCTGAGTCTGGAAAAGGAGAGTAGTGAGCACTTTAAATGAACCAAATTAAAGCATCTGCAGCATTGCACTGACCAGCTCTGCCAGGTCACATTTCCAGCGCACACCAAACAGGGAAAGACGGGACAGGGGTTAGAATGAACGTTGCCGCTCATCAGGAGAAACAGAAGAATGAGAAGACGGGCAAGAGAAAAGAGAAGACTGGCCGATTTCAAAGAAGCTGCGTGTTACCCTTCTGCGGTCGTTCAGGGGACTGCACGGCGAAAAAATGGTTTATGTGAGAGGAGTGCCCGAGGTAACTGGAACCCTCAGGAAGACCAACAGCCATTTTAACCCAACCCAAACGGGCTTGGGGACCGCACCACTGCGTTGAGGCGGCTGTTGATTGGTGCAGTTCAATTTTGCTTGGTTAACAGTGTATATACTATATCTACGACAGAAATTTCGCACTTCACTATACAAAAATATCGAAGTCAATACGTGTTTTGAGGAAGGACAGAAAATCCCTAATGATGATTAGAGTTAAAGTTAACTCAAAGTTAGAATTAGTTAAGGATAGAGACAGAAAATCAGCGCCATGCAGTGTAATTTATTTTTGTTGCGACAGGTTATTGTCGAGAGCTGTAATATGTGGTCATACGGTTTAGATCTGAGAACCATTAGGTTAACTGTTGTAAAAATGGTTGTAATTACTGTCTATTTTTTGAAGCGTTTAATTATTTTTTGAATTGTAGTAACGAAATATTTGATTTTCTTGCAAGCAATTCGTGATTTCTAAATTTTTGTTAGTGGGGGTTTCGTGACAAACGCGAAAGTACATTAGGGATTCCGCGATGACAAAAAGTTGAAAATTACTGATCTACATTTGTTCCGCCCATCGCCATGTATTTTTTCACAGCGATTTGACCTCATAGAGCGTAGTCTCTTGAGAATGTCACGCAAAGACTTTATAAGCAATTTCCCACAAAATTGATTGATATTGTGGTAAATTAAGTGATCTCGTGTTGTTTTGTTAGAAGTTTAAGTAAATATAGCTTCAAATTAGACCCCTACAGCAAACCAAACAATTAGCTCTTACTGAGAAGTAGTAGACGTTATAACCGGGCTTCCTACGGACTACTTCTAAAAGCCTTCCTTTGTGGTATTGTCTTTCTTTGGTCTTTGCCCTGTGGTTAAATAAGGCCGCATGTTTGACTCATATATATATAGCAGGTGCATCTGCTAGTATATATATATATATATATATATATATATATATATATATATATATATATATATATATAATGACCACGTGTATTTTCGCTATTCTTGTCAAAACGTCAACGTAGAGAAACGTGTAGGCTAGTAAATTTTCGTTTCGATCTGATTGTGCTTCGGATTTCTGTTCGGGCCTGAGTGTCTGTCCCCCTGCTTGTGTGGTAACCTTTATCGCCGAGAATTTTCGTTCTGTGCACGCTGGGAGAAGCTGCGCATATTTGTAAATAAAACACAGCAAGAAAGCTTCGACCGCTTCTTGTTTTTTGTTGATGAAGCAGAAAGGATTCGTAGAGCTAATATCACTAGCTCTACGAAGCCACTCTACTGGTTCAGTGCTCATCAACGACGGTACGTTTGGCGCGGGAATCAAAGAGTTAAAACCTGATGCTGCCGCATCATAAAGTCGAAACGAAAACTGCTTCATCGAAGATTGAAGTTGTATCAACCAGCAAGGGATTAAAGGCATCTATTACATTTCTGAAATTTGTCAAGTGAACGTACGCTAGAAGATGCCAGAAGGGGCGAAGCTATACCCCTGCAACGAAAGTATTGATATTTGTTGTATTTGTATAATCTCAGATTGCTCGAGACGGCTTAACGTGTGCTTAGCCGGAAAATTTAAATTGTTTCTTTGCTGGTCCCTAAATTGAAAGTATTTAGCTTTCTGTGTATTTCACCGTTTGTTAGATATATTACGGGTTTTGAAGTAAATTTCTTTGTGAATGATGTCGCTACTAAGTGGAGGGCTAAAGCATGCCGCAGTGGTTAAAGGTGCATCGGGGTGTGTGACCGAGGGATCGGTTCTCCCGGGATCAACTAGGGCATCTGGGGAGGAGCATCAGTTACCGGATGGTAGCATCTCTTCCACTGAGGGAGGTAAATTTGAACGTGAGGTTCGTTGTCAAAAAAGGTATCTTATTGCCCGCATTGGGGAACTTGGTCAAGAGCTCTCATTGTGTACCAATAGGCGAGAAGTTTTGCTTTGCTGGGATAAGCTCGAATATTTGGGCGAAGACGTGAGCATATTTCATCAATTGTTAAATCATAATGGAGACAATGCTGCCTCTGCTAATGTGCAGGACAAGTTGGGGCTCATCTTTGAAAGTTTAAGGCTAAAATGTCGGGATAAGATGAACCAAATAATACAGCAGCCCCATTTCGAGGTGCAGCCAGAGGATAGCGTGTCCAATGTAGGCACGGCCCTTTTTAGAAGTTCTGCTGGTGCCTTGGCCCTAATTGATTTGGAACTCCAGTGAGAGAAACTTCAAATCGAAGCTAAAAAGGCTCAAGCGCAAATGGAAGCGCAGCAAATGCAAGCAGAATTTGAATTGAGGGATGCTAAACTGAAGGCGGAACAGCGTGGGCAAGAAATTTTGACTAGAAGCGTTTTAGAGAAGACTCCCGGATCAGCTACAAAAGTAGAGTTTCCAGCAGGAAGTCCTACTCAGGCACGGGACCCGATGTGGCAGCCATTTTTGGACGTAGCAAGAAGGTGGACAATCAGGTTGTAGCCCCTCGAATTGAAGAGACTGATGTGGGCCTCGAGGACGCTGGTGACGCGTCGCACTCGGTTGAGCTCTTGCCTGGGATTACCTGTGGGGAAACCGCGTTGTCTGAACTTTGGGGCTCTAACGCGATTTTGAATGATATTTCTAACCCAGCTGCTCAAACAGAAAATTGTTTAGTGCTTTCTGCTACGACTAACCCTTTTACACAAAAGCATCCTTCTGTTCTTATACGGGGTGGTTTGTCTGCTAGTGGAGCCGGTAGATATTCGGGGCCGCCCCGAGCGAAGGTGCCTCCAGGATTCGACTGTGGCTTCGTTCAGGATTCAAGGCCGAGTAAAGTATTGCCACAACGTAGGGCTGATTGTCATGTATCTGAACGTGTGCGGGATGTGAATGATGTGGTTTTGAGTCAGTTCCCGCAGCGTGGTGACGTCAGAAAGTGCGTTTTAAGCCGATATCCACCAGCGGAGAAAAATCATCAAACCTCGGTAAAATTACATGACGGCTATCAAAATGAATTGGCTAGGGATGCTAGCAATGGCAGAATTATCGGTTTCTCGTCTTCATCTGGTAATTCGAGCGCAGAGCAGCAAAACCGCTTTTTTGAGCATCAGAATTGTAAAACCTTTATGGATAAAGCGGCGTTGATTGGCTATGATGGCGCTAACATGCCCTTCATATTCTTTAAAAATCGTATTTATGCGTTAATCGATAGTTGTCCCTTTGAGGGAGCTCGTCTCACTCTGCTGCAGCAACTTGTGCTTGAACAGCTGCACAAACGATCGCTAATTTAACATCTGACACGCTTGGCTTATCGGAGAAAGACACAATAGAAATGTCTTTAGAAAGGTTATCACAGTGATTTGGTGTCCGTGGCGGGTTTCTCTCGGAACCTGGAATTAGGAAGTATCGCTATGGTAATAAATTGGTCTCTTCGTCTGCGAATATTATGAAAGAATTTAAAGACCAATTAGATCAATGTTTTCTGTATGCCAGAGCGTATAACCAGCGTGAAAAATTAGAAGGTAGTTATATTTTGGATTTGGCTAAAAGGCTTCCCTTTGAAGCTAAGCAAAGGTATTTAGAATTTTTTCTCGATAAATGCGGTAGCACAAGTGAGCCCACTTATGAAAGTTTGGTCGATTTTGTAAAACGTGAAGAGTTGTGTAAATCCACTGATTTTGGAATAATGTTGTTTGGTGAGTCACAGAGTCATCAGGAAAATTAAAAATTTGATAAAAATAAAGCCACGTGTAGAGTAAGGCAGACCATGGCGAAATCAAATGGGTCGCACCCCTTGACAAAATCATCGGATAGTACTGCTGTTTACCGCGCAGGTAACAGCCGGAGCCAGAGGGTTGGTGGCGCTAGAAATGCACCAATGTGCATTTATTGCTCTTTAAGTGGTAAGGATCAATACCACTGGTTGTCAAGCTGTAGAGACGTTTTGCTGATAAATCCCAAAGACCGCAGGGATGTCGTGATGAAATCTGGGATGTGCTTGAATTGCTTGCGCAATCATTTTGTGAAAGATTGCACGTTTGGTAATAATTGCCGTAGGTGCGATAATGCTTGTGATAAAAAACACTATTTTCTCCTACACGATTACTTTGTTGATTCCGGGCATAGGCTGCCTAAAACGAGTGCTGAACCTGCAGTAACTATGCACAGTGTCAAAACTGAGAGCGTGAAAGCGGCGTATAATCGTGTGACTGCCGCACGCGTGATGAACTCCGCGACTGGCCACTCAAAGTTGATGTACAGCCAACATGATCCGAGGTTTCAGCTGACATTTATCGCCAGTAGCTTTGTAGAGGATTGAGGACTAGAGCCGTTTGACACCGCATCCTCTAAGTTGGATACTCTGGTTGGCGACAAAAATACTTCGGCTAATTTGGTTAAGTTCAATATTCAGCCTATAAATACTGAAGAGTTGTTTAGTGACGTGACTGCGACCGTTATCCCCCCCTTGGGTAGATGACGTTGAAACCTTGCCACATAAGCAGGATTTGAGCAATTTGCAACATTTTGACGGTGTGAAACTTGTTACTCTCGACAATTCTGATACTGTGGACATTATTGTTGGCAATGGCAATGCCTTTTGATGTGTACTATGGAAGAGCGCATGGGAGAAAGACGAGGTAAGCCTCATGTTTTATATTCACCCCCTGGGTTGGATGGCTTCTGGAGGAAGATCGCCCTTATATGCCAGGGCCACTAAGGTTCTTAGAGTGCAAACTTGTGTGATTAATGACCATCTGTCGCAATGTAAGCTTGACCTGGAAGCCCGTAATAGGGAACCTGCTTCATCAAAGGGTCGGCTTAGGGACTTGGCTGTGCAGAACGAAGCTTTGGATTTATCTCGTACTGACGAAATTGCCAAAGGTTTGGTAGAGCCAAATGTTAAGCTGTGCGATGATCATTTTGAAATTCCGCTGCCATTGAAAGCTGATATTGAATTGCCCAATAATTTAGCGCCTGCTAGAGACAGAGCTATCGCTTTGAGAAAAAAGGCTTTAAAGCAACATGATTTCTGCGAATTTCTTGTGGAAACTATGCAAAATTTGAAATCTAAAAGCTACATTGAAAAGGCTAATGAGTCTGTTTATGATAGTAGGCATGAGTGGTATTTGCCATATTTTGTGACGTCGCAGGCCAAGAAATGCATTGTTTATGATAGAAAGTCCAAATACAAAGGGGTATGCGTTGATGACATCATTATGACCGGTCCTGACTTGTTAAACCCGCTTGTTCAGGTGTTGACTAGGTTCCGCAAAGGTAAATACGCTTTGATGGTTGACATCACAAAAAGCTTTTTTCAAATAAGTTGCCTGTGGCACAAAGAGATTTATGTTGCTTATTGTGATTTGAAAACGATAATGTCCATAAGAGTAAGTTAGTTCCTTTTCGTTTTTGCGTGCATCCTAGGGATATAAAAAGTAGCCCGTATATTGCTTTCTTAGTCATTAAAAAGATGGTGGAACAAAGCCAGTGATTTGACGCTTGGTACTGAGTCAAAAAACATGTATATTGATGATTTTATTTTTTCTGCGGATAGCTTTGATGATGCGCAACTAATTCCCAATGAGGCGATTGCTTTGTTTCGTAGTCGCGGGTTCGAATTGGTAAAATGGAGTGCGAACAAAGAATCTGTGAATGTGTTGGTAGGAATGGATAGCGAATTACTGGCGCCATTCATTCGCGAAGTAGATTTGGAGACGAATAGTGTCGCTATGCCGTCAGTTAAAACTTTAGGCTGTGTGTGGGTAACGGAGTCTGACGAACTGCGCATTCAGTGCTCGCTAAAGCCTCTGACAAAGTATACTCGTAGAAGCATGCTTAGCCTACTTGGACAAAACTTTGATCCTTTAGGATTTGGCTATCCGTTTTTTCTGAAAGCGCGTCTGATCTTGAAACAGTTAGCTGTAGAGAAGTTTGCTTGTTGTGTCCTTGGGCAAGGCACTTAACGGGATGCCTCCACCTTCATGTGGCAGACAGGTGGCCCACCCGTACTTCACCGGGTTACAATTGTGAAGTTGCTAACCCAGCATGTCGTAAAAGGCGACTCTTGGGTACCCACCAATGGCAGTCCACCTTGTTGGTGGTGGGCTACCAATCACTCATGACAGGTTCGAAATGGGCTGCCATCTTTCCTCTAGCCTAATTTCAATTAGATTGAAGGCGTGAACCTGAATGGCCGTTCGTGCCGTATCTCCATCCCAAAAAAGAAGAAAGGTAGTCACAACAACATCAACTTGCCGGCTTGTTCTCCACATCTTCCTCTAAATGACGAGCGCCAAGCAGGGAAGCTGTGGATACCATTTTTTGAAGTCTTGTGGTATGACTCGACTTAGGAAATGAAACCCAGGTCTACTGACTTTAAAGCAGACGATCTAACCACTACAACATCGCGTTGGTTAAAACAATAAGAACAACTTAAAATTATAATCAATATGAATTAAAAACAATTTAAATTAAAATAGTAAGAACAATTTAAGAGGAGAGGGAGGGAGATACAAGAAACCAAGTTCTTCGTACAGCATTGACGTAGACAACACGAGAAAAAGCTCTCCAACAGCTGCTTTGTTGACATTGCTGGGTCAATTAGTAGATCTCCATGCAAAGTCAATCGCGGCCAGTTAGCATCGTCTTTGTAAGTGCGAGCAATATAGTCAGAATCTTAACGTTTGCCAATGAGAAAATTTTCTATATTTGTTAAATGAACAGCTGTAGCATCTGTTTTTGTTTTATTTGTTTTATTTGCCATATTTATCCTCCATTCACGAGAAAGCGAATTGTATCGCTATACTTTGGACGGGAAGTCCGCACTCGCTTGGGAGTTGCCTTTTTAGAGGTTTATGGGCCACCTGTCTTCCACATAAAGGTGGGGCGTACGTAAAGTGCCTTGCCCAAGGACACAACAAGCGAACTTGAAAAACGATCACTTGACCCAGAAATTGCGGAATCTAGCACTTCGTAATATAACTGTCTATTATTATCTTTGGCCTCTGCATGAAAGAAGGCATTTGAAGATTTATCAAGGCGTGGGAGAACTTTTCATTGTTTTGACAACTCCATCGTTCGCTTCTGTAGCACTCAAAATTCTACCCCATACAACATCGAATCTGGCATCATCCTTTGCGCTAGTGATAGAAGCTTTTGCGCAAGAAATAATATTCTGGACTTTGTAAAAATTAAGCTGAGCAACTTGCAACTATGCACCAGCGCTTTCAACAACGCTAAAAACCATCCGCATCACTTTAACGTAAAAATAAGTGTTGAATTTTCGCGTCATTAGTAGGGCAACCAAAAGTCAATAAAGTCAAATTTTTTCTGCCTTGTTTAGAAGTGATCAAACGTCCACAAACTAAATTTCAGGTTGATGCGATGACAGGTTTCAAAGTTATTAAGTCAAGAAAAAGTCAAGAAAAAGTCAAAATTCAGCGTTAGGTCAAAAAAAAAATTTAGCACATTTTCTTCTCGACATTAATTATTTCAGTGCCACGACTCACGAATAAATTAGGTAGGTTGTGCTAGGCTAAATTTTGCCGTTGAATTAGTTGATTTACCACCATTGCGTTCACATGTCTCAGCTTTCAGTGGGTCTATTGTGCAAATTGTGACGTAATAGTTTTGTATTGCCCACTAATGGGCGATTGAGTATTAAGTAGACTTGGCCTGGAAGGCAGGTAATGTGGTTGTCACGAATAAGGAAATTTGCCTCGTATGAGTTGTTTTCATATTTGTGTAAAGCGCTGCTTCATTTGTTCGCTCGGCTGCTGACTGAGAAAAGACCCTTTTTTCCTCGCAAGTGGATTGCTGTGTACGCCTTTTATTACGTCAAAATCGTCATTACGACATAGTAAAACTCCAGATCGGTCTAGTGATTCTACCTTCTTCAAAGAATTTCGATAGACGATTAACATAACTTGTAATGCTTTTTTCCTTTTGTTCACGTGATTTCGTTCGAGCGTTGTCTGATTATTTCGTCAATGTTTATACAAGACGACGGGATTTTCTTTGCCCAGAGAGAGAGAGGGAGAGCGGGTGATAGAAAGGAGATCGGTTTGACGGATTAAGGAAGGGCCATTGTGTTTTTTTTGAAATAATTTATTGTGGATTTCGTTGACGTGGAGAGTTAATGAACAGTTATTGGTGGACTTATTTTGCAGTCTTTCTTGATTGTGTGGTAAAGTGATTAATTTTGGGATCGTTGAGCGAAGAAGTTTTGAAGTCGTAAAGTACCATTTCTGTGAATACATTATTCTGTTATTAAAGTGGTTTGAGGCGTTTTAGTGGAAGCCAATCTTTTCCAAGTTTTTATTAAGTTGTAGCCAGACCTAATTATCCGAGCGACTAACCGGCGCGATGGTGCAGTGGTTAGAGCGTCCACATTGTAGTCGGTAGACCTGGGGTTCATTCCCTAAGTCGAGTCATACCAAAAGATTTAAAAAAATGGTATTCACAGCTTCCCTGCTTGGCGCTCAGCATAAAAAAGGGATAGTGTGGAGAACAAGCCGGCAAGCTTGCTTGTTGTGTCCGTAAAGTGCCTTGCTACAACAAGGCATTCAAAAAGCAAAACATTGTGCCATTATTTTGATAGAAACTTCGGATGTGTCAGGTAAAGAATAAATAAGCATTTGTTTCTGTTACTGCCGTATGATGGCAGTAAGAGCTTAAGGAAGCCAGTACCGAACTCAGTATTTTATTTCAATTCGCTATCATTATCGTAATTTGTGGCGCTGGTAATTGTGTTAGTTTCAGGCGTAATTTGTTTCAAAGCTCGTGCTACTTTATTTGCAAATCCTACCAAACGACAATTGAACAGAATCAAGAAAGGACTAGAGTATTTTCGGATCGTGTAACGAAGTTTTATTATTTGTTGTTTTAGAATTTCAAAATTTAAATGTATGACTAATATGAATTTGTGCTAATGCAATTAACTCCAAATTGAACCAAGTGTCACAATTGCTAGTAAGCTTGTTGCTTTTGTTAATTTATGATTAGTTGTTTATTTTTGTTTATTCGTAGATAACAGTCTCTCAATATACCTCAAACTCAACAAAAGTGTTGTGAGATCAGTCTTGAGGCAGTGAAGCTTCGAAAAACGCCCATGTGACGGTAACTAACTGCAATCGCCGTCACAGTTTCCGTATCGCTATGGACAACTGAGATGTGCAAGAGGTATTCTGCACCTTCTGTAAAACTACGTCAATCACAAGTAAAGAGCTATTTAAAATCGTAAAAGGCGTTCTTTCCAGGTTTCAGCAACCAATTGATAAATGTAGAAACCAGTGCTACGATGGCGTTGCCAATGTCTTGGGACACGTTAAAACGGATTGCGTAAAAAGTTGATTCATGAAGAAAGTCGAGCTATTCACGTTTATTGTAGAGCGCACAAACTCAATCTAGTTGTTCGAAATTGCTCTAAAAAATAGCAAGAATGTGGTGGGACTAGTAGAAAACCTTATTGGTTTTCGTGGTTCTCCGAAAAGATTGTCGTGGTTTTACCAGTTTCATGCATACGAAGGTAACCATTAACTTTCACCATTGAGGCCATTTTGCCCCAATCGCTAAATTGTGCAACTAATTTCTTTCAAAGCCATTAGTCATAACTATAGGCTACGCCAATTATCATGTGGCAGCAAGAAATTGACGACCAAGTTCAAACAGATTCTGGAATAAAAGCTGGTGGTTTTTTGCCTATGACTAGGGCAACCAATTTTTGACCTAAAAATCTTAAAATTTTGACTTAAACTTTTACAAATTTTGACCAATAAGTTCATGCGCTTGCAACTGTGCAAAATGCAAAAATTTTATTAGAAATCAAACTGTTAGCATAAAAGTCTACTTGTTTCCAATCAAATAACACAAAAACGAAACAACATGAAAGACTCAAGCAAACTACAGGTAAGAAACAGGTAACGAAAGTTGCTCGAAAAAGAATAAGAGATGAGTATGCAGTATCTTTCAGTATCCTGAAGTCACTGACAATATTATGCGGTGTTGTACTTCAGCATCAAGTAGTGACTCACATTATCGTCTTTAAAGTTTCTGTCTCTCGCCAGAAGTTTTCCTAAAATAGAAAAGCTTCTCTCTACTGAAGCAGAGGTTGCTTGGGAGTTGCTTAGCAGGCTGTACAAATGTGGCGAAATATCATCTCGTCCCATTTTCACAGTGCAGTTGATGTCATTCCTTGACATTCTTTCTTAAATATATCTTCCAATTTGGCAGCCATCAACACCAAATTCAAGGGATGTCATTTTTTGATAAGCTTCTCAAATAGTGCAACGGCTGTCTTCCATCTTCTGAATTGCGTCAACTAGTGCACTGTACTGCTCCTCTATTTCTACAAGTTGAGTAGCTAAGTTGGGAGCTTTTACAGCCTCTTGAGCACACCGCACGAGGACACCGCCATCATGGAAGCCTTGCAGAATATTTCTAACTTCTGGAAGATTTCTTGAGTAATAGAAAGCAGCTGTCAACCAACTGCCCCATCTAGTTACAACTGGCTGTGGAGGTTGGCCGATGGAAGTAAAAAAAGCTCTTCTTGATCTGTTCTTAATGGTCACTGCTTTTACCCTGGCAACCAACTCATCAACAGAAGGATAGCTAGCTCTCACTTTCATAGCACAATTATGCAGAAGATGAGCCATGCATGTTACCTGGAAGAGCCTGGGATATAGTTTTTTTAACAGGACTCCAGCAGCAGTCATGTATCTCGCTGCGTCCGTTGACAACAAGCAAAAGTTTTCTCGTACAACACCAAGAGAGTGAACTGCATCGTCAATTTCTCGAGTTACGATGTTACTGTCCACAGACTGCGAAAGAGTCTTACAGTTGAATAGCAACGTTTTTTCAGGAGCTGTCAACTTACCAACTAAGATATTCAAAAACTGTTTGTCATTTTGTCACTCTCATCTACAACCATAAACATTTCTTGGTCTTTCAAATAATCTTTCAATCGTAATGCTTCTTCTTTAGCTAACTTCTCAACTTTCGAACGACATTTTCCCTCGGAAGGTAACGGATTACCAAGCTCTTGACAGGTGACCATTTCTCAACTTGTGCAATGGTATGTCAGCACAAAGGAACGCCGTAGTAACTTTTTCTGCAAAATCCGGTATAGGAGTTTTTAAGAAATGTTTGCGTACTTGCCTTTTCATGTAAGAAGCCTCTTTGGTGTTTTGCACTGCCACGGTGTGAATCCACCATAAACTTTTTGTCGCATTTCACTATGCAGTCACAAACTTTGCAAAAGAGTTCACCTTTAGGTGTTGAGGTAAACTCAGAATCGTATTCATGCAGTATATTACGAACTTTAGAAGAATATGATTGCTTAACCTTAGGCATGATAGCTAGAAGCAAACGAAAACACCAGTAAGTTAAAATTGAACACTGTATGCAAAATGACTTGAGCATTTAACTAACCTAGAAGAGAGACCACTGTCGCGTTTTTAATGTATGTGATATTATTAATAGAACTTTCGGTTCTATCTCAATTTCAAATTTCTTTTAAAATTGAGGCGACTTGTGATAATGTGTGTGTGTGTGTGTGTGTGTGTGTGTGTGTGTGTGTGTGTGTTTACCCCTCCTCTTCCTTGGGATGGAGGTACGGCATGAACGGTAATTCAGGTTCATGCCGTCAACCTAATTGATATTAGGCTAGGGGAAAGATGGCAGCCCATTTCGAACGAGTCTTGAGTGACTGGTAGCCCCACCACCAACAAGGCGGACTGCCACTGGTGGGTACCCAAGAGTCGTCTGACATGCTAGGTTAGCAACTTCACAATTGTAATCCGGTGAAGTACGGGTAGCCCACCTGTCTGCCACATAAAGGTGGAGGCGTCCCGTTAAGCGCCTTGCCCAAGGACACAACAATCAAGCTTGCTGGCTTGTTCTCCACACATCCCTTTTTTATGCTGAGCGCCAAGCAGGGAAGCTGTGAATACCATTTTTTTAAATCTTTTGGTATGACTCGACTTAGGGAATGAACCCCAGGTCTACCGACTACAATGTGGACGCTCTAACCACTGCACCATCGCGCCGGTTAGTCGCTCGGATAATTAGGTCTGGCTACAACTTAATAAAAACTTGGAAAAGATTGGCTTCCACTAAAACGCCTCAAACCACTTTAATAACAGAATAATGTATTCACAGAAATGGTACTTCACGACTTCAAAACTTCTTCGCTCAACGATCCCAAAATTAATCACTTTACCACACAATCAAGAAAGACTGCAAAATAAGTCCACCAATAACTGTTCAATAGCTCTCCACGTCAACGAAATCCACAATAAATTATTTCAAAAAAAAACACAATGGCCCTTCCTTAATCCGTCAAACCGATCTCCTTTCTATCACCCGCTCTCCCTCTCTGTCTCTGGGCAAAGAAAATCCCGTCGTCTTATATAAAAATTGACGAAATAATCAGACAACGCTCGAACGAAATCACGTGAACAAAAGGAAAAAAGCATTACAAGTTATGTTAATCGTCTATCGAAATTCTTTGAAGAAGGTAGAATCACTAGACCGATCTGGAGTTTTACTATGTCGTAATGACGATTTTGACGTAATAAAAGGCGTACACAGCAATCCACTTGCGAGGAAAAAAGGGTCTTTTCTCAGTCAGCAGCCGAGCGAACAAATGAAGCAGCGCTTTACACAAATATGAAAACAACTCATACGAGGCAAATTTCCTTATTCGTGACAACCACATTACCTGCCTTCCAGGCCAAGTCTACTTAATACTCAATCGCCCATTAGTGGGCAATACAAAACTATTACGTCACAATTTGCACAATAGACCCACTGAAAGCTGAGACATGTGAACGCAATGGTGGTAAATCAACTAATTCAACGGCAAAATCTAGCCTAGCACAACCTACCTAATTTATTCGTGAGTCGTGGCACTGAAATAATTAATGTCGAGAAGAAAATGTGCTAAATTTTTTTTTGACCTAACGCTGAATTTTGACTTTTTCTTGACTTAATAACTTTGAAACCTGTCATCGCATCAACCTGAAATTTAGTTTGTGGACGTTTGATCACTCCTAAACAAGGCAGAAAAAATTTGACTTTATTGACTTTTGGTTGCCCTACTAATGACGTGAAAATTCAACACTTATTTTTACGTTAAAGTGATGCGGATGGTTTTTAGCGTTGTTGAAAGCGCTGGTGCACAGTTGCAAGTTGCTCAGCTTAATTTTTACAAAGTCCAGAATATTATTTCTTGCGCAAAAGCTTTTATCGCTAGCGCAAAGGATGATGCCAGATTTGATGTTGCATGGAGTAGAATTTTGAGTGCTACAGAAGCGAACGATGGAGTTGTCAAAACAATGAAAAGTTCTCCCACGCCTTGATGAATCTTCAAATGCCTTCTTTCATGCAGAGGCCAAAGATAATAATAGACAGTTATATTACGAAGTGCTAGATTCCGCAATTTCTGGGTCAAGTGATCGTTTTTCAAGTTCGCTTGTTGTGTCCTTGGGCAAGGCACTTTACGTACGCCCCACCTTTATGTGGAAGACAGGTGGCCCATAAACCTCTAAAAAGGCAACTCCCAAGCGAGTGCGGACTTCCCGTCCAAAGTATAGCGATACAATTCGCTTTCTCGTGAATGGAGGATAAATATGGCAAATAAAACAAAAACAGATGCTACAGCTGTTCATTTAACAAATATAGAAAATTTTCTCAATGGCAAACGTTAAGATTCTGACTATATTGCTCGCACTTACAAAGACAATGCTAACTGGCCGCGATTGACTTTGCATAGAGATCTACTAATTGACCCAGCAATGTCAACAAAGCAGCTGTTGGAGAGCTTTTTCTCGTGTTGTCTACGTCAATGCTGTACGAAGAACTTGGTTTCTTGTATCTCCCTCCCTCTCCTCTTAAATTGTTCTTACTATTTTAATTTAAATTGTTTTTAATTCATATTGATTATAATTTTAAGTTGTTCTTATTGTTTTAACCAACGCGATGTTGTAGTGGTTAGATCGTCTGCTTTAAAGTCAGTAGACCTGGGTTTCATTTCCTAAGTCGAGTCATACCACAAGACTTCAAAAAATGGTATCCACAGCTTCCCTGCTTGGCGCTCGTCATTTAGAGGAAGATGTGGAGAACAAGCCGGCAAGTTGATGTTGTTGTGACTACCTTTCTTCTTTTTTGGGATGGAGATACGGCACGAACGGCCATTCAGGTTCACGCCTTCAATCTAATTGAAATTTGGCTAGAGGAAAGATGGCAGCCCATTTCGAACCTGTCATGAGTGATTAGTAGCCCACCACCAACAAGGTGGACTGCCATTGGTGGGTACCCAAGAGTCGCCTTTTACGACATGCTGGGTTAGCAACTTCACTAGGTTCTATCTCAATTTCAAATTTCTTTTAAAATTGAGGCGACTTGTGATAATGTGTGTGTGTGTGTGTGTGTGTGTGTGTGTGTGTGTGTGTGTGTGTGTGTGTGTTTACCCCTCCTCTTCCTTGGGATGGAGGTACGGCATGAACGGTAATTCAGGTTCATGCCGTCAACCTAATTGATATTAGGCTAGGGGAAAGATGGCAGCCCATTTCGAACGAGTCTTGAGTGACTGGTAGCCCCACCACCAACAAGGCGGACTGCCACTGGTGGGTACCCAAGAGTCGTCTGACATGCTAGGTTAGCAACTTCACAATTGTAATCCGGTGAAGTACGGGTGGGCCACCTGTCTGCCACATGAAGGTGGAGGCATCCCGTTAAGTGCCTTGCCCAAGGACACAACAAGCAAACTTTTCTATAGCTAACTGTTTCAAGATCAGACGCGCTTTCAGAAAAAACTGATAGCCAAATCCTAAAGGATCAAAGTTTTGTCCAAGTAGGCTAAGCATGCTTCTACGAGTATACTTTGTCAGAGGCTTTAGCGAGCACTGAATGCGCAGTTCGTCAGACTCCGTTACCCACACACAGCCTAAAGTTTTAACTGACGGCATAGCGACACTATTCGTCTCCAAATCTACTTCGCGAATGAATGGCGCCAGTAATTCGCTATCCATTCCTACCAACACATTCACAGATTCTTTGTTCGCACTCCATTTTACCAATTCGAACCCGCGACTACGAAACAAAGCAATCGCCTCATTGGGAATTAGTTGCGCATCATCAAAGCTATCCGCAGAAAAAATAAAATCATCAATATACATGTTTTTTGACTCAGTACCAAGCGTCAAATCACTGGCTTTGTTCCATCATCTTTTTAATGACTAAGAAAGCAATATACGGGCTACTTTTTATATCCCTAGGATGCACGCAAAAACGAAAAGGAACTAACTTACTCTTATGGACATTATCGTTTTCAAACCACAATAAGCGACATAAATCTCTTTGTGCCACAGGCAACTTATTTGAAAAAAGCTTTTTGTGATGTCAACCATCAAAGCGTATTTACCTTTGCGGAACCCAGCCAACACCTGAACAAGCGGGTTTAACAAGTCAGGACCGGTCATAATGATGTCATCAACGCATACCCCTTTGTATTCGGACTTTCTATCATAAACAATGCGTTTCTTGGCCTGCGACGTCACAAAATATGGCAAATACCACTCATGCCTACTATCATAAACAGACTCATTAGCCTTTTCAATGTAGCCTTTAGATTTCAAATTTTGCATAGTTTCCACAAGAAATTCGCAGAAATCATGTTGCTTTAAAGCCTTTTTTCTCAAAGCGATAGCTCTGTCTCTAGCAAGCGCTAAATTATTGGGCAGTTCAATATAAGCTTTCAATGGCAGCGGAATTTCAAAATGATCATCGCACAGCTTAACATTTGGCTCTACCAAACCTTTGGCAATTTCGTCAGTACGAGATAAACCCAAAGCTTCGTTCTGCACAGCCAAGTCCCTAAGCTGACCCTTTGATGAAGCAGGTTCCCTATTACGGGCTTCCAGGTCAAGCTTACATTGCGACAGATGGTCATTAATCACACAAGTTTGCACTCTAAGAACCTTAGTGGCCCTGGCATATAAGGGCGATCTTCCTCCAGAAGCCATCCAACCCAGGGGGTGAATATAAAACATGAGGCTTACCTCGTCTTTCTCCCATGCGCTCTTCCATAGTACACATCAAAAAGCATTGCCATTGCCAATAATAATGTCCACAGTATCAGAATTGTCGAGAGTAACAAGTTTCACACCGTCAAAATGTTGCAAATTGCTCAAATCCTGTTTATGTGGCAAGGTTTCAACGTCATCTACCCAAGGGGGGGATAACGGTCGCAGTCACGTCACTAAACAACTCTTCAGTATCTATAGGCTGAATATTGAACTTAACCAAATTAGCCGAAGTATTTTTGTCGCCAACCAGAGTATCCAACTTAGAGGATGCGGTGTCAAACGGCTCTAGTCCTCAATCCTCTACAAAGCTACTGGCGATAAATGTCAGCTGAGACCCCGGATCATGTTGGCTGTACATCAACTTTGAGTGGCCAGTCGCGGAGTTCACCACGCGTGCGGCAGTCACACGATTATACGCCGCTTTCACGCTCTCAGTTTTGACACTGTGCATAGTTACTGCAGGTTCAGCACTCGTTTTAGGCAGCCTATGCCCGGAATCAACAAAGTAATCGTGTAGGAGAAAATAGTGTTTTTTATCACAAGCATTACCGCACCTACGGCAATTATTACCAAACGTGCAATCTTTCACAAAATGATTGCGCAAGCAATTCAAGCACATCCCAGATTTCATCACGACATCCCTGCGGTCTTTGAGATTTATCAGCAAAACGTCTCTACAGCTTGACAACCAGTGGTATTGATCCTTACCACTTAAAGAGCAATAAATGCACATTGGTGCATTTCTAGCGCCACCAACCCTCTGGCTCCGGCTGTTACCTGCGCGGTAAACAGCAGTACTATCCGATGATTTTGTCAAGGGGTGCGACCCATTTGATTTCGCCGTGGTCTGCCTTACTCTACACGTGGCTTTATTTTTATCAAATTTTTAATTTTCCTGATGGCTCTGTGACTCACCAAACAACATTATTCCAAAATCAGTGGATTTACACAACTCTTCACGTTTTACAAAATCGACCAAACTTTCATAAGTGGGCTCACTTGTGCTACCGCATTTATCGAGAAAAAATTCTAAATACCTTTGCTTAGCTTCAAAGGGAAGCCTTTTAGCCAAATCCAAAACAAAACTACCTTCTAATTTTTCACGCTGGCTATACGCTCTGGCATACAGAAGACATTGATCTAATTGGTCTTTAAATTCTTTCATAATATTCGCAGACGAAGAGACCAATTTATTACCATAGCGATACTTCCTAATTCCAGGTTCCGAGAGAAACCCGCCACGGACACCAAATCACTGTGATAACCTTTCTAAAGACATTTCTATTGTGTCTTTTTCCGATAAGCCAAGCGTGTCAGATGTCAAATTAGCGATCGTTTGTGCAGCTGTTCAAGCACAAGTTGCTGCAGCAGAGTGAGACGAGCTCCCTCAAAGGGACAACTATCGATTAACGCATAAATACGATTTTTAAAGAATATGAAGGGCATGTTAGCGCCATCATAGCCAATCAACGCCGCTTTATCCATAAAGGTTTTACAATTCTGATGCTCAAAAAAGCGGTTTTGCTGCTCTGCGCTCGAATTACCAGATGAAGACGAGAAACCGATAATTCTGCCATTGCTAGCATCCCTAGCCAATTCATTTTGATAGCCGTCATGTAATTTTACCGAGGTTTGATGATTTTTCTCCGCTGGTGGATATCGGCTTAAAACGCACTTTCTGACGTCACCACGCTGCGGGAACTGACTCAAAACCACATCATTCACATCCCGCACACGTTTAGATACATGACAATCAGCCTTACGTTGTGGCAATACTTTACTCGGCCTTGAATCCTGAACGAAGCCACAGTCGAATCCTGGAGGCACTTTCGCTCGGAGCGGCCCCGAATATCTACCGGCTCCACTAGCAGACAAACCACCTCGTATAAGAACAGAAGGATGCTTTTGTGTAAAAGGGTTAGTCGCAGCAGAAAGCAGTAAACAATTTTCTGTTTGAGCAGCTGGGTTAGAAATATCATTCAAAATCGCGTTAGAGCCCCAAGGTTCAGACAACGCGGTTTCCCCACAGGCAATCCCAGGCAAGAGCTCAACCGAGTGCGACGCGTCACCAGCGTCCTCGAGGCCCACATCAGTCTCTTCAATTCGAGGGGCTACAACCTGATTGTCCACCTTCTTGCTACGTCCAAAAATGGCTGCCACATCGGGTCCGTTGCCTGAGTAGGACTTCCTGCTGGAAAGCCTACTTTTGTAGCTGATCCGGGAGTCTTCTCTAAAACGCTTCTAGTCAAAATTTCTTGCCCACGCTGTTCCACCTTCAGTTTAGCATCCCTCAATTCAAATTTTGCTTGCATTTGCTGCGCTTCCATTTGCGCTTGAGCCTTTTTAGCTTCGATTTGAAGTTTCTCTCACTGGAGTTCCAAATCAATTAGGGCCAAGGCACCAGCAGAACTTCTAAAAAGGGCCGTGCCTACATTGGACACGCTATCCTCTGGCTGCACCTCGAAATGGGGCTGCTGTATTATTTGGTTCATCTTATCCCGACATTTTAGCCTTAAACTTTCAAAGATGAGCCCCAACTTGTCCTGCACATTAGCAGAGGCAGCATTGTCTCCATTATGACTTAACAATTGATGAAATTTGCTCACGTCTTTGCCCAAATATTCGAGCTTATCCCAGCAAAGCAAAACTTCTCGCCTATTGGTACACAATGAGAGCTCTTGACCAAGTTCCCCAATGCAGGCAATAAGATACCTTTTTTGACAACGAACCTCACGTTCAAATTTACCTCCCTCAGTGGAAGAGATGCTACCATCCGGTAACTGATGCTCCTCCCCAGATGCTCTAGTCGATCCCGGGAGAACCGATCCCTCGGTCACACACCCCGATGCACCTTTAACCACTGCGGCATGCTTTAGCCCGCCACTTACTAGCGACATCATTCACAAAGAAATTTACTTCAAAACCCGTAATATATCTAACAAACGGTGAAATACACAGAAAGCTAAATACTTTCAATTTAGGGACCAGCAAAGAAACAATTTAAATTTTCCGGCTAAGCACACGTTAAGCCGTCTCGAGCAATCTGAGATTATACAAATACAACAAATATCAATACTTTCGTTGCAGGGGTATAGCTTCGCCCCTTCTGGCATCTTCTAGCGTACGTTCACTTGACAAATTTCAGAAATGTAATAGATGCCTTTAATCCCTTGCTGGTTGATACAACTTCAATCTTCGATGAAGCAGTTTTCGTTTCGACTTTATGATGCGGCAGCATCAGGTTTTAACTCTTTGATTCCCGCGCCAAACGTATCGTCGTTGATGAGCACTGAACCAGTAGAGTGGCTTCGTAGAGCTAGTGATATTAGCTCTACGAATCCTTTCTGCTTCATCAACAAAAAACAAGAAGCGGTCGAAGCTTTCTTGCTGTGTTTTATTTACAAATATGCGCAGCTTCTCCCAGCGTGCACAGAACGAAAATTCTCGGCGATAAAGGTTACCACACAAGCAGGGGGACAGACACTCAGGCCCAAACAGAAATCCGAAGCACAATCAGATCGAAACGAGAATTTACTACTCGTTTCTCTACGTTGACGTTTTGACAAGAATAGCGAAAATACACGTGGTCACTATATATATACTAGCAGATGCACCTGCTATATATATGAGTCAAACATGTAGCCTTATTTAACCACAGGGCAAAGACCAAAGAAAGACAATACAACAAAGGAAGGCTTTTAGAAGTAGTCCGTAGGAAGCCCGGTTATGACGTCTACTACTTCTCAGTAAGAGCTAATTGTTTGGTTTGCTGTAGGGGTCTAATTTGAAGCTATATTTACTTAAACTTCTAACAAAACAACACGAGATCACTTAATTTACCACAATATCAATCAATTTTGTGGGAAATTGCTTATAAAGTCTTTGCGTGACATTCTCAAAAGACTACGCTTTATGAGGTCAAATCGCTGTGAAAAAATACATGGCGATGGGCGGAACAAATGTAGATCAGTAATTTTCAACTTTTTGTCATCGCGGAATCCCTAATGTACTTTCGCGTTTGTCACAAAACCCCCACTAACAAAAATTTAGAAATCACGAATTGCTTGCAAGAAAATCAAATATTTCGTTGCTACAATTCAAAAAATAATTAAACGCTTCAAAAAATAGACAGTAATCAGTCCCGTAGCACTCCAACTTCGGGCCCCCCCCAAAGTAAGCGCAAGAGCCCCTGCGCACAGGTCATATCACTTTAGAGGTGTAAAATTGAAAAGCTGCATTAAGAAAATACACCACAATTTGTACATAAGTAAACAGGCTAATGTCAGAATAAAGCATGCCGATACCGAAGGTGCAAGTCATAAAAAATTCGGCACCGATGCCAGAGTTCAGTAGGACATTTATGCAGATACTGCGAAACGAAAGCAATGACACTGAAAAACATGAAAAAGTTATAAAAACACAGTATCATTTAAATAGTCTGGAGCGAACCTTTTTGTTCGCAAATGCTGTTATGACATTGTCATAATCAAGAGATCGGGCGCAGTCATTTTCGATTGACAACATGGCTAATGAAGATAGTCTACTGTCTGTCATAGACGTTCTATTAAAAGTTTTGATCAGTTTCAATTTGCTGAAGCTTCTTTCAGCGCTGGCAACAGTCACGGGGCAAGTTAGTAAGATTCGAAGTGCGATGTACACATTCGGATACAATTCAAATAAATGAGTCTTTAGAAGATAGTTCAGAAAGTCTTGAGCCGTATTGAGATTGCGTTTTTTTTTGTAAAATTAAAACAAACCGCTGTAGCTCAGCGCTCATTTCATCAGAATCAATGTCACCGAAGTTTTTTTGGAACTCTTTACAGCAAGTAAGAAGAGCATTTTCTTGTTGCACAAGCAAAAGTTTGTCTCGTGTGTACAAAAACGAAAAGGCGGAAGAAACCTCACGTAACAAATTAAAGCGCTCCTTTATTGACATAATAGCCTGGTCTACTAATGGATAGAAAAAGTTGCTTTTAAATTTCAGTTCAGGAGTAGCTCGTTGTTCCTCTTCACCTTGGTAATCAAACAATCTTCTTTTCTTTCCACTTCTTGACGGAGGAAAAGAAGGATCAATATCCAATTCCTGTGCTATTTCAACAGCAGATGTTGCGGCACTGTCATAACCCGTTGTGCGATAGTTTTGCAAAAACTTTTCAGTTGCCTGGATTTCCGTTTCCATTGTATGAAGGGAGACTCCATACGATTGAAGAATCTTGCTTGCTTTATTGACTTGGAATAGGATATCATACCAAATAAACACCGACAAAAGAAAACTCCAGTTTGATAAATGAGCTATCAACGATTTTGTTTGTGAGGCAGCTCTTCCATCTTTTCTTTCTATGGAAATGGCTTCCAAGTCTTTCAGTGCCAGCAACACCTCTTTTAAATTGTATCGAAGAGGTTTGATGCATTTAATTCTGCTTTCCCAACGAGTATCAGATTGTGACTTTATGGACAGCTCCACATGTTTCTTCAAAATTTCCCAACGCTGAGCAGAGGAAGAAAACAGCACATACAACCTTGTAAGTACTCCAAAAAATGTCAATGCGTCCGTCGATGAATTAGCACTGTCAACAACAACTAAGTTAAGGGTATGGTTTGCACAGGGCACGTAAACAGCTTTGGGGTTGATGTCTAGCATTCTTGCTTGGACCCCAGAATGTTTTCCTTTCATGTTAGCACCATTATCATATGACTGACCTCGACAATCAGACAATTCGAGTTGCAGTTCGGTCGCTTTTTCTAAGAAAGCGTCCAACAAGCCTTTCCCAGTACTGTCACTTATTCTCAAGTAGCCAAAAAATGTTTTTAACAACAGCAGCTTCTTCATTACATAGTACATAACGGAGAATGACAGACATTTGTTCATGATGTGACATATCTGGAGTGCAGTCCAAAATTATAGAAAAATATTTTGCCAATTTCAATTGCTGTAAATTTTCTTTTTCAGCTTCTGTCGCTAGCAATTCAATTAGTTCATTTTGTATGGTAGGACTGAAATAGTGATCTTTAGTGTTTTTATTCTTGATTCTGTCTTGAAGCTCTTTTAGGATCGGATCTCTTCTTGCCAAAAGCTCAAATATACCCAGAAAATTTCCATTGTGAGGAGATCCTAAGACTTCTTCAGATCCTCTAAAAGCAAGATTCCTTTCCGATAGAAACAAGGCAATGTCGATAAGTCTCTCTAAAACATTTCTCCAAAAACGTCTTTCATTGAAAAAAATATTCATCTCGCGTTTGTCGATAGTGGATGAATTTTTTATCCCTTCAGCTAGCAACATCCATTGACTGCAGCATTCTTGGTGGGAAATGCCGTTTTCATGGTCTTTCAGTTTTTTCGAAAAACCCTCCCATGTATTTATACCACTACAAAAGGGGCTTAGTGTTTTTCCAAATAGCTTACAACAAAAGCAAAAAACTTGATCTGATTCCCCAGAATAAACTAGCCACGACCGTGAAACACTTTCACCATTAGGTAACACACGTTTATAATGGTTGGAGGAAAAACGTCGCCTTGGAGTTGTGTTATTATATGGAAAATTCATTATTAGTTCATGTGGTCCACGCTTTACTATATCACATCGTTGAGCATCAGAAATACTTTCAGGCCATTTACATGGGTCATCAGGGATAGGGGTAAATTGAGATTCAGTTATTTTTGATATTGAAGGTTGCGTATTGGCAGGTAAATCACAACTTAGATTTTCTGGAAATTCACAATCACTTTGATGCTGATCGTCATAGTCTTCCTTTTCTTGTACACTATAGTTTTCTTCATCCCTCTCGGTACTAGTGCCAGGTCTACTCTGCTCAGTAATCTTGAAAAAATCTGTCATCTTGGGCAATTTCGCTACAGCATCTCGAGCAGTGGCTGCTTCTTTTCTCTTTTGAGCACCACTTTTTTAACGTTTCATTCTATACAATGTCAATAAAATACTTTATCTGCACTCTGCAGTGTATATATATTGTCCCGGTATATATAGCCAAACAGAATTCCAGACCATTCTATGATTGTTGCGTAACAACGGCATTGTTACGTCAATCGAATATTCAAGATTCTACCAGAAAATCAATCAAAATATTCTAGATTTTGCGAGATAAAATGACGTTGCATTCACTTATGATGTCACAAGCCAATTTCTTCCTACAGTTTAAATCGGTTGTAAACAAGTCTGCTGAACTGAAAATAGTCACGTAGCCAAAAAGCAATTTCAGACTAACTTGGGCCCCCAAAGTTGGCCTGGGCCCCCCCCAATTGGGGGATTTGGGGGGCGGCTGCTACGTCTCTGACAGTAATTACAACCATTTTTACAACAGTTAACCTAATGGTTCTCAGATCTAAACCGTATGACCACATATTACAGCTCTCGACAATAACCTGTCGCCACAACAATAAATTACACTGCATGGCGCTGATTTTCCGTCTCTATCCTTAACTAATTCTAACTTTGAGTTAACTTTAACTCTAATCATCATTTTCTGTCCTTCCTCAAAACACGTATTGACTTCGATATTTTTGTATAGTGAAGTGCGAAATTTCTGTCGTAGATATAGTATAGGCTATACATGTTAACCGAGCAAAATTGAACTGCACTAATCAACAGCCGCCTCAACGCAGTGGTGCGGTCCCCAACTCCGTTTGGGTTGGGTTAAAATGGCTGTTGGTCTTCCTGAGGGTTCCAGTTACCTCGGGCACTCCTCTCACATAAACCATTTTTTCGTCGTGCAGTCCCCTGAACGACCGCAGAAGGGTAACACGCAGCTTCTTTGAAATCGGCCAGTCTTCTCTTTTCTCTTGCCCGTCTTCTCATTCTTCTGTTTCTCCTGATGAGCAGCAACGTTCATTCTAACCCTTGTCCCGTCTTTCCCTGTTTGGTGTGCGCTGGAAATGTGACCTGGCAGAGCTGGTCAGTGCAATGCTGCAGATGCTTTAATTTGGTTCATTTAAAGTGCTCACTACTCTCCTTTTCCAGACTCAGAACTCTTGGCGGCCTCACTCCTGGAGCTGCCCTCCCTGCTGCGTCCCTGCTTTTTTAAAGATCCCACACCTACCAGCACTGTGACTTCCTCCTCGGACTCCTCCAGCTGGTATATCTCCACTGCTCAATCTGGCCCTCTTCTGCCAATGCAGTACTCGCACCCCATCCTCGCCTTCAAACCTATTATCCCTTTTTCCGCCCACTTTGTATCTTCTCCCTCTGCACCTTCACCACCGCCTCATACTCCTGGCTATTCCTCTTTACTTCCTGTTTCTTCTTCTGTTCCCCGGCTCCCTCAGGTTTGTTCAATGGAATGCTGGGGATCTCCGAGCCAAGAACACTGAATTGCTACATTTTATTTCGTCTCATCCCGTTGACCTTATTTGTATCCAGGAATCCTAAAATTGTAAACAGAATTATGTCACAATCTGCAACTTGCTATCACAAGATTCGATTACTATTTATACTGTATACACGGAACACCACAACATATAAGAAATCAATATACTGAAATAAGAAATAAATATTGGTAATAAACAAAGAATCTTCGCGGTCCCCTCACCGAACCCTTAAAACTCACCGAACACAACTGCATGTTTTGCGAAACCCCAGTTGAAGAGCACTGATGTGGAACAATCAAGTTGTTTCCGTCGTGAGTAATTTCGTTTTCGACATTTTCAACCCCCTAACCAAGGTTAGTTAAGTTTGATCAAATCATTTTATTAGCTACGTTTCATTGTCCAAACTATCCTTTTCTTAGCCGTAATTGATACGATATGTGATGCTAGTTATACTTTTTCTTGTTCTCTCGCGCTACTGATATCGCACGTTCATTTAGTCATATAGTGCAACTTCACTGTTTAATCCACATTGGAAAATGGACAAAACTTTTTCGCCAAGTTACTCTTCAAGTCAAATAACCTATGTGGAAGCGGTAGGTTTTTCGCGCTTCCACAGAAAAAGGACCGCTTCCAACGCTTCCGCTTCCAGCTTTCGTTAGGCTTCCACGGCCCTGGCTACAACCTGCTTTTTTGACTCCATTTTGAAATATGTGTCTGATTTAAAGTAATATTCACACAGTTTTTAAAATATTTTACCAATAAGAGTATACTTGTGGAAAAATGGATGTGGATATCATTTAAGAGTTTTTGAGAAATATTCGGTGATAAACTGTTTTTGGTTGACAGCTACACTTTGTTATATTAGGGTGCCAGAACCAAAGTCACTTGAAAAAATTATTGGTCAAATGTACATTAGCCAGAACAACGTTTATGACCGTTACATTTACCTATTCTTTGTATTTTGTCAAAATTACCCTGGTTAATTACCGGAAGATCTTTAAAGTTACTTGCTTTTGTATCAAAATAAGGATGTTATGTGCGTTTTCATAGCAATAAATTTGGGTTGTTGTATAGGTGTGTTGGTGGCATACACTGAAATTTCAATCTGTGAAACAAAACCTGCAGTGTCTGGCTTGCTAAAGGATTTAGAAGAGAGAAAGAGCGGGCAAAATGAGTGCTGAAAATACATGGTACAATAATTTTTAAAAAATTGAAATACAATTACTTTTGAAATGCTGACCAAATACTTAACATCCAGGTCAAACAGAACACTTATAATTAATCAATTACCGGTTGTAGTGGTTTGTTACTAGTTAAGGAGAATTTTTGTGCTGTTTTGACTGGCTTCTTTGTGCAGTTGTATCTGTTTTTTTTCAACTTTAAGGCTTGCATTGATCTTGCCACAAACATTTTTTTTAGGCTTGCAATAATCTTCTGTGCTATTTTGGAAATTTTGTTTTTTATGCCACGATACTTTTATGCAGCTTTTATTAAAAGCTGTTTGGTTGGAAACTATTTTCTTATGCATATAAAGCATTACTTTATATTCACAGATTTGGAAGATTGTAGTCAAATTTTGCAAGTTCTTTTGTATGGCCCAGGGTATGCACAAAAAGACGTTAAGGTCAGTTTCAGAAAGGAATGTAACAATTTTTAATTGATCGTTGTACAGTTATATGATTATAGTGGTCAGAAATAATTATGATGAGAATATTACAGACAGTCAGGATGGCTTTGAGATGTTATTTGGTATTGTGCTTTTTGATATTTTCTTGTCAGGTGGCCTAGTTGATCAGTTTATAGCCTGCAATGGTTTATATTTTGAATTAATTTCTATTGTCTTGTGTTAAATTTAGTAAGTGGCTATTTTACCATTGACATCATTTTACCCTCAGAGACTATTTTGCCGTAATCATTCACATGTGTTTATAATGCCATAATTGCTACCATTCTGACAGTGATGCCATGGCACTGTGGCATGTGGATAGTGCACCAGTCTTGAAATGCAATGGTTGCGGGTTGAAATTGTGACTGGCAGGGCACTCAGAGAAAGGCAGTGTCCCCTGGAGGGAAGAGTGTGGTATGTAAATGTAAGGGGTAGTGTACATTGGAAGGGAGTGGGCAGTGGACACCTGGGGGGGTAAAATTTTTTATTAAAATTGACTAATCAGAAGCAACCAAAAGTCATGTGTTCAATATGTCATTAAGATTGATCAATCACAAATAACTCATCGGAAAATAGCCTCTAAGGGTAAAATGCCATGGACGGCAAAATGGCCTCTGCCTTAAAATTATTAGAAGTAAATAAAAAGCTGATACCTTTTTTTTACAATTTTTTTCTGAATTCCATGCACAGAGAATGTTTTTTCTCTTAAAGTCATGGAATTAATAAGAAGAAATACAAGGTGTTGTAATGCAATTAAGACAAATATTTATTGGCTTTAAGATGCCTTAGTGGTGAGGGTTGCAGGCTTTTTTTATCATTGGCTGTTCACTGCTCAACTGTATATCTTTATATATTTGCTAATTTATTAAGAAAGAAGTTGTTTCGTTTTCAGGTGTGGAATCATGGTCAGAGTTGTTGATAAAAAATTCACTACTAAAATCTAGGAAAGAGCTGTTGGCAAAAAATTTGCTGTGTATAATCCATCAGAAAATTGTTAAGAAAAAGCAGTGGCTATTTTGCTGTCAATGGAATTTTACCAATTATTCCATAAAAGTTCTATTTCTCATGCTGAGGTCGAGCATCAGCACAGAATTGATTTTATTTGCATGCACTGTTGACCTAACATTTTGAAATGTTTACCAATTACTTTTGCAAAGGATGTAGAGTTTGAGTGATTATCCCTAATTTAAATTAGGTTATTAACCAGTAATAGCTGGGTATTTTGCTGCCACCTATCAGTAACTTGTTGGCTATGTGATTGTAAACTTTTTAGGGCTGATATAATTGCGCCATTTATTATGCCACCAAAGCACAGTATCACAGTTTTGCTTCCCTTCACTCTTGCAAATTTTGAAAACTTGGCATGTATGCCCACACAATTATTGTTAACTCCAGTTCCTGTTGTGAAAGCGATAACATAGTAGACAAAATGCAACTTGCGAGCTGACATCTTGATCAGATTAAAAGGCATAGATTGTTTATAACGGAGATGATAGCATTGAGCAGTGGTTTTCCAATGTTGGATTACGCTCTTCATTGGACCATTATTTTATCTTCACATCCAGTGAAATTGCAAAAATTTTTCTTGATGCCTTGTTTTTTATATACCTAAAATTGCTTTTGATAACTTTTGATATTGAAGTTACTTATGATATTGAGAAAAATGAATAACTGGGCCACACGCTTCTGTGCATGTCAAAAATGGGCTGTGTGCCAAAAACAGTAGAAAAGCATTAAGCTAGATATAGAGTGCCATGATAAATGAACAAACTACTTCTGAGGGTAAAGCAAAAGGTGCTGTCTTACATAAACTAACACTACAGACACATTTTCAAGTATGCAAAAAAGTAAAAATTTATAGGACTGAGAAAAACGTTTTATCCTTATTGGCAAGTTGACGTGAAAAATGGAGCCACTAGACTAATTCTATTATATAGCAAAAGTGTGGAACAGTATATGCATAGCTCTAAATCACTCTTACATTACTTTTGTTTGATGTTTATCTCAGACGTTTAGCTGCCTTGGAAAAATTTTTGGACAAATGACCCCAGATCTGAATCGAGGTAAACGTCATTATTTGTCAGCTTTGCATATACAGTAAATAAATTGCATTGGGTCATCAAAGCTATTTATTTTTACCCTTTCAAAATATGTTGCTAAAGCTGTCAGCATGTCTGCCAAAATTTGTCCAGCAGTTTTTGTACACTTACTAGCAATTTCACGCTTATGCTGGTGGTTATGCACTTACTAAAATCTAGGAGGAAACACCACTGCGTTTGCACATATTTTAAAATAACATTTAGGTTATAAGCAGCCCAAATGGTTTTAAAGTGTGGAAGCCTTAGTGCTGATGTCACTCAAAAATGATTACAATGAGGGGTTCTGTTATTTTTAAAATATTATTTTAATATCTTTGTTTGCCCATTTTTCTTTTAAGTTTCTGGTGCTCCACTATAGAGAGATATTTAGGTTCTGAGCAAAAAGCCAATCTAAGTGTATTATCTGGAATCTTTGAGACAATGATCAACAAAAAAGAAAATTTCTCTTGTGAACAAATTTTTGTGGAGAACTATTCAAAGTCGAAAGTCGATTTTACGTCATTTTTCTTGCATTTTGCAGCCGCAGACATGCTGATTCAATGTACGTCTACCACTACACACTTGCTTTAGAACCAGACTTTTTACTGGAGCAACGTAGCACTTCAAATTCTTGATGCCCTTCCTGACAAATAACAGCAGTGTTCTATACAGTTTTGAACTCCAGACCTTTTGCTCTGAATCCTGCAACAATAACACTGCTTCAATAATGGGTTATATTTAAGTTATATTAAAGTTGTGCTTTTAAGATAAAGATAGAAGATGGGCGTTTTAAATTTAATAATAAGCCATGGGAAAAAAACTTTTTTGTGTGTGTTGGAACCTTGTTAAAAAATGAACTGCAGTTCTCTTCCAGATTCCAATTGTAAAGTTTTCTTTTTTTCAACAACTCTCCAAATTTCCATATCTGAAATTGCTGCATTCAGTGGCATCCAATTTGACATGCCCAGCATTGCAGTGGATCCTTCAGTAGAGCCAAAAAATTTTACAGATCTGCTTATCACTTGGCATACAAGTTTTAAAGCAGTTTTTGTGGACATACAGTAAATGACTAAAATACCCCTGCATGCACAATTCTTTTTCAAAGGGACCAGCTGTGTTGGTGCAGATATTGCTCATACTCATCTATACCGAACAGAAAAGTTGAAATTGAAAATCTAAATCGCAAATCTTACTTGGCTGATGGCATTAATTGAATGTGCATTGTGTGATCAATAAATGTTTACCAATGCAGTTAACACAGTGGTTCTCAAACTTTTTGCGATGCGACGCATTTAAAAAAGCTTGCGAGACTTTGCGACGCACCAGACAGCATCCTACAGTTTAGTTTGCCGTACTGCGAGATAAATGTGACCCATAATCTACATAAATAACTGCCCCTATGCTCCCGAGATTTTGGATTGGTCTGTCATCTTCAATCGTAAAATTACGCTCTTCTAAGTTTGTAACTCATCGTCCTGTTTTCGTCCAACATACAACTGAATGCTTTATTCTTTATATATTTTTCGCTAATTAAGTTAAATTTCTGCAATTTGATTCTTGAATAACAAGTCAACCGTTACAACAGTGTATTAAAAACACTTGTGAAAATGTCAGAAGAAAGTAAGAAAGGAATCTACGATCAGAGTTCTTTTGACGCAATAAAACCTAGACTTAATGGCACACAACCAAAATATCCCGTGACGCCTTTGGAAAATTGAAACGATGCACTGGGGCGTCGCGACGCACAGTTTGAGAACCACTGAGTTAACAGATTAAAATGAGGAAATGACTATTTGCTATTGACACCTTTGAAGGCTGCTTTGTCACTGAATGCTTCTTTTTGGTCAAATAGTTGTTGTTGGTGGGCCAGTGGTGTTAAAAGAGATGGCTTGACAGGTTGAAAAACACGTTTAGTGTAGGGTGGTTTTCTATTAATCTATGCTGTAAAGTACTATTCTATCTGTGTGTGTGTGCTTTAATTCCTCCAAATGTACTAGATGCATACCATCAAACTTGGCACGAGGGTTCACCACCTGGGGCTGATTGTTATATAGGGTTTTGCGATGTCATCATGATATCATAATCAAAATAATTTATTTAAAATTTGCATTTCTTGACAGACGAAAGTGGTTCTGAGCTTAAGTGATAGCCAGTACCCGACTTACTAACTTCAACCAATTTCATTCCTTTAGGATCTCAGATGACGTCTCAACGATTAACTGTAAAGTTTATTTTCTTTTCTCAAAAAATACTGATTGTAGAAACATGATTAACCCTTGTGGGATCTTAGCAAGGTGCTTTCAATAAAAAGACCTGTACATCAATTTAAACCTCAATCAACAATGCAACAACACATTCTGTATTAAAGCATTTTAAGTCTTCCAAGCATGCTTTCTGCTTTTTTCAGTATGCTTTAACTTGCTCTATTATGTCATGACAATGCTGTCTGGTTCGATTAGCACAGTCTTTCACTACCATAGATCATATGATTTTTTTCAAAAAGTGCTAAACCTTGAGCTTTTTGATTTTTTTTTATAAAAACTGATTGATTTCACTTCTCATTTGATTTTCAAGCTGTTTTTAACAAAATTTGAAAGGAATTTTAAAGCAATTTTGATAATACATGACATATGCCTTTATTATTAGTTTTTATACTTAAAAAATTGAACTTTAAGATCTGTAGTATAACTTTTGTTCCCCCAAAAAGTGTTTGAGTGGGTAGAAACAGGTTAGTGTAACACATAAAAGTTGTGATAAGGTTTTAGCAGTTAGTGTCGTTTGAAAGCTGAAGAAATTTGCTTTACTGCGCTAGGGCTGAAGATTAGTTTATAATGACTGATCAAAAATTGGTTGCCATACATTATGTTCCAGTTATAGTTGTACAGTTTTCCTGCTAGACTGAAGTAACTTGGAATTTTTAGTAGAAGTTACTTGGTTACGTTTTTACTACTTTTCCTTGCCAATGTGGTTCTTTGGTATCATTTTGAGTTACACCAAGATGGTTAAGTGAAACGATATTATTTTTTTAGTACGAGTGACAGATATGAAGATCAATCATCCACATCCGTTGAAGGCATGTACGAAGCTGAAAACAACTTCAACAACTTGAGTAATTATGTTTGTACCGAATTATATTTGATTGATTTCTCCATGCTAATGATAGTTCAGTCGTATGGTGAATGTTTACCCTTAAATAGTGATATGATGCAGAACAAAACATTTCACCGACATCGCAATGTAGCTTTGGATATGTAATGATCAAATTAGGGAAAAACATCAGATCACTCTTAAGAACCATTCATAAACTCATACTGGTAGCCTTACCAGCAGCCAGGCAAGCTGCCATTGCTGGTTGCCTATAGTCGCTTTGTAAATGAGTTCTGTGTTTGATCAGCTCCATTATGGGAGCAAAGAAAAGATTGAGGAGCACCATCTGTGCTTGAGATCATTTTCTTTTTGTCGTTTTATTTTCTTACTTATTGTTCCCGTTTGTAGTGCAGGAAATAGAAAACAAGTTGTATCGTGGAATTGGCAACCAATGTTTACCAGTGACAAATATGAAAGAGATTCTGCGGTCATTGGGATTGGGCTATTGTGTAGAAGATTGGCAAAATTGTAAGTATCTTTGAGCAGTACAGTTTTTTATTCTCTTTTTAAAATTTTATTTACGTATGACGGTAGTTGGTTCTTCAAAAAGGATTATTGTGCTGTATCGGGTGATAAAGCTTTGAGATTGATCACATACAGTAACTTTTATTATTGGTTGTAAAATCAGCAAAACATGCAAAGTTTTAGTTTTAGAAATCTTATAATTTTGAGCTAAGCCAAGCGGTTTTAAAAAATTTTCACCTTATACTGACTTTTGGCTCTTCTCCACCCCCGAGGGCCGTAGCTCAATTGTTTGAGCCATCTCTTTCACTTAAGTCATCTCTGACTTCAAGTCACTTCTAAGCTGTGCCCATCAGCAGTCGTGGTGGTGTGACTCTCTACGTCTCTGGGTTGGCTCTCACCCTACCCTAGGTATTCTCTGGGCCAAACATTTTTTGTGGTGCTGGCTTTTTAGCAAACGCAGAAGGGCAGTCCATTTTCTATCTAAACTTTTTCGCCTTTTCTTTTTCCACCATATTATCGTTCTTTACTGATTTTTCTTTTTTATCATGGCTTTTTTAGATGAGAATAACTTTCATCAAACCTTGGCTTTAATTTTTGCTGTTACTAAATCGGCTATGGGACGTTGAAGAACTGGTTAGTGTAATGCACTACCTGCTTCAAATGTGTACACTTGCTGTGTACTTGACTGTCTATGAAGTTTAACTTCCTCTCTGCTTCGCATTCTCAAAGTTGCCCTTTGCGCTGTCTTTCGTGCTTTTCCAAGGGAAAACTCAAGTTTAAACTGTTATTTCCACTTCCTTAAATACATTTACCGTGAGCTGCTATTCAGCCAAATTGACTTTGCTTGGATAACATGTCACCATCTTTGCTTTTTTTTTTACTTTTTACCAAGTCTTCTCATTTTTACTTTACCTTTTCTGTCACCTTCACCAGACTCGCTCAAGGCTTTTGTAGAATGCAGAGACGGGCATTTGCGCTTGAATCGTGGAACTAGTCAACTTTATCACCTAACTTGTATCCAGGAATTCACTCTAGGATGCCTGATATTTGATGGCAACCACTTTCGGTTTGGTTTTTTTAGTAGTGTACTAGTGTTTACCCTTCTTCATTCTTGGGATCGAGACATGGCATGAAACAGTTATTTTTTATTCACACTGCATACGTCACAAAGAGTAGGTTGAAAGAAAGTGGCATCTTGTATTTGAACTTATTTTGAACTTTGTAAATAGACACTTAGGCAGACTACCTTTAATAGGCACCTAAAAATCGCTACTCATAAGCTACTATTTGGGCACCTTTACTGTTCTTGTGGTGATGCTTGGGATTTTTCGATCTGCTGGTGGTGGAGTCATCATTTTCGTCGGACGTCTTCTTTTCTTCATTGAACTTTTCTTTGACCTTTGCTCTCATCATGTGGAGATCAACATCTACGTTTCGCCTATTTGCTCGTTTCAGGACACTAAATCCATTTTTTCCTTAAATGTTTTCATTCTTAGGGACTTTAAATGTTACCAATGTTCCTGGAACTTACAGGCATCCCAGACCGTCTTGCAAACACCGTATTTGATTGGATTATTTTTTCTAATGCTCTCCTTGATGACTCTGACTCCCCACGTACCTCCAGAAATCTCTTTTTCGTAGATACTCTCTGTTGCTGTTTACTGGATTTGAAAGTTTTGTAAAACCTAGGTGCTGAACATTTTTGTATTATACAATTTCGGTAGAGAGGTGACTTTCAGTATCCAAGTTGCTATTATTGCTACTAGCAATAATAGCAATTTTTGTATTATTCTCACAATTTGTTTCCCCTTCTCCTATCTCTCAAATCAACAAGCGCTTTCAGTCTTCTAGCTTTCAAAAAGCTGTTGTTGTTGTTGTTATTGTTGTTGTTGTGATTACCCCTCCTCTTCCTTGGGATGGAGGTACGGCATGAACAGCAATTCAGATTCATGTCGTCAACCTAATTGATATTAGGCTGGGGGAAGATGGCAGCCCATTTCGAACCTGTCATGGGTGACTGGTAGCCCCACCACCAACAAGGCGGACTGCCACTGGTGGGTACCCAAGAGTCGCCTTTTATGACCGGCTGGGTTAGCAACTTCACAATTGTAATCCAGTAAAGTACGGGTAGGCTACCTGTCTGCCACATAAAGGTGGAGGCGTCCCGTTAAGTGCCTTGCCCAAGGACACAACAAGCAAGCTTGCTGGCTTGTTCTCCACACTATCCCTTTTTTATGCTGAGTGCCAAGCAGGGAAGCTGTGAATAGTATTTTTTAAAGTCTTTTGGTATGACTCGACTTAGAGAATGAACTGCAGGTCTACTGACTATGAAGCGGACGCTCTAACCACTACACCATCGCGCCGGTGCTTCAAAATGCTTGCTGTAATAATTTTGCTGACTACTTTGATTTTTACTGCCTTCCTTTGAAAAATCGTCCCTCTTTCTCTTTGTCTTCTCTCTTCACTGTA